>CM035850.1:12265729-12342842 GCA_020510985.1 Pholidichthys leucotaenia
GCCCAGGCTCTGGATGCTCTGGTAAAAACTCGCCTGGGAGTCTGAGAGGTTGTGCAAAAACTAATTCTGCTGGGGAGGCGTCTAGATCCTCTTTAGGCGCAGAACGCAACCCCAATAAAACCCAGGGAAGTTTATTCACCCAATCTGTATCCGTTAGTGAGGCCCTGAGGGCGGCCTTTAAAGATCTGTGAAAACGCTCGCATAACCCATTAGCCTGAGGGTGATATGCGGTGGTGCGGTGAATTGTCGCCCCTAAGCTGCTGGCCATGGCTGACCAAAGCTCTGAGACAAATTGAGGCCCCCTATCAGACGTGATGTCCGATGGGACGCCGAAACGTGCCACCCAGTTTGTTTAAAAAAAAACACGAGCGACTTCTGCAGCTGTGGTTGACGCCAAAGGGACCGCCTCTGGCCAGCGCGTAGTACGGTCTATCATTGTTAACAGGTGTGTGAAACCCTGAGACGAAGGTAGTGGTCCCACGAGGTCGACATGAACATGGTCAAACCTTCTGGCTGGGATTCGAAAAGGCTCTAGAGGAGCTTTTGTGTGTTTGTGTATTTTGGCGCTGACAAGACATGCAAGTTTTTGCCCATTCCTTTACATTTTTGCGCAGGCCCGGCCAAACAAACTTTTCCGCGACCATTTTAACCGAGGCGCGCGAGGGAGTGAACAGAGTCGAAAATGCGGTGGCGCCATGCGGCTGGGACTACCGGGCGAGGTCGGCCGGTTGACACGTCGCAGATTAGGGGGGGGTACACCGTCACGTAAACCCCTTTCCTCCAGTCTTAACCCTGTTGGTCCAGACGGGAGCGCGCGCACGTCCACGTCACTGCTTTGTTCCTCTGCCATGGCTGCGTAATCTATCCCTACTTGAATCGGGGCCGCGTACGCGTCCGCGTTGGCGAAGAGTTCTGCGGCTGAGGTAGTATAATCTGTCTCCTCGTGCTCTGGCGATGTCACAGCGCGAGAGAGGCAGTCTGCTACCACGTTAAGTTTGCCTGCCACATGTCGAATGTCTGTGGTGAACTCTGAAATTGCAGCTAGCTGTCTTTGTTGCCTGCCTGACCATGGTTCTGAAATTTTAGCCATCGCAAAAGTGAGCGGTTTGTGGTCTACAAAAGCCGTGAAACGCCGCCCTTCTAACCAGAACTGGAAGTGGCAGATGGATAAATGAAGCGCTAGCAGCTCCCTGTCAAAAGTGCTGTATTTACGCTCGGTTTGGTTTAAAGATTTGCTAAAAAATGCTAAAGGTTGCCAGGTTCCGCCAACATGTTGTTCCACGACTGCCCCTATGGCCAGGTCTGAAGCGTCTGTGGTTAATGCTATGCGGGCCGAGGGATCGGGGTGAACCAACAATGTGGCATTCGCTAGAGCACTTTTTACTTCCGCGAAGGTGCGTTCGCACTCCGGGGTCCATTCGACCGCGTTGGAAGGCTTTTGTTTTCTGAGCGCGGCATACAGGGGCTGCATGAGTTGAGCTGCGCGGGGGAGGAAACGGTTGTAAAAATTCACCATTCCCAAAAATTCTTGCAGCGATCTGACCGTTTGTGGTCGTGGAAAATTTTCTACCGTACGGACTTTGTCTGACAATGGGACTGCCCCCTTCGGTGAAACTCTGTGTCCCAAAAAATCAATTTGTGACATGCCGAATTTGCATTTGGCTGGGTTGATTATTAACCCGTGCTCTTCTAGTCTCTGAAAAACTGTAGTGAGGTGTTGTTCGTATTCTTCCTCTGACGGGCTGGCTACCAGCATATCGTCGAGGTAGACAAACACGAAGGGAAGGTCGCGTAATACCGCATCCATCATGCGCTGAAAGGTTTGAGCAGCGCCTTTGAGGCCGAACGGCATCCGCAAAAATTCAAAAAGACCGAAAGGGGTTATTACAGCCGTTTTAGGAATGTCTTCCGCTTGAACGGGGACTTGGTGATAACCGCGGACCAGGTCTATTTTAGAAAAAATGTGCGCACCCGCCAGATGTAGTGAAAAATCTTGGATGTGAGGAATTGGGTAGCGGTCATGCGCTGTCGCATTGTTTAATCTGCGGTAATCGCCGCAAGGTCTCCAAGAACCGTCGGTTTTCGGGACCATGTGGAGTGGCGATGCCCAGGGGCTTTTCGAGCGCCTAATAATGCCTAATTTTTCCAGGGTGGTAAACTCGTCCCGTGCTATGGCGAGCTTGGTCGCGTCTAAGCGCGGAGCTTTGGCAAACACGGGTGGGCCTGCTGTGGGGATGAAGTGTTCAACCCCGTGTTTCGCTACTGTTGCTGAAAATTTGGGAACTGAGTGCTGGAAATTGGGTGAGGAGTTGGTCAAACTTACCTCCTGCTGTTGTGACGCTGGCCTGCACGGGTGGTGGAGAGACTCGAGCTGAGCAGGGGATAGAAGAAAATGACAGTGCATTAACCAAGCGTCTATTTGCTAGATCGACTAACAACCCATGTGCACACAAAAAATCAGCGCCCAACAAGTTAAAACTCACTGCCGCTACAATAAATGACCATCTATAGTTGCGGCCGTGGATGCAAAGAGGCAGGTTCCTTTCACCGAAAGTGTCGATGATCGAGCCGTTGGCTGCCATCGCTCCATTTCCCCGGGGACCCATGGCCCGGTCTGCGTGGGAAGGGGTGATAAAACTCAGCTGAGCTCCGGTGTCGATAAGGAACTGTCTCCCGGTGTGTCCGTCAGTCACATAAAGCAGCTTATTTGTCTCGCCGAGAGCCGCAGCTGTTAACGGTTCTCGACTTTGGCGTTTCCCGAATTTTTGAATTTGCAAGGGGGCATGCATTTGTATGCCCTCTCGGCGAAACGGTGGTGGTAATAGCAGAGGTCGGTTCCGCCTGCTGCGCCTTGGTCGTGTTGCCGCCATGGTGGGCGGGCTCTGCTCGGTTGTCTGTGGTTCTCCGCTGCTCTGGGCTTCCGCGCTGAGATCTGCAGATGCTGCTGTGGCCATCTGTTCGCCGCAGGCATTGATGAGCCGCTGCGCTTCTCGGGCCAGCGCGTGGAAGTCCTGCTGGGTGCTGCACCGCATGTTGACCAGTGTCCCTCTCGTGTGGCGGCAGAGTGCTGAGGAAGATATGTTGGAAGAGGAAGTTGTCGTTGTCCTCTTCCTTAAGCTGCAGCATGTCCTCCATGAGGGCCTTGGGTCTGCATCCTCTGTGGCCGTAGATCGCCAGGATCTTCTCTGCTCTCTCCTCGGCTGAGGGGACCAAGTTCTCAACGACGGTCGCTTTAAGTTCTCTGTATTTGTCATGGGCGGGCGGTTGTTGGATTATGCTCCGCGCACATCTTGACGTTGCAGCGTCGAGTTTGGCGACGATGTGATAAAATTTCGTCTCGTCCGCCGTTATGCCCGCCAGTGCAAACTGAGCCTCAGCTTGCTGGAACCACGAGCTCGGGTCGTTTCGCCAATTCTGGCAGCTTGACGGTGACGGCGCTTGTGTGGGCCGTCCTTGATGTGTCCGCCGGGTGAGAGCGCCTTTCTTCTGCTCTCACAGCGGAGCTGGGGATGGTGCTCGGTTGAGCCCTCTCTGTAGATTCTGCCGTGGGGGAACGTCTTCCATCCGTTCCCCTGTCTGCATGGGCGCCGGCGCTTGCCTGGGTCGCCTCCGATGAGTTAATCGCGGGAGAACGTCTCTGTTCCATCCTCACGTCTGGTCACCAGTGTAGGGAGCTTGAAATGATGAAGCGATGTGATTTTATAAATCAAAGTTTAATATCAGCTTCACTTCCCTAACAAGTCTCATCTCGGTGCAGAAGCAGAATAAGAGGTCGAGCGCAGTCAGACCTTCATACTTATACCCACACTCAACAAAAGACATTGCATATCAAAGCCGACATCCCGCATTAACATAATCCCCCCTCCATTGTCCTCCGTCTCCTCCACCTGACCCTGGGTGGTCAGGGAGATCGATCTGGTCTCCACCGCTGCGACTCCATCTGCTCTTTGATCCTCGCTGGCGGTTGAGACCTCTTGTCCTGTTCTGAGGCGTGAGGTCATTCCACATATGTAATCGCTAAACATTCTAATATGTCTATACATATGTAGGTATGGAATATATGATTAATATAAGCCACAGCAGGTTCCAAAGTCTCCTCCAGTTCAGAGACAAAGGAACCAGAGTAGATGGAGCAGAGGAACTGGAACTGGCAGCAACAGCAGCAAACAGTCCAGTCTTGAATGTGTGGCAGTTGTCAGTGTGTTGATGGATGATTGACATTCAGCAGCATGACTGTCTGCATTCATGGAGCGTCTCACAGCAGCACATCAGTCTGAACTGAGCACAAACATCCAGTTTTAGAAGTGACCACTGAGCAAAAAGAGCTTCAGAGAAAAGTGCTGAAAGTCCAAAGTTGATGTGAAGAAGACATTTAAAATCAGAGCCCACGTGGGTCAGCCTGAGCTTCTGGACCTTCTGGTCCCCCTTTGTTAGGAAGCGGCACTGAGGGCCACAGTGACGTCATCTAGTTCGGCATCACGTGATCCAAACTGCTGCTGCTCCACTCCATCAGATGGTCAGTCACTTTCACCTAGTGGACACACAGGAGAACTACATCATGTCATGTCTGCTCCTCTGACTCTGACTGGCTTTGGGACTCTGGTTAGACTGGGATTGATGGTTTTTCATCACATTAGAGACTTGGACTCTAAAGTTATAAAATGTCTCATTTACACTTGAAACACCAGTTTCATCAATGTGATGATTTCTGCAGCTACACAGTAAAACATGAAGGTTCACTTTAAAAACAGAAGTGTTGATGAATTTCAGTTTACAGTAAAAGTTTCAAACTGTTCTACAGCGATGATTAAAAATGAGATGAGGCTGATTTAATTGTTCTGATTGTAATTCTAAACATTCATCAAAACACTAAAGTTTCCTCCCGTCCTGACTAAAAGCTTCAGTGATCAGTGTGTGTGTCCTTGTGTCAGGTGTGTGTTGGTGACTGTTAATGAGCTCGTTGTCTTTGTGTCTGAGGTCTCTGCTATGGATCAGTGTGAAGACACAGAGGAGGGAGTCCCTCCCTCTAAAACCCCTCTGTGTGGGGACCATGAGAACCAGACCAAAGGTCAGAGGTGAGAGGACCATCTCTAACTGTCCAGGACTCTTCTCCATGTCAGAGCTCAGCACTCACATCACTGAACCTTCATGATTCACACTCACAGGTCAGAGCAGAACACCAGAAGACACCATGCTGGACCTGGACCTGGACCTGGACCCAGCTGTGTGTCCATCAAAAGTGACCGATCTCCAGACAGATGGATTGATTTTAAAGGAGCAGCTACTTCTCCTAAACTGTAAGTGTGTCTGTGTTCATGTGTGAGTAGATTCTGGGACACTGACTCCTGTTTTCTCTGCTGTTCACCTAAATATGTCCAAGTTACAATTGAATGATAAATAAAGAACAGAATCACAGGTTTAATTTGAGGAGATTCACATGCAGTCTTCACATTTATGGCCACAAACATACAGCATAACTCAGTTAAAGCTGTTATACAGAGAAGATGTGGGTATTTTTTAATCAAAGTTCCATAAATTAAACAGATGTAATATTGTCAGAGTTCTTTATATTCATGAGCTGATTCTGGAAAACCAAAATATTCCATCAAGCTCTGTGTGAGTGGAACAGGATAAAAGTGATAATCTCTCTTCTAACTTGATCAATTTAAAACCACAACTATGATTTTCTTCTTGGTCCTGATCATCCAATTTTAAAATAATCATATCTAGGAAACTGCTTCAGCTGTGTCCTTCAGTTTTTAGGGCTCATACATCTGCTGCTGTGACTTCAGGAACATGGACTTCAGAGCTGTGACTGAAGTTTAACAGAATTCTGGGTGAATGAAATGACTGGAAAATGTGAGTGAACAGCTTCCATAGAAAATCTGATCCAGAATCCAGGAGGTTGATATTTGTGACACAGCTTCACAGAGATGAGCTCTGCTGGACTGTCATAGTCTAGAACATGTTACAGCCTGAAGCAATGTTTGGATCAAAGTTTAATGTGATATTTAAGATAAGATCAGATAAGCCTTTATTAGTCCCACAATGGGGAAATTCAAGGATAACAGCAGCAAAGGGATAGCAGCACTTAGAGCAATGGTTAACAAGATAAGATCAGAACTGGTTCGCCAAAGCAGTAAATAAATCTACATATGTACACAGTTATATCCACAGTGCAGGAGCATTGCAGCTAGATGGTATCAGCAACATTACAGTTAAATTACCAACAAAATGTAAATATGGACCCAGACAGTAGATTTCACATTGAATCAACAGTGTTGTTGCCAGCCTCAATAATAATTGTATTTGTCTCAGTTGTGTATTGGAGGGGACGATCTCTATTCTACAGAGTTGTGATGTTTAATATGGCCTGTGTGAGCAGCACCGGTTAGATTATAAAGTCTGACAGCCGTAGGGAGGAAGGACCTGTGGAACCTCTCCCTCAAGCACTTAGGATGGCACAGCCTACCACTAAATGAGCTCCTCAGTGTGTTGAGTGTGTCTTGCATGGACTCTGACTCCAGCAGAGATGACAGCTTTGCCACCATCCTCCTCTCTCCTATCTCCTCCACTGGGTCACGGCGTCGCCCCAGAACAGAGCTAGCTTTTTATATCAGCCTGTTCAGTCTTTTCCTGTCGGCTGCTGTGATACCGCTGCCCCAGCAGACCACTCCATACATGATAGCTCATGCCACCACTGAATGATAGGTCTTCAGGAGTGCCCCCTGCACTCCAAAAAGACCTGAGTCTCCTCAGGAGGAACAGCCTGTGCTGCTCCTTCTTGTAGAGCTCGTTGGTGTTGTGTGACCAGGTCAGTTTATTGTTTTGGTGAACACCCAGGATCTTGTAAGATGTCACCATCTCAATGTCTGTTCCCTGGGTGTTTATCAGTGCTGTGGGGGGTTGTCCACACCTGCAGCAGTCCACCACTAGTTCCTTGGGTTTCCCCGCATTGATCTGGAGGCAGTTCTGCAGGTACCAGTCCACAAAGTCCTGAATAAGTCCTCTGTACTCCATGTCATCTCCATCAGAGATGAGGCCGATGATCGCAGAGTCATCAGAGAACTTCTGTAGATGGCAGTGTGGTGTGTTGTGTGGAAAGTCAGCAATGTAGAGGGTGAACAGGAAGGGAGCCAGAACTGTTCCCTGGGGGGGCCCATACTGCAGATGATGGTGTCAGACACACAGTCCTGTGTTCTCACAAACTGTGATTGGTCTTTGAGGTAGTCCAGGATCCACAATGACAGGTGCTGGTCCACCCCTGCACACAGCAGCTTGTCCCTCAGCATCACTGGTTGGACGGTGTCTAAAGCTCTGGAGAAATCAAAGAACATGATCCTCACAGTTCTCTCAGACTTCTCCAGGTGGGACAGGGAACGATGTAGGAGGAAGATCACTGCATCCTCCTCCCTGATGCCATGCTGGTAGGCAAACTGAAGTGGATCCATCGCTGGTCCCACCAGGGGGTGAAGGTGGGTGAGGAACAGCCTCTCTAGGGTCTTCATCTGGTGTGATGTGAGGGCCACTGGTCTGTAGTTGTTCAGATCCTTGGGGTGCCGAGTCTTCGTTACAGGTACCACACAGGATGTTTTCCACAGCTGTGGTTCCCTCCCCAGCTTCAGGCTCAGATTGAAGATGTGCTCCACGATCTGGTCTGTACAGGACTTGAGGAGCCTCGAGCTGATGCCATCCAGACCTGCAGCCTTCCTCGCCTTGATCTTCTTCAGCTCAGATCTCACCTGAGTCTGAAGCTGGATTCATGCTGCACCTCTGTTGTCCACGTACGCACAACCGGAAGGCTTGTGTGATGAAATTTACATCATATCCTCCAGTCCACTAGTGTCTGCAGAGCTCCTCTGTGGACAACCGCGTGCAGCCAAAATTTTCTGACCGTGACCTGACTGCGTTGACTGTGCATGTGCAAGACTGATCGTCCCATTCATGAGGTGGTGTCACTAACAAAGCATACAAAGTCAAAGGAGACGAAGAAGACGGAGAGGAAGCGACAGATGAGAGTAAACATTCATGAATTGTTTTTGAGCAGCAGCAGCTTGAGCAGAGAAGAGCACTGAAAAACATTAATTCCTCCTTTTCCTTGAAACGACGCCATTGTTGTAGCTAGAAAAAAATGTGCATCGCTCTCGTGTTTATAACCAGTGAACAAACTGGTGTGTTCGTGCATTTGTGCTCCCCATAGGGCTGGGGCGAAACTATAAATAACAGTTGTGTGCATGTGTGCAACCACTTGGCCTGGTAGACGAGAACGGTGAGCATGTACAGCATCACGTGCACACCGGGCTTGTCCAAAGCGCACACAGACCAACGTGGACCAGCATGAATCCAGCTTGAGTGAGAGTCAGGCTGGGGCACGGGGGCTGTGTGCTGGGAGGGAGGGGGGTGTTGGGTCTGTGAGGGGAAAAACAGCTGGGGACGTGTGCTGAGAGCTGGGGGATGTAAGGGGGGGCGGAGGGAGGGCAGTGGACAGGGGGACTAGATGAAAGTGGAGGCAGCAGGGGGTGGTGGGCAGGTGGAGAAGAGGGCGGTTGGTCAAAGCTGTTAAAGAGCAGGTTCAGGTCGTTCACCCACTCCCAACCCCCACGGCCTGGGAGGAGGAATCCTGGTACCCAGAGATGGTTTTGAGGCCTCTCCAGACACCGCTGACATCACTCTGCTTCAGCTTGTCCTCCATCTTCTTCCTGTAGCTGTCCTTCCCCTCTCTGATCTTCCTCCTCAGCTCCCTCTGTACGGACTTCAGCTCCTCCTTGTTTCCCGACCTGAAGATCCTTTTCTTCTCCTCCAGCAGTGTCTTTATCTCAGGGTTGATCCAGGGTTTGTTGTTTGAGAAACACCGTCTGGTCTTGGTGGGTACGGTGTTCTCCACACAGAAGTTGATGTAATCTGTGATGGTGTGTGTGAGGCCGTCGATGTCCTCACCATGTGGATCACAGAGCTGCTCCCACACAGTAGATTCAAAACAGTCCTTCAGAGCGTCCTCCGCCTCCTCGGACCATCTCTTCACTGTGTGGTAACAGGAGGTTGTGTGCCCACGAACAGTGGACAGGTCCACCAACATCTGGCATTTTGAAAGATTTCTACTGAGACATTTGTCCCCCAGTTCAAAGGAAGCCAGCCCAGAGTCAAACATGTCCATTCTGTAACTTTGAACAATTCATGTTTTTCACTTTTTCTGTCAGCCTACATCGGGCCACGAAAATCTTTCTTTGACTCCACCAAGATATTTCCAGTTTTGTTTTCCTCCACTTTGTCTCCAAGTTTTACAGGAATCTTCCTGGGTGGAAAATTGAACTTTGTTTTACGTTTGATAATATTGTTCTGGTCCTTCTGACTGGACTGAGAATTCACTTCAAGACTCCATCAGATCCCTGCTGGACTGGCCACAGTTCTGCTTTCTGACTGAAAGACACATGACTAAAGCTCCACACTGTGAGGAAGGGCTGACCTGTTGAAGCTGCAAGGTTTTCTTCTAACCGTCTGTAGGCAGACCACTACGGTTTCACACCGAGCTGAACCAAACGGCTCAGAGCACCAAGGATCAGACCAACCCAGTTATCTCAGCAGGAATCCCTGATTTACATCTGATGTCCTGTTAAATCTAGATCAACTTCATCAGAACCTCTCATTGATGGTTTCCATAAATTAAATTATCTGGACTGTCCAGACCCAAGTGGAGGAGTTTAAGTATCTCGGGTCTTATTCAGGAGTGAGGGGAGAATGGAGCAGGAGATTGACAGACGGATCGGAGCAGCCTCTGTAATGATGTGGACGTTGTACTGGTCTGTTGTGGTGAAGAGGGAGCTGAGCTCTACAGCAAAGCTGTGGATTTACCGGTCAATCTACATTCCTACCCTCACCTATGGTCATGAGCTTTGGGTAATGACTGAAAGAATGAGATCACGGATCCAAGCGGCTGAAATGAGCTTTCTCCGTAGGATTGCTGGACTCACCCTCAGAGACAGGGTGAGGAGCTCAGTCATCCAGTCATTCTGACAGAGAGGCCTGTAAAAAATCTGTCATAATCTATTATCTGTCATGTCAATTGACTTTAATTAGGTCACCCTCAATGTAATCTGTCAAATGTCAGACAGCTTTCAGAACTTTCAGTCATTGTTGAAAAAAATCTATCAGTGAAGAACAATTTTCAGTTAATGGAGCTGTGAATCAAAGCTAAAATGAAGTGACTTCATGATGGAGGGTTCCACCAGAAAAACACTGCATGGACTCATGGACTGTCCCAGAAAGCCTCCGCCTTTGTCCAAGACTGTCCTGTCATCAACAGGAAATGATTTATTTGATTTTTTTTTTTCCTTGAGTGAAAATATTATTATGGAAGACTTGATTGTGAAGTAACATAAAATATATATTTGATGAAGATCTTTTCTGAAATTTGGGAGATTTGACATGAATTGACCCATTTGAACATTGGCTGTAATGAATAAATTACCATTTTAATATTGGTTAATTGTAAAAAAACCCAAACATTTAATATTTACTTTGTTTTATGAATAAATTATTTATAACAAGTTGCCTATAAAACCTAACAGTCATAATGTGACATTTTCAGTGGATTATTGCCTAATAACGTGTGTGGTGTTTTTGTTTCTATCAGTGTCCTCCAGCAAAGACCAGCCTCTCCTGGACCCAGCTGTGTGTCTGTGAAGAGTGACGGGTCTATGGTTGAACCCATTTCCTTCAACGATGGACACCAGTCTGCTGCTCAAGGGTGAGAATGTAAAATGTTGATTGGGTTTCCTCTGAAAACATCACATCCAACAATGAGAAGATCATTTCCATCAGAGACGACTTTGTGTTTCTGCCAGGATTCATCATTCTAGAAGACAACCCCTTTAACAAACTGTCCATGTGCTAAACTTGAATGTTTTTGCAGCGTTAACCAGCAGAGCTCAGAGGTTCTCAGAGGTCCGTCTGTCCCTCAGCATCAAAGACATCTGGACTCCATATTTATGGTAACAACTGTTCTACATTCAACACTATTTAATGAGGGAACCTGAAGGGAACCTCAGTGACAAGCTGATAGAATTCTACAACATAACACAATCAGACTTTATAATACTGGATTTAATATTGTCCAATAATAAATTTCAGCGCGGTGGCGGAGTGGTTAGCACTGCGGCAGCACAGCAATTCACACTTTGTCGGGGGATCCTGGGTTCGATCCCAGCCCCTGACCAACAGTGATCTGTGTGGAGTTTGCATGTTCTCCCCGTGTCTGCGTGGGTTTACTCCGGGATTTCTCCGGTTTCCTCTCACATGCCAAAAACACGCAAGTTAGGTTAATTGGCATCAAACTGGGGATTCTAAATTGTCCTTAGGTATGACTGTGAGAGTGAATGGTTGTCTGTATCTCTGTGTTGGCCCTGCGATGGACTGGTGATCTGTCCAGGGTGGACCCTGCCTCTCGCCCTAAGATGCTGGGATAGGCTCCAGCCCCCCCCCCCCCCCCCCCCGGCGACCCTATGCAGGATTTAACGGAAGAAGATGGATGGATGGATGGATGGATAAATTTCTACTCAGATCAGAAACTGAGTTTGAAAGTAAACTCTCTCCATTTCTCTGCTTCAGCTGCTGGAGGAAAACATTGTCCACTTTGTGAAGAAGGAGCTGAAGAAGATGCAGAAAGTTGTGAGTGCAGATTACCCAGGATGCTTCGAGAGTCAGAGGGAGGATGAGGAGGTGTTGGAGGGTGAGGATGAAGATGAGAGGAGGAGCAGCAGAGAGTCATTTCTGAAGATCACACTGAACTTCCTGAGGAGAATGAAGGAGCAGGAGCTGGCTGAGCGTCTGCAGAGCAGTAAGAGGATGTGAACAACTTGAATGAATGAATGAATCTTTATTTCGGATAGTACAGGTTAAAAGGAACTGAATAGTAGAGCAAAAGGGGGAAATAAAATCCAACAAGGTCAAATTAGACAGTAGCTCCTCTGATTATACAGTTCAACAAAAGTTATCTGAAATGGGTGATGGCTGAAGCCGCAGCTTATATTGCCCACCCATATTCCATCCAAGAATTCAAAAGAAAAACAAAAGAAGAGCAATTACAATTCAGAACAAAGCTAAGACAAAATGTGACAAAAGAAAAAAACAAAACTAGGCAACAGCACAACACAGGCTGGATATGACAGTCCTTATGTGATTTTACATGTCATCTTGCATATATGTTTGGAGTATTTCTTCCTTTAGTTTTTGTTTAAATTGCCCAAGCGTTGTACATGATTTTAATTCAGGTCCAAAATCGTTCCATAATCTGACTCCTTGCACTGAAACACAGTGTTGCTTGGTGGTAGTTCTCACTGTAGGCTTTTGAAATATACATGTTCCTCTGAAGTGATATTGTTTCTCCCTTATTTGGAACAACTTTTGGATATTTGCGGGCAGTGATAAATTCTTCACTTTAAACATTATTATTGCAGTTTTAAAGTCAACCAGATCTTTCAACTTGAAAGCTTTTAGTTTAAGAAAAAGTGGGTTTGTTGGTTCCCTGTAAGCTGCTTTGTTTATTATTCTAATAGCTCTCTTTTGAAGCATAAAGAGTGGATATATGTTTGTTTTATATGCATTTCCCCATACTTCATTACAATATGTCATGTATGGGAGTATTAATGAATGATACAAGGTGTATAGTGTGGGTTGATTCAGCAAATATTTCACTCTGTGTAATATTGCAATTGATTTGGATACTTTACCTTTAATGTAATTAATATGTGACTTCCAACACAGTTTATTATCAATTATTACTCCAAGAAATTTAGTTTCAGATACCCTTTCAATCTCTACACCATTTACACTGAGTTTAGATACTGAGTTGTTGTGATGGTTGTTAGACTATAAATTTTGTCTTACTTAAATTGAGCGTTAATTTGTTTGAATCAAACCACAGTTTAAGCTTTCCTAATTCCTTTTCCGAGTGTATCCAGAAGTTGTTCCAAATTGTTTCCACTGCATAATAGATTAGTGTCATCGGCAAACAATATTAAGTCCATTTTTTCTGAAACTTTACATATGTCATTTATATACATATTGAATAATAATGGCCCCAAAACTGAACCCTGTGGGACTCCACAAGTAACCTTCAGTAACTGAGTTTTTGTTACTAACACATACATACTGATATCTATTCTTTAAGTAACTACTTAACCAGGGCAGTGCTACCCCTCTAATACCACGATTTTGTAGTTTCTTTAATAATAAATTATGATCCACTGTATCAAATGCTTTTTTAAGATCCAGGAATACCCCAACTGAATACTCTTTATTTTCAATGGCTGTTGATATTTTTTCTATAAATTCCATTAGAGCAAATGCAGTTGTCCTCTTGTGTCTGAACCCATATTGCTGCTCACACAATAAATCATTCTTCAGTATGAAGTTGTCAATTCTCTCATAGAATATTTTTTCAAGTATCTTGGAAAATTGTGGTAATAGTGAAATTGGTCTATAGTTTGAGAATTCACCTCTGTCACCCGTCTTGTATATCGGAATTACTTTAGCTATTTTCATTGCATTGGGAAATATACCTGTTTGGAGAGACAGGTTACAGATATACAGTACGTCAGTGGTTTCACTAAGCATTCAATAATAGTTTTGACTAAGAGTATGTCAATACCATCACAGTCCGTAGATTTTTTACTTTTAAACGATTTAACAATTTCAATGACCTCTCTCTCGTCTGTGTTCTTTATGAAAATGGAGTCTTTTATAGCAGTGTTATTGCATATAGTATCCCCTGTAGGCACCGTAGTGGGTATTTCTCGAGTCAAATTAGGACCAATGTTTTTTTTTTTCCACAATATCTTTATTGAACCTTTTTTTTTTTTTTTTTTTTAACAAACATGACACAAACAATCAAACACTAACACTAAAGTACTACAAAAAAAAATGCACTAAAAACACCAACAACCACCAACAAAATGAAGTCTTCAACAATGCTCCTCTGTTTAGTCTAGACAATCCATTACATAAGTATACATATTATGTTCACCAGTTTGGAATTTACAAGGTCCACACACATCATTCACCTTCTTCTTCAAGAGTAATGTTTAAATTTTTTACATAATCAATAAAAGGTCTCCATATATTCTCAAACACACTTTCCTTTGATTTCAGTATGTATGTTATTCTTTCTAATGGAAGGTTTGTTAACATCTGTCTTAACCACTGAGTCACATCTGGTCTATGAGTCTTTTTCCACAGTAGTGCAATACATTTTTTGGCATTAAGCAAACTGAGGTCTATGAATGTTCTTTCACTTTTATTAAAGTTATGCTTTTTTGGGTACAGAACCAACAAAAACAATTTAGGATTCAGTATGATTTGTTTTGAAATTATTTTTTCAATTGTTACCCTCACCTCTTCCCAAAACATTCTAATTATTCTACATTCCCATAAACAATGAAATAGGGTTCCTTTACTTTCCATGCATTTTATGCACGTATCTGGTATGTTTTTGTTATATCTATTTAACTCCACTGGTGTAACATACATCCGCATTAACCATTTAAAATGTATCAATTTAAGACGTACATTTATTGATTTGGTTTGAGCTTCTGTACAAGCCAATTCCCATTGTTCCTCTGAAATTTCAGTTTGCAGATCTTCTTTCCAGTAGTTTAATCTTTTCTGTGAGTTTTCACTTGAGGATAGTGTCAATGAGTTATAAAACTCTGAAATAATACCCTTTCTTTTACTATCTTTCATCAACATTTTTTCCAAGGATGAATAAATAGGTCGAGTGAGAGCATTATTTTGGTTTGATCGAATAAAGTTCCTAAGTTGAAGATATTTAAAAAAATGTGTTCTATTAAGATTAAATTTGATCCTCAGCTCTTCAAAAGACATTATGTTATCTGCACATGGCAAATATAAATCTTGAATCTTTTGAATCCCTTTTAAATTCCATACTTTAAATACAGCATCCACTCTCCCTGGTTTAAAATATTGATTACCCCATATTGGGCTAAATTGTGACAAGTGTGGTTCTTTTAAATATTTTTTAGTTTCACACCATATTTTAATCATGTGTTTTACAAATGGATTTTTAACTTGTTTCTGTAATTTTTTTGCCGAGTCTGAATATATGAATATGGGAAGAGGTAAAGGTAAATTGTATGATTCCATTTCAGTCCAGTGAGGGAGATCATTTGATGAAAAATAATATGTCATAGACCTCAGTTGTGCCGACCAATAATACAACATAAAATTTGGACATTTCAGACCTCCACGATCAAATGGTAAATATAATAAAGACAGACGTAATCTAGCCCTCCTATTGTTCCATATAAATTCCACTAACTTTTTTTTAATTCTTGAGAATAAATCTAAAGGTGGTGGTAAGGGAATGTATTGAAATAAATAAAGTATTTTAGGTAAGATATTACTTTTAAGTATATTGATTCTCCCGATCATCGACATTGGTAGTGACATCCATCTCTGAAGTAACTCATTAATATCTGTCATTAAGGCTTCATAATTGACACTGGAGACTGATTCTAGCTTAGGCACAATTTGGATTCCTAAATATTTAAACTGATTTACCACATTGAATTGATTTACCTCAGGGGCTGGGTAATTTCTCTGGGTCTCATTTAGCATTAATATTGAAGATTTAGTTTTATTTATTTTATATCCTGATATTTCCCCAAAATTCTTTATTAAATTCAACAAGGTCGGAATTGATTTTTTAAGATCCGACATAAACAAAATTATGTCATCGGCATACAGGGAGATTTTATGTTCTGTTGGTCCAACTTTAATTCCATATATTTGTGACTGTAGACGTATCGCCATCGCTAAAGGTTCAATTGCCATAGTAAACAGTAAAGGTGAAAGTGGACAGCCTTGTCGACATCCTCTATTGATTTTTATTGATTTTGAAATATTGTTATTTGTTAGGATTTCTGCTGTAGCATTATTATATATTATCTGAACCCATTTTATGAAATTATTTCCAAGTCCAAACCTTTGTAAGACTTCAAAAAGAAAGGGCCATTCGACTCTATCAAAGGCCTTTTCGGCGTCCAGTGATAGGAGAGCTGTATCCGGTGCTTCTTTATTAGAATAAATAATATTAAATAGTCTTCTTACATTATGGAAGCCTTGTCTTCCCTTTATAAAGCCATTCTGATCTCGATTAATAATATTTGGTAAAATTTCTTGTATTCGTCTTGCTAAAATTTTACAGATTATCTTAAGGTCGGCATTTAATAGGCTTATTGGTCTCATATTTTCACATTTATTAGAGGGTTTACCTGGTTTTGGCAACAGTATAATTAAGGCATTATTCATGTATGATGGTAAATTACTATTTTGAAATGCTTCTAAAACCATTTCCAAAAAAGGTTTTATTAATTTATTCTTAAATTTTTTATAAAGGTCAACTGGAAGACCATCTGGTCCTGCACTTTTTCCTGATTTCATATTATCAATGGCTAGTCCAACTTCTTCTTGACTAATTTTAGACTCCAGTATCTCCCTATTTTCATTTGGAATACACGGTATAAATAGTTCGTTCAAAAACCCATGTAGTTTTGTTAAGTCAGATTCATTTTTGGTATCGTATAATTTTTCATAGTAATCTCTAAAGGCTCTTAATTTCTAAAGGATCTATAACTACCTGTCCGTTACTTATAATACTGGTAATTGGTGTTTTAAATTCTAATTGTTTAATCTGCCATGCCAATAACTTTCCTGATTTTTCACCTTGTTCATAAAAAGATTTTCAATCTTAGAAGACTCGAGGCAGCTCTATTCGCTGATTTTTTTGTCATATTCAGCTCTCAAAATCAGTAATTCGTTCTCCAACCTTGGATCACTTCCTGCATACACTCTTTCTTGAAGAATTTTTATTTTATGTTCCAATTGGACTCTCTCCTCTCGAGTCTTCTTAGATTTTGAACCTGTATAACTAATATGTCCCCTAATAAAAGCTTTGAAAGCCTCCCACTTTACACATGCTGATGTTTGTGTAGTATTGATGACAAAGAACTCATCTATCTGTTTTTCTATGTACTTAACAAATTCCTCATCCTGAAGCCATTTATGCTGAAATTGCCATCTACCTGGTTCCTTAGTCAATTTCTTATCTACATATATTAGACAGCAGGGTGCATGATCAGAGATCACTATGTTATCATAAAAACAGTTTTGAATCTTGGACCTTAATTCTGTGGAGATCAAAAAATAATCAATACGTGAGAATTAGTAGTAGATTAGTTTATTTGACAGGGACAGTGCAATAAACATAGACAATTAATCAAAAACAATCAATCTGATGTGTTGCACATAGAGTGTATAGCTATTAGCTAATTTGCAACTCTTGTCCCTGGATGGGCTTTAGAAAAAAGAATCAAGATAAAAATATACACAATAACCACATACATCAATGCAGAAAAATTATAAATACACAATTATAAATATTATAAATATTATAAATACACAAATATAACAGCCTGACTCACCTTTAACATAAATATTATAAATACACAAATATAACAGCCTGACTCACATTTAACACATATAACATAACTCACATTTGCCTATTTCAGGCCTTCCTCCCTCCGTCACTCACTATAAACAAACACATTTATTCCTTCCCTTCATTCACTCTCACTTTGCAGACAAATAATTCATACATGAGTACATTCTTGTTTATTTTTCAGCCAGTTTTTAACATTTTTAGTGAATGTTTTAAAGTCCGTTATTATTTTAATTTCATTTGGCATTGTGTTCCAGATGTGACTGCCCTTTATAGAGAAAGCTGTTTGTCCAAATGTGGTTCTGCGGTGGAATATTTTACAGTTATTGTTAACAGAACTCCTGGTGGCTCTGCTGCTGTCCTGTCTTTGGACGAAACCAGCAAGTGGCTCGGGTGCTGATTTATGGAAACATTTGAACGTTAATTTCAGAAGACAGAGGTCAATGAAGCTCTCAAAACTCAATAGGTTGTATTTTTTTAAAACATTACAGTGATGCCACCTAATGGGCTTTTTGTCCAAGATTTTTAGGGTTTGATTATATAATGAACCTATATGTCTTATTGTGGAAGGGGCTGCTTGAGCCCAGACTGTCAAACAGTATGATATATGAGAAAAAACCATAGAATGCATATACAGTGCAGCTGCTTCGTAAGGTATGTAATATCTAATTAATTTAAAGCAGTTCAGATTTTTTTTTACCGTTTTTGAAATTTTCTTTATATGAAGATTAAATTTGAGTTGAGGATCTAGTACAATGCCAAGGTATTTGAATTCTGTAGCTAAACTGATGTCATGATCATGTATATTAACTTTAAAATGTTGCAGGTTACATTTTTTGATTGAAAAGCACATTGAGACTGTTTTCTGAAGGTTCAGCAATAGATGGTTCTTGAGGAGCCACTCTTGGACATCAACCATACTTGTAGACAGTACATCTGCAGCCTGTGCTGGAGTCTTGGCAGCTGTGTAAATAACTGCATCATCTGCATAAAGTTGGCATGTTGCAGCTGAGCAGTGTAACGGCAAGTCATTAATAAAAATGCTGAAAAGTAAAGGACCAAGAATGGACCCTTGTGGGATACCCATGCGGTTGTTTAAAAATGAGGATTTATCCTGGTGAACTTTTACACACTGTTCTCTATTCTGGAGATAAGATGCAAACCATTCTAATGTATTTGGGGAGAAGTTAAAAGATACCATTTTGGATAAAAGCAAACTGTGGTTTACAGTATCGAAAGCCTTTTTGAGATCTAGAAAAACAGCTCCTACCACATTACCCCTGTCCAAGGACTGTTTGACGTTTTCAATAAGGCAACAATTTGCTGTTTCTGTTGAGTATCCTGGTCTAAAACCAAATTGATGTGGATGAAGAAGTTGACTGTCTTGTAAGTAGTCTATCAGCTGTGTAGCTACAACTTTTTCAAGAACCTTAGATAGGACTGGTAAGATAGAGATTGGGCGGTAATTGCATATATCGTCTTTACTGCCTGATTTATGAACTGGTATGACGACAGCTTTTTTCCAGCCAATGTCTTGTAAGTATTGGAATAACAAGAGTAGACTTTAACTTGTGGTTTCATTTCTCTCCATATATCTAGCAATTTCAATTCTTTCATA
This sequence comes from Pholidichthys leucotaenia, assembly GCA_020510985.1. Taxonomy (NCBI): domain Eukaryota; kingdom Metazoa; phylum Chordata; class Actinopteri; order Cichliformes; family Pholidichthyidae; genus Pholidichthys; species Pholidichthys leucotaenia. The sequence continues at coordinate 12,284,860 of CM035850.1, forward strand.
AAATGATTAATGGTCATCCTACATCCATTGTGCGTACAGTCCAGTCCTGTTGATCTATCTATACCGGGATTCAATGTACAATTAAAATCCCCTGCTATTATATGTTGCCCTGTAAGTGATGATAAGATAAGAAACAAATTAGCCAAGAACTTTTGATCATCTATATTGGGACCATATAAGTTCACCAAATTTATATTTTCTAATAGCAAAGATCCTTGAATGATTACATATCTTCCAAATTTGTCTCCAATTACATTTTTCACTTGAAATCGGACTGATTTGTGTATGAGAGTCATAACTCCCCTGGCTCGAGATGAAAATGATGAGGTGAAAACACTTCCTTGCCGTCTACTCCTAATTCTTTTTACATCCTCCTCTATTAGATGGGTTTCTTGTAAAAACACAATTTTTGAACCCATGTCTTTTATTTTATTCATAACTTGTTTAAGTTTTTTTAAATTTTGTAGACCTCTGCAATTCCATGAAGTTAAATTAAGATTAACGCTTTGGTTTTTGATCAATAGGTGGTTTAGGATTACCTTGCAGTGTAAACATGCTCAAACAGAGAAGCAAAAAAATGAGTGGTTGAACTTTCACCCTACAAACTACACACAAACAAATTCCCCCTTCCCACATCTGTGGCGATCCCCCCAAAATCAAAAGAAAAATTCCGTCTCCCGATATAGCCATCGGCCGCTCCACACCCACGAGGATCAGCCAAAGCCACTCCTTCTTCATCCTCCCAATCACCCTAACTCTACTGCTTTTAATAACGTAACATTAACTCTCTTCTGTAATTTTCAAATTTAACTCCAAAATTTTATAGCAATTTTGTACATTTTTTTTTTTAATATGTAATACAATCTATATTTTGTAATCTTGCTATATGCTTCAAATCAGTTAAATGCCTATGTAAATGCTATGTAAATTTAATTTTATTTAAATTTACATAGCATTTACATGTAAATGTAAATGCTATGTAAATTCTACCCTATATTCTGTTCATGCTTAGCTCCCACCAGTCTCTTCCTGGATCTTCTTGATGAGCTCCTGCGCCTCCTCAGGGGTCTTGAAGATGTGTGTTCTGCTCTCATATGTGACCAGAAGTCTTGCAGGGTGAATCACTCCATGACGAATCCCAAGGTTGCGCAGTTCTTTACGGATGGGGTCAAACTGCTTCCTTAATTGTTGGATTCCTGAGGCCAAATCTGGGTAGAACCGCACCTGTTGATCTTGGTATTTAATTTCTCCTTTGGCCCGCACCGCGTTGGAGATCGTCATCCTGTCTCTGTAGCTGAGGAACTTCATAATTAATGTCCTCGGTGGTCCCTTGTTACCTCTCGGTGGGCCAATTCGGTGGGCGCTTTCCAAAACGACTGATGTATTTAGCTCCGCGTTGTTCAACACCTCCGGGATCCACTCCTCCAAAAAGGCGCATGAATCACGACCCTCGGCTCCCTCCGGTAGACCCACCAGCCTCAGGTTGTTCCGTCTCGACCGGGACTCCAAGTCCAGGACATTATTTTCCAGACTTATTTTTTTTTTTCCAAAGTGCGCACCTTTAATTGAAGTCCGCTGATTTCATCCTCCGCACTGGAAACACGAAGCTCCGCCTGCGTCACTCGCTCCACGCAGTCACCCAACTCCTTTCTCATTGCATCCAACGCTGCCATAATCCCATCAAGTTTAGCGGAAAAGTCTGCTCTCATTGAGCTAATGGCAGCCAGCACTGCACCTGTGCCGCCATCATCAGCAATTACCGCACCACCGCTAGTTTCATCCGCCATATCCGCAGCTTTCCCTGCTGCGCCACAGACGTGAAAGTCCGTTAATTTCGACTGCTTCGGCGGTTCAGTTTTTCCCCCACCTGATTTCCCAGCCTTAGGCCTCACCGGCATATCCTCGCCCAAACGCTGAGAAAAGTTCTGTTCCAAATGAGAGAGTTATTTGCTGAATCTTTATCTCCAAGAGCAGAGCAGAGCGATACGTGTCCTTCTAGGTGGCCGCCATAACCGGAAGTCCCAATTAGGACCAATGTTAACAAAAAAGTTATTAAATTCATCTGCAGGTGAGGCTACATTCACACTCTGAGTCGTTTTATTATTTTTTGGAATATTGGTTGGGTTGCTTGTATTTCTGCTTTTATTTCCAAGGATACTGTTAAGTATTGTCCATGTATTTTTAATATTGTCTTTGTTTTTCTCCAGTTCTTTACTGTAATAGTCTCTTTTACTACATCTTATTATATATGTTAACTTATTTTTGTATGTTTTATACCGCTGCTCTGCCTCTTTTGTCCTTTTCTTTAGGAAAGCTTTATATAATAAATTTTTATTTTTACACGCCTTTTGTAGTCCTTTGGTTAACCATGGCTTATCGGCAAATTTATGTTTAAGCTTTTTTTTTACTAATGGACAGTTTTTTTCATAGAGTGGTTACAATGTTTATAAATGTGTCATAGGCTTCATTTACATCTGATACATAGACTTCTGTCCAGTTTTGCTTCAGCATGTCCTCTTTAAAAGAACTGATTGCATTTGGAGATTTGTATCTGAACGATTTTGAGATTTTTTTTCTGTATTGGCCCCCATGTGGCCATGGATAAGTGCAAAGGTTGGCAAGTGGTCACTTATATCATTTATCAATAATCCACTTTCTATTTTCTTATCAAGAACATTGACAAACAGGTTGTCAATAAGTGTAGCAGTGTGAACTGTGATTCTACTGGGATGTGTTATTGTGGGATATAGACTCATGCTGTACATAGAATTCATGAACTCTGTAACTACATTTTGTTGATGTGGATTCAGTAAATCAATATTGAAATCTCCACAAATTGCTACCATTTTCTTACTAGTAATATTATTGTACAGCTCGACTAATTTATCTCTGAATGTCTCAATGCAAGTTCCCGGCGTTCTATATATACAACTTATAATTAGATTTTTTGTTTTATCTTGGTCAATCTCAACAGTAACACATTCCAAGATCCCTGGTAGTGCAAAGGACATTCCATTTACAAGCTTACACCTATACAGGTCATCAATATACAGTGCAACACCACCACCCTTTTTTTGAGATCTGTTAATATGAAACATCTGATATCCCTCTATTGCCATCAGGGGAGCCTGCTCTTCATTAAGCCAGGTTTCAGAGACTGCAATAGCTGTAAATTTTCTATCTAGCTGTTTTAAATAGTCCTGAATCTGTGGAAAGTTTTTAAGACTTCTGCTGTTGAGGTGTATTATTGATAGTTTACCATCTAGTTGCACTTGACTTTTGAATTGCTTTTCAGTGTAATATTCACAATGGTTATGAATATTATTGAAAAAGTGGTTATCAGGATCAATATCATTCTCCATCTCTTGTGGTTTATGTTCAGCATAATGGCATATTTTCAGAGTTTGAGTTTCCTCACTCTGTGTCAAATGACTTCCTCCAACTGGGGATAATTGAGGTCTACTCAAGTCAGTCATAAGTTTTTGTTTGTTTTGCTTATTTTTTTAAAGTACTTTGGCATGGTGTATCAAAAGAACTATTCTTACCCTGTGTGTGAATATGGATTATCATTGACTCATAATTTTCTTAATCAGTGTTCATCTGTATTTGTCTAAGTCAGTAGCATCTCTGATCATTATACTCTTTAACATGATGGAAAGAGGAAATGGATCTAATATGGCAGATTGTTCTCATTTCAGATATTGTTGTAAAAGTCTGTCTTGCTTGTTTGTTCAGGATCCTCTGCTGCAGAGTGCCAACACAAACTGAAGTCTAATTTAAAGAAGAGGTTCCAGTGTGTGTTTGAGGGCATGGCTAAAGTAGGAAAGCCAAGCCTTCTGAAGCAGATCTACACAGAGCTCTACATCACAGAGGGAGGAACTGCAGGGGTCAATGATGAACATGAGGTCAGACAGATTGAAGCAGCATCCAGGAAAGCAGACAGACCAGAAACACCCATCAGACCCGAAGACATCTTTAAAGGCTCACCTGGAAGAGAGGAATCAATCAGAAGAGTGCTGACAAAGGGAGTGGCTGGCATTGGGAAAACAGTCTTAACACAGAAGTTGACTCTGGACTGGGCTGAAGACAAAGCCCACCAGGACATCCACTTCACATTTCCATTCACTTTCAGAGAGCTGAATGTGCTGAAGGAGAAAAAGTTCAGTTTGGTGGAACTTGTTCATCACTTCTTCACTGAAACCAAAGAAGCAGGAATCTGCAGCTTTGATCACTTCCAGGTTCTGTTCATCTTTGATGGTCTGGATGAGTGTCGACTTCCTCTGGACTTCCACAACACTGAGATCCTGACTGATGTTACAGAGTCCACCTCAGTGGATGTTCTGCTGACAAACCTCATCAGGGGAAAACTGCTTCCCTCTGCTCACCTCTGGATAACCACACGACCTGCAGCAGCCAGTCAGATCCCTCCTCATTGTGTTGGCATGGTGACAGAAGTCAGAGGGTTCACTGACCCACAGAAGGAGGAGTACTTCAGGAAGAGATTCAGAGATGAGGAGCAGACCAGCAGGATCATCTCCCACATGAAGACATCACGAAGCCTCCACATCATGTGCCACATCCCAGTCTTCTGCTGGATCACTGCTACAGTTCTGGAGGATGAGCTGAAGACCAGAGAGGGAGGAAAGCTGCCCAAGACCCTGACTGAGATGTACATCCACTTCCTGGTGGTCCAGACCAAAGTGAAGAAGGTCAAGTATGAAGGAGGAGCTGAGACAGATCCACACTCTAGTCCAGAGACCAGGAAGATAATTGAGTCTCTGGGAAAACTGGCTTTTGAGCAGCTGCAGAAAGGAAACCTGATCTTCTATGAATCAGACCTGGCAGAGTGTGGCATTGATATCAGAGCAGCCTCAGTGTACTCAGGAGTGTTCACACAGGTCTTTAGAGAGGAGAGAGGCCTGTACCAGAGCCAGGTGTTCTGCTTCATCCATCTGAGTGTTCAGGAGTTTCTGGCTGCTCTTCATGTCCATCTAACCTTCATCAACTCTGGTGTCAACCTCTTGGAGGAACAACAGACACCTCTATGGTCTATAATATTTAAAAAGAAACCAAAACTGAATCATCTCCACCAGAGTGCTGTGAACAAGGCCTTACAGAGTCCAAATGGACACCTGGACTTGTTCCTCCGCTTCCTTCTGGGTCTGTCTCTGCAGACCAATCATGCTCGAATAAAAGGACTGATGATGACACAGACAGGAAATAGCTTACAGACCAATCAGGAAACAGTCCAGTACATCAAAGAGAAGATCAGTGAGAATGTGTCTGCAGAGAGAAGCATCAACCTGTTCCACTGTCTGAATGAACTGAATGATCGTTCTCTAGTGGAGGAGATCCAACAGTCCCTGAGATCAGGACGTCTCTCCACAGATGAACTGTCTCCTGCTCAGTGGTCAGCTCTGGGCTTCATTTTAGTGTCATCAGAGAAAGATCTGGATGTGTTTGACCTGAAGAAATACTCTGCTTCAGAGGAGGTTCTTCTAAGGCTGCTGCCAGTGGTCAGAGCCTCCAACAAAGCTGAGTAGGTGGATCTATTAGGAATTCAAATATATGTATGATGCTTAATGTGATGAAAATGAAAACAGTTTGTCATGATTGATCCCCAGGTTGAGCAGCTGTAACCTCTCAGAGAGAAGCTGTGAAGCTCTGTCCTCAGTTCTCAGCTCCCAGTCCTCCAGTCTGAGAGTCCTGGACCTGAGTAACAACGACCTGAAGGATTCAGGAGTGAAGATTCTTGCAGTTGGACTACAGAGTCCACATTGTAGACTGGAGACTCTCAGGTCAGGATTTAGTTGGTTTGTGACAAGTTAAAGATTTATATTGAATGACAAAAATCCACATTTTTCTGAATCTTCTTTTAATGTCTTTAATTCTATCTCTCCCCAGTCTATCAGGGTGTCTGGTCTCAGAGGAAGGCTGTTCTTCTCTGGCCTCAGCTCTGCGGTCCAACCCCTCCCATCTCAGAGAGCTGGACCTGAGCTACAACCATCCTGGAGAGTCAGGAGAGAAGATCCTGTCTGCTCTACAGGAGGATCCACTCTGCAGACTGGAGACTCTCAGGTATGATCAGAGATCAGGGAATGATTCAGAGATTTATGTCATGCTTCAATTTATTAACTAATGTTTTGTTTGGACTTTTATTAATGAGAATTTGAGTAGGAAGGATGTTCCATGTGAAGGATTCAGCACAGCTCTGATTGTCTGTCAGAAGCAACTCACACCTTCATTCAATTCAATTCAATTCAGCTTTATTTATATAGCGCCATTTCACAACAACAGTCATCTCATAGCACTATCAACTGTAGGGGGGAACCCCCACAGTTGCAGAAAGACCCCAGCAATCAGGCGATCCCCTGTGAGCAAGCACTTGGCGACGGTGGAGAGGAAAAACTCCCTTTTAACAGGAAGAAACCTCCAGCAGAACCAGGCTCAGGGAGGGGCAGTCATCTGCTGCGACTGGCTGGGGGGTGAGGGGATAGAGAAGAAGAAAAGAACAGACATGTAGAGAGCAAACAGCACGATGGGGACTCAATCTATGGGAGAGAACAAACAGATGTCAATGACCAGCAAAAAAAATATTTCATAGAGAGTGAGGAAAGGAGTGAGGCCCAGTGCATTACTGGAGGTCCCCCGGCTGACTAAACCTATTAGCAGCATAACTAAGGGAGGGTTCAGAAACACATGATCCCTCCCTAATTGTAGGCTATATCAAAAAGGTAGGTTTTAGTCCTATTCTTAAAAACAGAGATCGAGTCTGACTCCCGAATCCAGCTTGGCAGCTGGTTCCACAGGAGAGGAGCTTGATAACTGAAGGCTCTGCCTCCCATTGTACTTTTGGAGATTCTAGGTATTACAAGTAATCCTGCATTTTGGGAGCGTAGTGCTCTGTTAGGATAATACGGTAGTATCAGATCTTTTAAATAAAAAGGAGCCTGATTGTTTAGAGCTTTGTAAGTAAGAAGAAGGATTTTAAACTTAATTCTAAACTCTATGGGAAGCCAATGAAGGGAGGCCAGAACCGGAGAGATATGATCTCTCTTTCTAGTACCTGTTAAAACTCTTGCTGCAGCATTTTGGATCAGCTGAAGACTTTTTAAAGATGTTTTAGGACAGCCTGATAATAAAGAATTACAATAATCTAATCTCGAGCTAACAAAAGCGTGGATCAGTTTCTCAGCATCACTCTGAGACAAGATGCTCCTAATCTTGGCAATATTACGCAAATGATAGAAGGCAGTCTTAGAAACAAATTTAATATGTGAATTGAAGGACAAATCCTGATCAAAAATAACTCCAAGGTTCCTCACAGAGCTATTAAAAGAGAGAGTAACCGCATCCAAACTGAAAGTTTGATTTGGAAAGGAATTTCTAAGGTTTTTTGGACCAACAAGAATGACTTCAGTCTTATCTGAATTTAATAGCAGGAAATTAGGCTGGGTCATACCAAAGACCATATAAAAATGGTGCTTTCTGCCTTCTAGCGTGGTGCTCCGCATAATGGAATGGGGAAAGTAAAGTTACACACAGAGCTACCAGAGGACTGACCCCCCGCTGTAGCTTTCACTACTTACAGTAGCTGTGTGGCCTAGGGTCAGAAAAACGGAGATAGGCGCCGCCCATATACACCTTCAGGTGTGAAGGGATTAACTAACTAACTAACTAAATTACAAGTCATCCAAGCTTTGATTTCCTTAAGACAGGCTTCTAACTTGGCTAATTGATTACTATCATCTGGCTTCATTGACAGGTATAATTGTGTGTCATCTGCATAACAAGGAAAATGTATACAGTGCTTTCTAATAATGTTGCCTAACGGAAGCATATATAAACTAAAAAGAGTAGGGCCTAGCACAGCTCCCTGTGGAACTCCATGACTAAGCTTTGAGTTGAAAGAAAACTCATTATTTACATGAACAAACTGGAACCTATCAGATAAATAAGATCTAAACCATTGCAACGAAGTTCCATTAAGTCCAACATAGTGTTCTAATCTATCAAGTAGAATATTATGATCGATAGTATCAAAAGCTGCACTAAGGTCTAAAAGGACAAGTACAGAAACTAGTCCATTATCAGATGCAATGAGGAGGTCGTTGGTGACCTTCGCTAAGGCTGTTTCAGTACTATGATGGATTCTAAACCCAGATTGAAACTCTTCAAGTAAACCATTTCCCTGCAGGTGGTCAAATAATTGCGTAGCAACAACTCTAAGATTTTTGAAATGAAAGGGAGATTAGAGATTGGTCTATAGTTAGCTAAAGCTCCTGGATCTAGCGTTGGCTTTTTGAGTAAGGGTTTAATTACAGCCGTTTTAAAAGCCTGCGGTACATGGCCTAAAGTTAATGAAGAATTGATTATATGAAGAATAAAGCTACCAATAAGTGGGAAGACTTCTTTAAATAACCTGGTAGGAATAGGGTCTAAAAGACAAGTTGAAGGTTTGGATGAGGAAACTATTTTGTCCAACTCACAAAGGTCGATTGGAGTAAACTCATCAAGACAGACATCAATAGAAGGAGTTGTAGTAGTTACAGTATTTAAGTTAACTGTGGGAAGAATCTGATTGATTTTATCTCTGATGGATGAAATTTTATTATTGAAAAAGTTCATAAAGTCCTGACTAGTAAGCTCTAAGGGAATGCTAGGATTGACAGAGTCCTGACTCTTTGTCAACCTGGCTACAGTACTGAAAAGAAACCTGGGATTATTCTTGTTCTCTTCTATTAATGCAGAGTAATAACTCGTTCTAGCTTTTCTAAGAGATTTTTTATAAATTAAAAGATGATTTCTCCAAGCTAAATAGTTTTCATCTAAATTAGTAGAGTGCCATTTTCTTTCTAATTGACGAGTCTTCTGTTTTAAGGTACGAGTTTCTGTGTTGAACCAAGGAGTTAGAAATCTCTGATTAGACTTTTTCTTTTTTAAGGGGGCCACCAAGTCTAGAGTCTGATGCAGAGAAGCTGAAACACTATCCACCATGTTATCAATTACAGAAGGAGCAAGCTGTCTATAGCTTATTTCCGTTGTGTTGACACATGGCATAGAGGAAACAATCTGCATAAATTTGGAAACAGCATCATCTGAGAGGCATCTACTGTAATAATATTTTTCTTTAGGAGCCAAATAGTCAGAAATAGTAAAATCAAAGGTTAACAGACAATGGTCTGACAGTACAGGGTTATGAGGAGACACTACAAGATTTTCTATTTCTATGCCATATGTCAAAACAAGGTCCAATGTATGGACTACTCATTACTACTACTACTCATTACCTCCACAAGGTGGAGGTAATGAGTAGAATTTCCTACTTTCTGAGAAAACCCAATCGAATCTAATATTGAATTGAATGCCACATTAAGGCAGTCACTATCTACATCCACATGTATATTAAAGTCCCCTACTATAATTATTCTATCAGATTTCAGCACTAAATCAGCTAAGAAATCAGCAAATTCGGATAAAAATTCTGAGTAGGTTGATGGGGGATGATAAACTATGGCAAATAAAATTGGGTTTAACCTAAAATTGCTAAAGTGGCCAATACTGAGGACCAGGCCCTCAAAGGAATTATAACATGTTTTTTGCTTTACATTAACTAGTAATTTGGAATGGTAAATTGTTGCTACTCCTCCTCCACGACCAGAACTTCTGGGATTTTGACAGTTTAAATAACCAGAGGGAGTTGATTCATTTAAACCAACATAATCCTCTTGTCCTAACCAAGTCTCTTTAAGGGAAATTAAATCAATCTGATGATCATTTAACAAATCATGGACTAACAGAGACTTGGGAGTTAGAGACCTAATATTTAATAAACCACATTTAATTTTTAAATTATGAGGAGGAACAGAGGCCAAAACATTCAATTTAGAGGCTTTATGTTTAATTTGAGTTTTACCAATATTTTGCTTAATCACTTTGGGATGCTTATACATTATATTTTTATTTACTTTGGAGGGAGCAGACAACGATTCTCTGATGGGGAAGACAGGGGCTAAGCTGAGGGGTGGCGGATGAAGAGGAGCTGCAGAAAGGCGTGTAAGACTGCGACTCTGCTTCCTGGTCCCAACTCTGAGTAGTCATGGTTTTGGAAATTTGGATAAAAAAGATGCCAGATTATTAGATAAATGAGAAGCACCATCCAAAGTGGGATGAATGCTGTCTCGTCTCATAAGACCAGGTTTTCCCCAAAAAGAGCTCCAATTGTCAATGTAGCCCACGTCATTTTTAGGACACCACACAGACAGCTAGCGGTTCAAGGATGACGAGCGGCTAAACATGTCATCACTGGTCAGATTGGGGAGGGGCCCAGAGAATACTACAGTGGCAGACATCGTTTTTGCAAAGTCACACACCGATTCTATATTAAGTTTCGTGACTTCTGACTGCCGGAGACGGATGTCATTAATGCCGGCGTGAATAACAATTGTGGAATATTTACAGTTACTTTTAGCCAGCATTTTCAAATTTGACTCGATGTCGCCTGCTCTGGCCCCAGGAATGCATTTGACTATGGCCGCTGGAGTCTCTAGGTTCACGTTTCTGACTACAGAGTCGCCAATGATCAGAGTTTTTTCCTCAACGGGTGTGTCGCTGAGCGGGGAAAAACGATTAGAAACGTGAACAGGTTGGTGGTGAACCGGGGCTTTGCGACTAGGCTTCCTTCTCACCGTCACCCACCCAGTCTCCTCGCTGCTGAGGAGAGCCGAGGGACCACTGACAGTGGGACCTAAGCTAGCTAGCTCCGCTGCAGCTAATGGGCGTCCGTCAAGATTAACTGGCGCAGACGGTGTTTCAATGCAGCGGAGCCGGGATTCCAAATCAGACAACCTCGCCTCGAGCGCCTCAAAAAGACAACATTTATTACATTTACCGTTATCGCTAAAAGAGGCAGAGGTGTAGCTAAACATCTGACAGAGAGAGCACACCAGAGGAGGAGAGGAAAGAGAGCTAGTAGCCATAGCTAGTGGCTAGAGCAAACCACACAGGCAGACAGCAAAACAGGAAGTGACGATACGTTACCACAAGGAAGTGACGATCCCAATGCCACTTGATCTCATGCCACTTGTTTCCTTTTAAATGATTGAAGTGAACTGAGTCAGAATGACCATGGACTCAGAAGTCTTCCACTACATGAAACCAGCTCTTCATGAGGAACATTTTAAATCTGTTGTAACATGTTTTATTTTTAGCTGAGTCAGCATTTGAGCCATAGTGACATCAGATGACTTGATCCACAGGAAAGAGTTTTCAGTTTGTGAGAATCTTAGCATCTACTTGGTATAGCCTAGCCCACAAAGGCAGGTTCTAACAGGCCACTGCATCCATCTGTTGATGGAAGACATTCTGATCAACAGTTATGATCAGAGATGTGGAGGGGACTGGAAAACCACAGCTGAGTAAAAGTGACCCTCCACAAATGACTTTGGAGAAACTGAAGTTACCATCATAATGTTACACTACCGTTCAAAAGTTTGGGGTCACCCAGACAATTATTTTGTGTTTTCCATGAAAAGTCTCACTTATTTACCACCATGAGTTGTAAAATGAATAGAAAATATAGTCAAGACATTGACAAGGTTAGAAATAATTTGTATTTGAAATAATAATTTTTTCCTTCAGACTTTGCTTTCGTCAAAGAATCCTCCATTTGCAGCAATTACAGCATAGCAGACCTAACATGATTGCACAAGGGTTTTCTAATCATCTATTAGCCTTCTGACGCAATGAGCAAACACATTGTACCACTAGAACACTGGAGTGATAGTTGCTGGAAATGGGCCTCTATACACCTATGTAGATATTGCACCAAAAACCAGACATTTGCAGCTAGAATAGTCAGTTACCACAATAGCAATGTATAGAGTGTATTTCTGATTAGTTTAAAGTTATCTTAATTGAAAAAAGTGCTTTTCTTTCAAAAATAAGGAAATTTCTAAGTGACCCCAAACTTTTGAACGGTAGTGTACGTGAGAAAAAGTCACTAAGCAGCTAATATTTACTGTACATGGTAAATAAACTAGAAAAGCACTCAGAGAGCACATACCTCCGTCAAGGCTCCTTCTGTCCCTCATGGATCCCCTCCAAAATGTAATGGATTTGTGTGTAGGCCGAGAGCCACTTCTGGTGAAAATTGCATCAAAGTCTGTCAAGTAGTGTTGGACTATTGTTGCTAACACACTGAGAAGATTAGAGCCTTGGTGGGGGTATGCACTCACAGATCATCACCAAAATGTAATGGGTTCCTCTATAGACCAAGAACCACCTCTGGTGAAAACTTCATCCAAATCCATCCAGTAGTTTTTGTGTAATCCTGCTGCACAAATACAAAGGCCTTGGTGGAGGTATGCACTCTCAAATCATCACCAAAATCTAATCATCTGTTCTGTGCCATTACACACCTTTCCTGAAAATTTCATCAAAATCCATTGATAACTTTTTGAGTTATGTTGCTCAGTCAGACAGACAAACCAACAAACCAACCAACGCCACTAAAAACATTCCCTCCTCCCTCCCCTGGTGGAGGGAAATATGGCAAAATAAGTCCACAATACAAAATTCTCATTGCTGTAAAAATCAAACACAAACTTTGTCTTGTTCAAAGCAGAAATATTCCTACATAATTGAGTTTTTATCCCCCGCCAGATGAAACCCAAAGGGGTTGAAGAGCTCTTTGGGTTTGCCTTTGGGTGAGGATTCAAGGTCTGATGTCTCAGCAGGATCTAGAAAAACTTGTCCATGCATTTATTTTCAGTAAACTAGACTACTGTAATGCTGTCCTCACAGGTCTCCCTAAAAAGTCCATCAGACAGCTGCAGCTGGTTCAGAACGCTGCAGCTGGAGTCCTCACTAAGACCAAGAAAGTAGATCATATAACTCCAGTCCTCAGATGTTTACTCTGGCTTCCGGTCTGTCAAAGAATAGATTTCAAAATACTGCTGTTGGTTTATAAAGAGCTGAATGGTTTTGGGCCAAAATACATCACAGATCTGCTAGTCCATTATGAACCACCCAGAGCCCTCAGGTGGTCAGGGTCAGGCCTACTATCTGTGCCCAGAGTTAGAACCAAACATGGTGAGGCAGCGTTTAGTTTTTATGCTCCTCACAGGTAGAACAAACTCCCAGAAAGTATCAGGGCTGCTGAAACTCTCAGCTGCTTTAAATTCAGGTTAAAAACTCTCCTATTTGCCGTAGCCTTTCAGTAGAACAATTGTTGGTCTCCTACAATGTCGTGTAACTTTTATTTCTTGCACGTTTTCTGTCTTATTCTATTTTAGCTGGTTTTTGTTTCCCTTTAATTTACTTTTTAGTTTGTTTCTAAATTCTTATGTATTCCTTTTGCAACTTCCTGTAATGTTTGAATGTTTTTATGTAAAGGCGCCATCGCACCTTAATGTTAGCGCGGTGGCGAAGTGGTTAGCACTGCGGCAGCACAGCAACTCACCCTTGGCCGGGGGATCCTGGTTCGATCCCAGCCCCTGACCAACAGTGATCTGTGTGGAGTTTACATGTTCTCCCCGTGTCTGCGTGGGTTTATTCTGGGATTGCTCCGGTTTCCTCCCACATGCCAAAAACATGCAAGTTAGGTTAATTGGAGACTCTAAAGTGGCCCCAGGTGTGAATGTGTGTGTGAATGGTGAAAGGGCTGGGCGCCACACTAGTGGCTGCCTCATCCACTCATGTGGAAACCCTGTAATTTCCCCATTGTGGGACTAATAAAGGACTCTAAAATCTTAAAAAAAAAAAAAAAAAAAAAAAAATCTAAAGCACTTTGATTGCTCCTGGTGGGTCTGGAAGTGCCATGTTAGGCAGCATGCCGCCATCAGTGTGTGAATGTTTGTGTGAATGGGTGGATAGCAGGATCTGTAAAGCGCTTTGGTCATCAAATGTAGAATTAATGTGCTTAGTTAATGGGCTTAATGTAGAATCGGTGTGTGACTTTGCAAAAACAATGTCGGACTCTGTAGTATTCTCTGGGCCCCTCCCCAATCTGACCAGTGATGACATGTTTAGCCGCTTGTCATCCTTCAACCGCTGGCTGTCTGTGTGGTGTCCTGCAAATGACGTGGGCTACATTGACAATTGGAACTCATTTTGGGGAAAACCTGGTCTTATGAGACGAGACAGTATTCATCCCACTTTGGATGGTGCTTCTCATTTATCTAACAATCTGGCATCTTTTTTTATCCAAATTTCCAAAACCTTGACTACTCAGAGTTGGGACCAGGAAGCTGAGTCGCAGTCTTACACGCCTCTCTGCAGCTCCTCTTCATCTGCCACCCCTCAACTTAGCCCCTGTCTTCCCCATCAGAGAATCATTGTCTGCTCCCTCCAAAGTAAATAAAAATATAATATATAAGCATCCCAAAGTGATTAAGCAAAAAATTGGTAAAACTCAAATTAAACACTAGAAAAGCACTCGGAGAGCGCAGACCTCCGCCAAGTGCCACAGTTCCCCCCATACAGTGTTTGTGTGTACGTTTTCAGATTTCTTGACCATGAAAACATATGACTAGCAATTGAATTGACAATGATAGGATTAGTGGTTCAGTAGTTATTCAGGAAAATGACATTTTCCGTAATGGCGGCCACAGTTCCGCCCATACAGTGTTTGTGTGTACGTTTTGAGATTCCTTGACCATGAAAACATATGAGTAGCAATAGCACGGTGATTCTCCGCATCGTCTGTGTTATCTCCCTGCCTTTTTTTCTTTCTCATGCACTCTGCACCCTGTTGCCTTCTGTGTTTCACACTTTTAGACTTTGAACGAGGCATGACTGGCAATATCGAGCAGATCTTGTTTTTAAAAAAAACCAAAAAAAAAAAAAAAACCAACAATCTCCTGGCGGAGGTAATAAGAAAAAAAATCAATTAAAAAAAAAAAAAAAAAAAACTAAGCTCGACGAGCTTCAATAGCGCCTGAGTCGCTGCATTTGTTGTGTTGCTGCAGCACGGTGATTCTCCGCATCCTGTGTGTTGAAAATGGCCCTATGTCACAATGTTAAAGAATCCTTTAAAAAATTCCTGTATCCAGATGGTGATCCGGATCATCCCCAAAATTTAATCAGTTCTTCCTTGTACCATTTGCAACAACACCTGAAAGTTTCATCGAAATCCGTCCAAAACTTTTTGAGTTATCTTGCTAACCAACAGACAGACAGACAGACAAACCCCGGCAAAAACATAACCTCCTGGCCTGCGGCCTGGCGGAGGTAATAAAGCCTCTAAATTGAATGATTTGGCCTCTGTCCCTCCTCATAATTTAAAAATTAAATGTGGTTTATTAAATATTAGGTCTCTAACTCCCAAGTCTCTGTTAGTCTATGATCTGTTAATTGATCATCAGATTGATTTAATTTCCCTTACAGAGACTTTGTTTGGGCAAGAGGATTATGTTAGTTTAAATGAATCAACTCCCTCTGGTTATTTAAACTGTCAAAATCCCAGAAGTTCTGGTCATGGAGGAGGAGTAGCAACAATTTACCATTCCAAATTACTAGTTAATGTAAAGCAAAAAACATGTTATAATTCCTTTGAGGGCCTGGTCCTCAGTGTTGGGCACTTTAGCAATTTTAGGTTAAACCCAATTTTATTTGCCATAGTTTAGTTTTTGCCATAGTTTTAGTTGCCATAGTTTGCTATCCCTGTGCTGTTGCAATCCTGGAATTTCCCCTTTGTGGGACTAATAAAGGCTTATCTTATCTTATCTTATCTTTATTGTCCCCCATCAACCTACTCAGAATTTTTATCCAAATTTGCTGATTTCTTAGCTGATTTAGTGCTGAAATCTGATAGAATAATTATAGTAGGGGACTTTAATATACATGTGGATGTAGATAGTGACTGCCTTAATGTGGCATTTAACCCCTTGCACTCTGGTCAATTTCCCTAAAAACGCCAAAAAAATAACGTACCCAAAGCAAAAGCTGTTTTTCAACCCTTTGCATCATCTTCATGGGGTTGGTCTCATTTAAAAGAAAACACTTGGAATTTTTTGGCAAAACAGTCATAATCTCTCTAAGTGCTCCTGCCACTGAGTAACGGTCATCTAAGCATACTGAACTTGAAGAAAATGAATTTCGCCTGGGTGTTTTTTTGGATACAAATGCTTGCAAATAACATACAGCTTCAGATCCGGGCTGGAAAATGCAACAGAAATGTAGAACCAAGTGTTATCCAGCTGAGGTCAAAATTTTGTAACAATACCACAAAAAATAAATATATTACACAGCTTTTTTCTTAGGTTGTTCCCAGACGTTTTTGAACTGTGCCAAATTGTGCCAAATGGCACAGTTTGGAAAAACGTTTGTAACTTTTGAATGATTCACTACAGAAGCTTGATCTTGGGCTCTAATGAAAGGTGAAGGGCTGTGGGTGTGTGTGTGGGGGGGTTCTTTATTCATTCATGAAAGAATGAATGAACAAACAAGCCCCACACACAAAGATGCATGCCACGTAAAAAATGTCTTTTTTTTACAAGAAAAAATAACCTACAGTGCACTAAAAATTATACTACAATATTTGTAATGTAGAAGATAACAACTCCCCCCCCCCGCCGCTACGGAGGACGGACATCGCCCATCGCTACATGATGGAAAGCGGTGACGGTGCGCCGCAGTCTAATATGCACAGTTGGACTGAAATATCTGCAGTAATATCTGCAATCCACTACAGAACAGTAGCGGGGGGTGGGGTGGGGTTCATGGTCCAGACGCGGCGCACGAACCGTGTCCAGTCCGTGCGCCGCGGTACACGCTCTGTGCGCCACGGTCTAATACGCACAGTTGGGCTAAAATATCTGCAATATATCTGCAATCCGCTCCAGAAGAGTAGCGGGGGGGGGGGGGTTGCAATAACGCGCAGTTGTAATTTACCGATCGGTCAAAAGTCATTTGGATAACAGTTTTCAGGGATAAAGATTAATTTAGCTTATAACACTTACCTGTCCACAACAGCAGCGTAGCTGGCGAACTTCTGTTCCTCATTGTCAGACGAACATGAAGCTGGTCCGCTTGTTACGGACTTGTGGTTCTGGTCACGCGACCCGGTCAAACCATAATTCCATTATTGCGGTTTTGCACTTCCATGATTGCGGTTTTGGCGAACGATTTTTCAAAACAAATAAAAACAGTAGAAAGAAAAAAAGACTGGCGAACGCCTGTGTGTCACCCAGCCTTACACAAAACAGCTTTCGAAATTCTGTGCTTCAATTGGCTGGCTGTATTCGCAGCCATTGGTAGGCAGGTCCTTCTTGCTAGGTTTTCAGTCATTGGTTCTTCAAGGTTTCAGAAACCCAATTCAAGGCTCTTATTAGTCGAATGAGAGGTCAATCAAATCTAAACCAATTAAAGCACTCCTTTGGCTTTCTGTTCGCAGCTGTGTCTGTAGTGGAAGAACGGAAATGCAGCTTTTTTTTTTTTTTTTTTTTTTTTTTTTCAGTGCGGCCTAGGGCGCACAGTGTGCGTCCTAGGGCGCCCTCGTGCGCTCTAGGACGCAGAGACGTGCCCACCCGTGGTACACTGAAGTGCAACAGGTTAATTCAATATTAGACTCGATTGGGTTTTCTCAGAAAGTAGGAAATTCTACTCATTATCTCCACCATACATTGGCCGTTGTTCTGACATATGGCATAGAAAAAGAAAATCTTGTAGTGTCTCCTCATAACCCTGTACTGTCAGACCATTGTCTGTTAACCTTTGATTTTACTATTTCTGACTATTTGGCTCCTAAAGAAAAATATTATTACAGTAGATGCCTCTCAGATGATGCTGTTACCAAATTTATGCAGATGGTTTCCTCTATGCCATGTGTCAACACAACGGAAATAAGCTATAGACAGCTTGCTCCTTCTGTAATTGATAACATGGTGGATAGTGTTACAGCTTCTCTGCATCAGACTCTAGACTTGGTGGCCCCCTTAAAAAAGAAAGTCTAATCAGAGATTTCTAACTCCTTGGTTCAACACAGAAACTCATAGCTTAAAACAGAAGACTCGTCAATTAGAAAGAAAATGGCGCTCCACTAATTTAGATGAAATCTATTTAGCTTGGAGAAATCATCTTTTAATTTATAAAAAAATCTCTTAGAAAAGCTAGAACGAGTTATTATTCTGCATTAATAGAAGAGAACAAGAATAATCCCAGGTTCCTTTTCAGCACTGTAGCCAGGTTGACAAAGAGTCAGGACTCTGTCAATCCTAGCATTCCCTTAGAGCTTACTAGTCAGGACTTTATGAACTTTTTCAATAATAAAATTTCATCCATCAGAGATAAAATCAATCAGATTCTTCCCACAGTTAACTTAAATACTGTGACTACTACAGCTCCTTCAATTGATGTCTGTCTTGATGAGTTTACTCCAATCAACCTTTGCGAGTTGGACAAAATGGTTTCCTCATCCAAACCTTCAACTTGTCTTTTAGACCCTATTCTTACCAGGTTATTTAAAGAAGACTTCCCACTTATTGGTAGCTTTATTCTTCATATAATCAATTCTTCATTAACTTTAGGCCATGTACCGCAGGCTTTTAAAACGGCTGTAATTAAACCCTTACTCAAAAAGCCAACGCTAGATCCAGGAGCTTTAGCTAACTATAGACCAATCTCTAATCTCCCTTTCATTTCAAAAATCTTAGAATGAGTTGTTGCTACGCAATTATTTGACCACCTGCAGGGAAATGGTTTACTTGAAGAGTTTCAATCTGGGTTTAGAATCCATCATAGTACTGAAACAGCCTTAGCGAAGGTCACTAATGACCTCCTCATCGCATCTGATAATGGACTGGTTTCTGTACTTGTCCTTTTAGACCTTAGTGCAGCTTTTGATACCATCGATCATAATATTCTACTTGATAGATTAGAACACTATGTTGGACTTAATGGAACTTCTTTGCAGTGGTTTAGATCTTATTTATCTGATAGGTTCCAGTTTGTTCATGTAAATGAGTTTTCTTTCAACTCAAAGCTTAGTCATGGAGTTCCACAGGGAGCTGTGCTAGGCCCTACTCTTTTTAGTTTATATATGCTTCCGTTAGGCAACATTATTAGAAAGCACTGTATACGTTTTCCTTGTTATGCAGATGACACACAATTATACCTGTCAATGAAGCCAGATGATAGTAATCAGTTAGCCAAGTTAGAAGCCTGTCTTAAGGAAATCAAAGCTTGGATGACTTGTAATTTCCTGCTATTAAATTCAGATAAGACTGAAGTTATTCTTGTTGGTCCAAAAAACCTTAGAAATTCCTTTCCAAATCAAACTTTCAGTTTGGATGCGGTTACTCTTTCTCTTAATAGCTCTGTGAGGAACCTTGGAGTTATTTTTGATCAGGAGTTGTCCTTCAATTCACATATTAAATTTGTTTCTAAGACTGCCTTCTATCATTTGCGTAATATTGTCAAGATTAGGAGCATCTTGTCTCAGAGTGATGCTGAGAAACTGATCCACGCTTTTGTTAGCTCGAGATTAGATTATTGTAATTCTTTATTATCAGGCTGTCCTAAAACATCTTTAAAAAATCTTCAGCTGATCCAAAATGCTGCAGCAAGAGTTTTAACAGGCACTAGAAAGAGAGATCATATCTCTCCGATTCTGGCCTCCCTTCATTGGCTTCCCATAGAGTTTAGAATTAAGTTTAAAATCCTTCTTCTTACTTACAAAGCTCTAAACAATCAGGCTCCTTTTTATTTAAAAGATCTGATACTACCGTATTATCCTAACAGAGCACTACGCTCCCAAAATGCAGGATTACTTGTAATACCTAGAATCTCCAAAAGTACAATGGGAGGCAGAGCCTTCAGTTATCAAGCTCCTCTCCTGTGGAACCAGCTGCCAATCTGGATTCGGGAGTCAGACTTGATCGCTGTTTTTAAGAATAGGGCTAAAACCTACCTTTTTGATATAGCCTACAATTAGGGAGGGATCATGTGTTTCTGAACCCTCCCTTAGTTATGCTGCTAATAGGTTTAGTCAGCCAGGGGACCTCCAATAATGCACTGGGCCACAGTCCTTTCTTCACTCTCAATGAAATATTTTTTTCTGCTGGTCATTAACATCTGTTTGTTCTCTCCCATAGATTGAGTCCCCATCGTGCTGTTTGCGCTCTACATGTCTGTTCTTTTCATCTTCTCTGTCCCTTCACCCCCCAGCCAGTCGCAGCAGATGACTGCCCCTCCCTGAGCCTGGTTCTGCTGGAGGTTTCTTCCTGTTAAAAGGGAGTTTTTCCTCTCCACCGTCGCCAAGTGCTTGCTCACAGGGGATCGCCTGATTGCTGGGGTCTTTCTGCAACTGTGGGGGTTCCCTCTACAGTTGATAGTGCTATGAGATGACTGTTGTTGTGAAATGGCGCTATATAAATAAAGTTGAATTGAATCAAGAGATGAGAATAAAAGCGCTATATAAGTGAATTCCATTTACCATTTGTCTTGTACATGAAATGTGCTACAAATAAACTTGCCTTGACTTGCCTTTGGGCGAATGCTGATGGGAGATTATGTTCTGGGTCAGTCAGCCCGTCCATCTGTCTGTCCTTCCATCCATCCATCTGTCCCACTTTTGTGAAATCAACTCCTCCTACAGTTTTGCTCTGATGGTTTTGAATCTTGGTGCCATGGTTTGATATACTCTGATGTGCATATTGCAATTTCACTCTCACCAGATGACCTAGAGGTCAAAGGTCAGAGGTCATATTTTCCCTAAATCTTGTAAACACAATAACTCCTGAAAGAAATGATGTAGGCCAGGCCTTTTCAATTAGTGGCCCACAGGCCACATGTAGGCCACAACCAACCCCCGAGCAGCCCAGGCCCAGTCTGTGGCCCAGCCAGAGAAGCAAAGGCCAACACGCTCCACAAAACCGCAGAAATTCATCAGTTACCACAGACCACAAATGTAACACTCCACGCAGCCCAGCAACCATCAACCCACAATGCAGCGCACCTGCCCTGAAGGGTGGACTCTGTTATTATGACTGTGGCTGTCCCAGTGGCAGGACACCAAGCCTACACCAAATGTGAACGGGTGGTGCGACTTCACACAAAGTCAATGGAAAGAGGCGAGCACACACAAAATCGTGCACTCACGTCCAAGGGACAGTACCAGCACCATGACTCTTCCGTTGTAGGAGCAAAAACATCAACATTGGAGAGCAAACCAGCTCAAAAATGAGACTGCCACCCACCCGGAGAAAGGAGTGGGAGCTCCCCAGCTGAATCGGGACGCTGCTGCCACCCACCCACGGACTCCTGCCACGGACGTGCCAACAAGGCCATCAGGCTAACAGTGCAAACGGCACCATCCCACGAAGCCCCAGAGGTAGGGACAGCCCCCCAGGTGAGCCCCCCAGTCAGACAATGCAAAGCCAATCATGACGGTTACCTCCGCCAGGCCGCAGGCCAGGAGGAGGTTATGTTTTTGCCAGCGTTTGTCTGTTTGTCTGTCTGTTGGTTAGCAAGATAACTCAAAAAGTTTTGGACGGATTTCGATGAAACTTTCAGACGTTGTTGGAAATGGTACTGAGGGATGATTCGGATCACCGTCTGGATACAGGAATTTTTTAAAGCGTTCTTTAATACTGTGACATACGGCCATTTTCAACATGTGCGCAGGCGCAATGGAGGGCGCTGGTCGTCGTGTCTGACCAACACAAACTCCGCGTTCTTCAACGTTTTAGGCACAAAAGCACGCAGAAAACACTGGTGGGCAGGGCCCGCCAGCGTGCCTGTGTTTGCGCGATGCTGCAAAAGCTGAGACGGGCAGCTGTCCGCCGCCGGATTATTTGGCAGAAATTCCCCAGGCAGCCATAGGCGCTGCACAAAAACGAGCTCTCTGCCGGGGAAGATTCTAAATCCTCTTTTGCTGCGGAGCGCAACCCCAATAATATAAAACCCATGGCAACCTGTCTACCCAATTTGCATCCGTCAGTGAAGCCCTGAGTGCTGCTTTCAGTGGAGGAGAGGGACACAACAGCAACACTTCAGTTTATTACCTCCGCCAAGGAGGTAATGCTTTTACTACTGAACCACTAATCCTATCATTGTGAATCCAATTGCTAGTCATATGTTTTCACGGTCAAGGAATCTGAAAACGTACACACAAACACTGTATGGGGGGGAACTGTGGCACTTGGCGGAGGTCTGTGCTCTCCGAGTGCTTTTCTAGTTGTGTATGTAAATAGGCTGTATGACTAAGATGGCGGCCGGGCTGGTCATGGGCTAGACCAGGGTGGCAACTGCCTGTTTAAGGTGGTGACACAGCCCATGGTATAAAGGTGTGGGTGGAATAGGGTCTGTCTCTTTTGTCGTGGAGCCACCTGGTCAGCGGGGCGTGTGCCATAAGCCTGTTTATATATCTGACACTGTATATAATACAACTCCGTTAAACTGCAGCAACTGTGTGCTTGCTTTGTACCAGTTATGGGCATAACATTTGGCGACAAGGTAAAAACAGGAATGGATGATTTTGGTGCTGAACTTCGGCCATTTTTGGAGGCACCGGGCATGCCGCCCATGCCATGGCCTTGTTGGTTCTCGTCTTTTACCAACTACCTCATGGTCTTGGACCTCGGACAGCGTGAGAGGCTCTGTGCGAGGTCTGTGTTAATCCATATGTTGGGCACTGAGGGGCAGAGTATTGGACAGTCTGGGTGGGGCCGACAGTTTCAACAGTGTGGTGGAATTAATGGCGTGCCATTTTCGCGCTGGTGAGAGCATCTCGGTCCGGCGCATCCATTTTCAACAGCGCCGCCAGCGGTTGGGGAGCCGGTATCAATGTTCGTGGCCGGGCTCCATAGGCTGTCGAGGGGGTGTGAGTTTGGACACCTGGAAGAAGAAATGATTCGGGACCAACTGGCGGAACACGTTCGTAGTGAAGCACTCTGGTCCAGGTTGTTGGAGTTTCCAGGAGAGTTGACGTTGCCCACAGCTGTTGAGCTCGCCCAGCGTTTTGAGGCAGTGGAGATCATCGCGAAGAGCCTGCCTGAAGAGGCTCTTCGGGGCAAAGATGATGCTTGGGCAAAGGCACCGAGTTGGGACCCTAACGAAAGTGACGCCGGAGGTGACTCGTGTGCCACAGTGGTGAAGATATGGTCTGACCCTGGTACGCCTCGTTGTTATGGGTGTGGGTCCCCTGTTCACCGCTATAAAGCCAATGTGTGCCCAGCGAGAGGAAAGCGATGTGGCAAGTGCGGTCTGCGGGACCACTTCGCCAGGACGTGCGACAACTTCGTACGCAGGAGCCATAGGAGATACCCAGGTTCTGCGTGGAAGTCTCCGACCATCATGCATATGGTCTCCCCAGCGACTACGGGGAGGATCAGCTGGGATGTCATGCTCGACGGTGTTGTGGTTCTGCTGTTGGTTGACACAGGTGCTGTTATCTCAGTGTTGAACATGACAACTGTGAACAGTTTGTTTCCCCACTGTGAGATGAAACCACCTGAGAGAGACTATTATGGCTATGGACTGGATAGACTGGCTGTGATGGGCTTTATGGAGGTAGAAGCCCGTTACGGGTTGGTCATGGTGCCCTGCGCCTGCATCCATGTCACCGCTGCGGTGGTTAACATCATGGGGTGTAACCTATTTTATAGCCTGGGCTTTTCGATCGCCAACATGTCGGGTGAGGAGTGGTCGGGCTGCGGACTGTGGAGCCGGCCGACTCCACTAATGGATGGCGTGGAGATGAGGGAATCGGACTGGTTGGACATGTGTCAAGAAGGAGAGCATGTTCGGCGCTGCACGAGGATGCTGCGGGTTGACCCCGATGCTGGTCTGTTTGATGCCCAAGCTGGGGGCGCGGAATGGCACGACGGGACCTCATAGGCAAGCTGTAAGGACGAGGCGTCCACACTGGATCCAGGAAGAGCGGGACCAGAGAGTGAGTTGTTTCATCGCTCGGGAAGACGGTCAACCATGGAAAACATGGACTGGGCCCAGGAGTCGACTGGACCATTAGTGGATACCAGTCGGACCCATCGTCATCAGAGGAGTCTGCGGGCTTCCCTGCAGGTCAGTGATCTGGTGCAGCCTAGGGTTGAGACCCAGATAAGAGATGAACATGGCTCACGTGAGCAGTGTGACGAGAGGAGGCGGCTTCGAGTGGAGGCCGTTCGGAACAACAGGTTTCTGCGCTTGTCTGGCCAGACCTGGAGGCACCTGAATGAACTGCGCAAGTTGGAGGAGACAGGACGACGCGGGGGGAGCCCGAGGTCAAGAGATGGAAGCGTCGGGAGAAAGACCCACCTGAGGACTGAGAGAATTGTTTTATTTTTGTCTGTCTTTTCTTCTCAGTCCGTTTGTGTTTTATTTTCTGCTTTATGTTCATTTGTTGCTGGTTGGTACCCTGTTTAATTCAAAAAAAAAAAAAAAAAGAAAAGAGAAATGTGAGGAATATGAGCTTTGTGGGGGTAATTTCCGATTGTAATTATGGTATTTATTTCTGGGATCTTGACCTGAGGGGCTCGTTTGTGGAAATTATGTGTTGATTTTGTGAGGAAATTTTATTGGAATAATGTTTTATGTGCCCAATTTTGGGGTGGTGGGGCGTGTTTAGCCCATGTAAATTGTGTGTAATTGGTTGTTTACATACCCAACGTTTGAAATGTGTCCAGTGTGTGAGGGTGTGTTGGGGGTGGGGGCAGTAGCTAGTATTCACCTTGTGTTTGTGTGTTTTGTGTGGAGATGTTCCGGGATTATTTTGATTTTGTTTTATTCCCTTAGTTACACGGCTTTGTTCTGTGTTTGGCTGCAGAATAATCCGCCCAGCCATGTGGGGGTGCTGGTAGTCCACCTGGCCCCCAGTTAGTTGTGTGCATGGATAGGTTGTTGATTTGTTTTGTTTTAGAGTGTGAGTCGGGAAGCAAATTTGGGGGGGGACCTATCTGTACGCTTGGCATTTTTTTGAGGGGGGAGTAATGTTGTGTATGTAAATAGGCTGTATGACTAAGATGGTGGCCGGGTTGGTCATGGGCTAGACCGGGGTGGCAACTGCCGGCTTCCGGTGGTGACGCCACCCATGGTATGAAGGTGTGGGCGGAAGAGGCTCTGCCTCTTTCGTCGTGGAGCCACCTGGTCAGTGGGACGTGTGCCGTAAGCCTGTTTATATATCTGACATTGTATATAATAAAGCTCCGTTAAACTGCAGCAATCGTGTGCTTGCTTTGTACAAATTATGGACATAACAATGTTATTTTGGGGATTTCAACAGCAGGTTGAACACAGCTGCAGAAGTTATAAAGGCAACTTTGTCTGTCTGCAACTCACTCAGACGGTGAATTCATGTCTATTCGTGTGCTTCCATTGAGTTATAATGTAATCACATTGCAGGAAAAATTCACCCATTGGCGTTTGGTGTGAAGGCACCTTAAAACATGTCATTGTCAACTCTGAAACATAAAATTAATGATGAAAATCATCAGTTTGGACTGATACCACAATAGTGGATGTGCAATGGTTTTAGACAGACAGACAGATAGATGGATGTACTTTATTGATCCCAAACTGGGAAATTCCATGTCTGTTAATGTTATCAATCTTTTCTTGGTGGGGTTTGTGCACTGAAGTGTTTGACAGTTCAATTTTTTATTCAGCTACAGTAAATGCACTTTGTGATGTGCCAAGGTCAGTTATGACCAGGATGGAGTAGATTTGATTTCTAAAGGGAAACGAATGTTAATGCTACTAACAGTGCACACTGAGTTTTTATTCACTTTGAGATATGCCTGAGTAAGATGTGACCAAAATGGTTATTTAGAGGATTTTAATTTTTTTCATTCTATTTAATTGTTTTTCAAGAGGAAAAATATTTCTACGACTTCAAATTCAAAAATTCAAAGATTTGATTTGTCAATACTACTATATGTACAGGACATACAGGAGAATTGAAATGGCGTTTCTCTCTCTCTTCAGTGGTGTGCACAATATAAAAATAAGAAAAAAGGAATAAGGCTGGAAAAACAACAGCAGTCTATGTACAGTAATGCTACCTGTAGTGCCAATGGCGACAAAAAATAGACCCAGACGTCCCACAGTGCAAATAAAGTTAAATGATGAAACCCAGCAATCCTATATAGAGAAAAGTAGAGCAGTAATACTCAGAGTTGGTAGAACATCCGCCCCACACCCAGGAGGATGGAGTTTAAATCCCGGCCGGGTCATGCCGAAGACCATATAAAAAGCAGAACTTCTTGCCATCCAGCTTGGTGCTCAGCAATAATGGAATGGAGGAGGGAAATTTGTGGCGGTGCCTTGCATGGCAGTGACCCCTCTGATTCTACATATATTCATATTCAAATGTTTATTTCAAACTCAGGGTTTATATCAAGAGCAAAACCAAAATGAGTAGAAAAAAGATAAACAAATAAATAAAAGTATATACAGATCAGCAGACACTCAGCGCTCTTGTAACAACAATAACATACAATAATGGGCTCAGTATAAAATGGAGCGCCACCACTTCCAAATGCTGGAATGAAGTGTGAGTGAGGAGTTGACAATTGCTGATATAAGATGATTGTTACATGCCAGCAACCTTCTCATAAAACTGTAAACATTCTTACGTATCAATTCGCCAAAAGACGGAATGTTCACAGACACAAACATCTTGCTTGCACTCGACCTTCGTGGTACACCTAACAACCTTCTTAGGGAGTTATTATATGCAATGCGGATTTTGTTCCTAACAGCAACATTGCTATTAAACCATAAAGGCGAGCAGTACATTGAGGTACAGAAGGTCTTGAACAGCATACATTTGACATCAGGAGAACATCTATGGAAATTTCGCAACAGTAAATTTGTTTGAGCATACAGTTTCCTGAGATGCCTGTTACAATCAACATTGGTCTTATCAGATTCAATCCACACACCTAGGTATTTGACTTTTTCAACAAAGTTCAAGCTATTACCACAAAGTGGCATAACAGGATTCGACGTATTGACACCCTTTGGTTTGAAAGCCATACACATAGATTTAGTACAGTTGAACAAGATGTCATTTTTTTCACCAAATTTTTCACATACCGAAAGGAGATGTTGCATCGCTGCAGTAGACAAACTTAACAGAGGTCATCAGCGTAGAAAATGTGATTTAACAGTGCACTGTTAAAGGAGCCACCCACATTAGTATTGTTCAACAGTACACTGAGATCATCAACATAGACATTAAACAACAAGGGTGACAGTATACCACCTTGTTTAACACCATTGGTCGCATGAAATTTGGATGAGGTGACA
This sequence comes from Pholidichthys leucotaenia, assembly GCA_020510985.1. Taxonomy (NCBI): domain Eukaryota; kingdom Metazoa; phylum Chordata; class Actinopteri; order Cichliformes; family Pholidichthyidae; genus Pholidichthys; species Pholidichthys leucotaenia. Next base: position 12,312,109 of record CM035850.1, read on the forward strand.
TTGCCCCATCTAACAACCATAGACTGCCTTCTGTACCAGTATAACAGGATGCTGACAATGTAAATAGGAATACCTCGATCGATCAATTTTCTGAACAAACACCAGTGGTTAATCCTGTCAAAAGCTTTGCTAGCATCTAGGAACGTAGCATAGACACTAGTGGAATGGCTTCTGAAGTAGTCAACAAATTCATGGAGTAGGTAAACAGCCTTGTCAGTTGAAAGAGCTGACTTGAAACCAAACTGATTGTCGTTTGTCCACAGATAATCCTCAATTCTGTTCAGGATTAAGCCCTCTAACAGTTTAGATATAACATTTGCAATAGCTATAGGTCTGTAGTTGTTCATATCAGAAAGACTGGCACACTTGTTTTTCACCAAGGGAATAATAACAGAGTCCATCAACATATCTGGCATGTAACCATGAACAAACATACAGTTAAAACATAATGACAACAGAATACACAAACTGAAATCAGCGTTGTTGAGGCATTCACTGGTGAGACAGTCAGGGCCAGCTGATTTGCCTTTCTTGAGAACTTTGATCAGTGAATCAACTTCAACAGGAGTAACAGCAGAAATATCAGAGGCATCAAACATGTCGTTATACAGACGAATATCGTGCATAACCGAATCCTTCATTGAAACATTCTTGACTGAGTTGAAAATAGCTTCATATTGACATTTCCACTTTTCAGCAATATTAACGTCCCCAGTCATACCATCAATAGTGTTTGATCTGACAGACCGGTGGGAGCTCATAGCCTTCATTTGTTTCCAGAATTCTACCATGTTCAGTTCACTCATGTGATTAGCTAGCTGGTCACATTTGATACTTTCTTCATTGCGCCTGCATGCTCGTAGGGCATATTTGAACCTAGCCCTGCAATTTTTCATGTTTTCAAATATTGGACCAGAACGTGGTTTGCTATTGCTCCTCCACCACAAAAAAGCATCCTGAGCAGCTGTGTGAGCCTCGCTAACGACATCATTCCAGCCTGGGACGTTATATTGGGTGGCCACACTGTGACTAGGAATGCATTCACTCACACAGTAATTTAAAGCATCCACAATATTACTGTAGAACCTGTCGATATCGTCTCTGTGTGCCGCACAATTACGGTCGTGACACCTGATGGTGTCCATAGCAGCATGGATGTTACAAAGTTTTCTACGAGTAAGATTCTTATATCTGGACAGGTCTGACGCTGTGGCATCACGCCATTTGTATGTTCTACTGCCCGTTGTGGCTGAGGGAGCTTCCCGGGGGCCACTTACAGCACTAGATACCTCAATATCTATAGATAAAGGTACATGATCAGAACTCACATAGTCATACAGAACTTTGATATTGGACACGTTATCATGGCCTGAGGATGTAGTCACACAGTGATCAAGCCATGATGTAGAGCCATGAGCCATGCTAACATGAGTAAAGGTATCACCTGGTAAGATAATCCTGTCCGAGATGTGTAAGGAGTAACTCTCACAAAAAGACCAGTTCGTCTCCAAAACAACTTGAACGTGCTGTATTAGCGTTGAAGTCACCAATTGTGAACACATATGGAGTTGGAAAATCCTTGATGATACGTTTAACAAGACTCAGGCAGTGCAAGTATTCATCCAAGTTTTCAACACTGTCATAGGGGAAATATACACATAATATAAGACAGTGAAAGTCGCCCAGGTTGACTTCAATACCTGTAACTCTTACGCAATTGTAAGTTTTCACAACACAACTGTTCGCAAGTGACTTCCGCCATAGGATACCAACGCCGCCATAGGGGCGACCTAAGAACACGTTCTTCCGTATCCATAAAAGAAACACCTTGTCCTATAAAGTCACCATGTAATCTGCTCAGAATAGACAATTCGTTTTCGAACAATCAGTGTTCCTGCAACAACACAATGTCATGGTTATCACATAAACTGGAGATCTCATTAGATGAAGTTTTTACATTCTGGCAGTTGAATGAACATATTCTAAGGTTGGTCCTACTATTGAATGAGTATAATAACAAACACAATAATGACAATCACATGCAGATCATTTCCTCTCAAAAAACTGTCGAAGGTATAAACCAGATGGCCACACATTTTTATCAAGCAACTTCTTGCTGCAACTGGCAGGACATGTAATCTTAAAAGAGGCATAACCATCATACTTGGTTTCTAGTTGCTCAATCTTGAGATTGTCATTTAATTTAACATGGGTTTTGATGTAGGAGCGTACATGATGGGGTCTGGTGGTGGGGTCGAGTCAACTGATGAAGACTTGGTGCTTCTTATGACCTTGACCTTGACCCTGATGTCCGCTAGACCTCCTACCAGACTTTGGTACAACGCGTAACTGTGAGTGGGGGCGTGTCTTGTTGACAACCTGTAGCTGGTTCGTGGTCTGTTTGGCAGTCGGTTGGTTGTCAGACGATTGAAGTGCATTAGCGTAGGACCTCTTCTTCTTCTTGGAACGGCGACTCTCAACTTCCTCGAACTCACCCTCGCGTTCTTCAGCAATTACAGCAACTTTGGCAGCTTTGGCAACCCCAGAAGGGCTGCTGCCGACAGCGTCATCAGAACAGGCCTCTGTAGAGTTGGCGGCCTCGTCCGCATTCTCCCCGTCGGCCGTGGCAGTAGGTGGAAGACCACGGGCTACATTGGCGATCGGGGCGTGGTCGACAGCTGCTACCACGGTCTCCTCATCGCTGGTGATGTTGACAGCACTCTGAGTACTGCCAGCCTCATCGTCACCTTCCACGACCAGGACGTCAGCTGGAGGGGGTGTGTCGCCGAGTTTGGACTTTATTGCTGCCATGCCGTCCTGGATAACAGATATCGTTGTGAACACGGTAGCAATGCTCTCTCCAAGGGACATCACACGGCACACATCCTTAGACAGCCTAGCAAGGTCAAATGACTCCAACGAAGCTGGTGGCAAATCCTTGAGGTTCAGGGCAACGTATTGTGGTGCCAGCTGACCAGCCTCATTCAGCTTGTGGTAGATGTCGACGATGTTGTCTTTCTTCTGGCTGTAGCCGATCCTCCTCTTCTTCTGCGATTTTCCCTCTGGACATTGCTCGAACAGCAACTTCTTTGCTCCTTTAACCTGGTTCTCATCATAGAAGTCGCTAACCCATTTCACAAGATAGTCCATCGGGACATCACCCATCTTGTTCTGCATAAAGCACAGCAGCTCACAGACGGACATCTGACGTGGGGATGCTGTAGTTGGCCCATGCAGGGGAGGGTCGTCACCATGGCTGTCACCAGCCATATCTGGCATTAGTTCATTTAGTCCAGAAGACAATTCAGACAGTTATCTAACAAGATACTGACATGTATTTAGCACACCAACATAGGTTTAGCGAGATAGCTTTGTTAGCTTGGATAGCTTTGAAGCCCAACAGGAGTAACGTTCAGCGGGGCTGATCATTAGATTGGCGGGGCTAATGTTAGCTTAGCATTAGCGTTAGATTAGCTTAGCGTTAGCGTGATAGATTCAATAATTGCGCTCTTGTGTGAATTAATACACACGCGCTCTTGGTTCCACCACACTGCGGATCAGTTCGCCCGCCGGGGAATAACGGTAGATGACACCAGTATCTATTTCATCACACACACATGACCAGTCGCCCGTCGTAGTGAATACCTTCTCACTGCAGCTGTTCATCTGGGATAGCAGCAGAGATGAACAGTTTTATAACATGACTGTGATTAGTTTACTTATTTTACAAAATTAAACGATTGAAATAACATCCTCCAAGAGTGACGATTCCTTTTTTTTTTTTTTTTTGCCAATGGTTGTATAAATTTTGCGCACATGAACAGACAAAGCATCCTTTTACTTCAACTAATATGCTATGTGAGCTCTCATTATTTTCCTAAAATTATTTCAAAGCACTTAAAACAATGTATACCCTTAATAAATGCTCGTGATCATTTTGTGTCTTTCATAAGGTGCGGTCCTCGGAACAGGTAAATGCTGTGGCTTCTAGAATCATGTGAAAGAGGTATGATTACATATATCAATGTGCAATCAATCAATATGTCAATCACATATATGTGTGATTGACATTGTAGATAAGAGAAACATAATTTCGTTCTACTGTACATGATTGCCTGTATGGATTTGAATGACAGTAAAGATGGCTTATCCTTATCCTGAGTTGCAAGCTCAATGCAGTAGTGTAGGTGCAGGCAGTGACAGATAGGACTGCACATGATCAATATTGCAATAACAGACAGCAGCAGGTATGACATTTGTTGGAGCCTTATTGGCCAGTGATGTGGTGGTGTTGTACCAGGAGAGGTCCTCAGAGATGTGCACCCCCAGGAACTTGGTGCTGCTCATCCTCTCCACAGCTGCACCATCAATGATCTGAGGGGGATGCTATGTGTGTCTCCTCCTGAAGTCGACCACAATCTCCTTGGCTTTTCCAGCGTTCAGGAAGAGATTATTGCCTTTTCACCACCGGACCAGTTGGCTCACCTCATTTCTGTAGTTGGCCTCCTCGTTGTTGGTGATGAGGCCCACTGCCATTGTGTCGTCCACAAACTTGATGATGTGGTTGGTGTTGTAGACTGGTACGGAGTCATGGGTCAGCAGGGTGAAGAGCAGCGGGCTGAGAACACACCCTTGTGGGGCCCATGTGCTCAGTGTGATGGTCTTGGAGGTGGTGCTGCCAACTCGCACATTCTGTGGCCTCCCTGTGAGAAAGTCCAGCACCCAGTTACACAGAGAGGTTTTGAGTCCCAAGTGTCTGAGTTTTTGTATTAGGTGCTGGGGTATGATTGTATTGAATGCTGAACTGAAGTGCAAGAACAGCATTCACACATAGTTCCTTGAGTCCAGGTGGGTGAGGGCTGGATGGAGAGCAGCAGCGACGGCATCTTCTGTGGATCTGTTTGATCTGTATGTAAGCTGAGATGGGTTGTGGGAGTGAGGGATTATGGAGTTGATGTTCTGCACGACCAGCTGCTCAAAGCACTTCATTATGATGGTCAGTGCTACAGGCCAGTAATCGTTGTAGCGGGATGGGACGGGCTTCTTTGGGATTGGTATTATGGTGGCATTTTTTTAAACATGTGGGGACAACAGTTTGACTCAGTGAGATGTTGAAGATGTCGGCCGGGACATTCTTGAGCTACTCTGCACAGTCCTTCAGAATGCGACCCGGGATGTTGTCTGGTCCAGCTGCCTTGCGTGGGTTGATCCTGCAGAGAGTCCTCCTCACGCTTGATCCCACAAGACACAAGTTCTGCTCAACCCCGGAGCTGTTATTGTGTTGTTATGTACTTTTGAGTCCCTTTGTCATGTGCCAAGTGTACATTTAAAACCAAGACAATGAACAGAAAGTCCATATTTTTCATCATATCGATCTCTGTTGGTTTGAAATTTGTCATATTCAACAGATCACTGAACATGTGCGGCCAAGTTACATGTCTTGATTTCAATGTCTGACCCAACTGATTTTGTAATTGAATAGTCCTGCTGTAGGCATTTCAAATCGATACAGTAGTTGTATCTAAAACACAATTTGGATGACTTACACCCTGACCTGGCTATGGGTTTGGGGTCAAAGTTCAAAGTTGGCACTCCCTATGATCTCTTAATATAGAACGTGTAAAGCTCTCTAGGGTCACCAAACTTGCTACACAGGTTCACCTCAGGATCCTGACCGACAACTATGGGTTATATACTTTGTTGTATATTTGTGGATGATGGCTTTTCATAATTTGGTTCTGCCACAGTTATTATATTGAAAAGTTGAAAACTGCTCTGTCAGTAAATATTGGTATCTTCAAAGAAAATGGACGAGGGGGATATTGCACTTGCCTCAGAGTGCTCTTGTTGCATGTTGTAAATGTGAGCCCCATGATAGTTTATCATCTATCTATAGATCAATGCGAGGAAAACCAAGGAACTGGTGGACTGCTGCAGATGAGGAAAACCCCACCACAGCACTGGTAAACATCCAGGGAACAGACATTGAGATGGTGACATCTTACAAGTACCTGAGTGTTCACCTGAACAATAAACTGGACTGGTCACACAACACCAATGTGCTCTACAAGAAGGGGCAGCGCAGGTTGATCTTCCTGAGGAGACTGAGGTCTTTTGGCGTGCAAGGGGCACTCCTGAAGAACTTCTACGATTTGGTGGTGGCATCAGCCATCACATTTGGAGTGGTCTGCTGGGGCAGCGACATCACAGCAGTCGACAGGAACAGACTGATCAAAAAAGCTAGCTCTGTTCTGGGGCGACGCCTCGACCCAGTGGAGGAGATAGGAGAGAGGAGGATAATGGCTAAGCTGTCATTTCTGCTGGAGTCCGAGTCCCACCCCATGCAAGACACACTGAACCCACTGAGGAGCTTGTTTAGCAGGCTGTACCATCCTAGGTGCACAACGGAGAGGTTCCGCAGGTCCTTCCTACCTACAGCTGTCAGACTTTATAACCGAACCAGGGCTGCTCGTAGATGTCATATTAAATGTTCTAAACATAACAACTTTGCTCAATAGAGATCATCCCCTCCAATACACAACTAAGACAATTACAATTATTATTGAGGGTGGCAACAACACTGTTGATATTAATGACCAGCAAAGGTACTTCAGTGAGAGTGAAGAAAGGAGTGAAGCCCAGTTCATCATTGGAGGTCCCCCGGCTGTCTAAACCTATGAGCAGCATGGCTGAGGGCAGTGGTGCCCAAATGGTCGGGGATATGGACTGGTGAGCAAAGGGTCGTGGGTTTGATCCCTGGACCAGCAGGATCAGATCTGGGTGGGACAGATAACATAGCAGTGTTTGTCCCACCCTCCGTAAACCCACTGTGGTGCCGTTGAGCAAAGCCCTTAACCCCAGCTGCTCCAGTGGAGTTGCTCAGTGGCCACAGGTCACTCTGTGGTTGTACTGGGCAGCTTCCTGGTGTGAATGTGAACAGGGTGTCCTTGAAAAAGGGAGGTTGCCTCTCAGTGGACCTACCCTGTATAAATAAAGGTTAAATACATAAAATAAAATGAGCTTTTGTGTTATCCTGCCAACAGACGGCAACAAAGACATTATACCTACTTGGTGGAGGTTTAATAAACACATTGTTGTTCCCGTTATAATTGTAGAACAAGAGGAGTAGCCATTTTGTTCACAATAACACCACAGCAGACACAGAGGGCCCATTTATCATTATAAACATCCTAATTAACAACATGACAATCAACATTGATGGTCCAAACATAGATGATGGATTATTTTTCACCTCTGCAGCCAATTTGTTCACCTTTCCAATCAGAATCACAGGGAATGTTTCTGCCACAGCTGCAGTCATCAAACACGGACTTCCATCACAACCTGAAGCATTTGCTAGGCTAACACTATCGCTATAGCTAACGCCATAGCTAGTCGTAGCACCTAGCACCGACACGGAGAAGCGACTCTGTCTCCGGTGATGGGGGCTCGCCGGAGGAACTAGCCGAAGCAGCAGTTGGACGGGAGCCGGATCGGAGCTCAAGTGCAGCGGTGGTGGGAGACGGGGACCAGTGGAGGACCACCGGGGCCCAGCTGGATAAGAGCCAAAGTCGGAGCCCAGTTGCAGCGGCGGGGGAACTCCTGAGGCAGACGGCGGTAGGTGGCGGGGCTCAGCGAAGGATCTACCGGGACCCCAGCTTGACAGGAGCAGGATCGGAGCTTGGCTACAGCGGTGGCGGGACTCAGTGGAGGAGCTGCCGGTACCCCGGCTGGTCAGGAGCTCGGTTACGGCGGCGGTAAGCAGCAGGACTAGCAGAGGAGGGGGCTAGCTGAGGCCCAGCTGGATTCGAGGTCGGTCGGATCGGATACTGGCAACACCAGCAGAGATTGTTTTACTATCCACAGGTCAGTAAAAATGCCACCAAAGAAGGAGGAAATGGAAGAGATCAAAAAATCTCTGAACTTCTTGTCAGAAGAACTGACCAAAGTGGTTAGTCAGCAGGCCAAAATTTTAGGGCTAATGGAAGAAGTCCGAGAATTAAAATTAACAATTAAGGAAAAAGACAAAAAAATTGCAGACTTGGAGTGACACGTTGAGGATGTTGAACAATATTCTCGTATGGATGATCTAATTATAAGTGGACTAGACATTAAATTTCAATCATATGCTCATGTTACAACAGGAATGAGAGGTGAGGATGCTCCCCTGGACGAATCGGTCTCCCTGGAAAACCAGGTGCTTCAGTTCCTTGATAGTAGAAATATAAAGGTAGAGCAAATGCAATTTCAGCCTGTCATGCTTTACCCAGAAAGGATAATAAAACAAAGAAATCAATTGTGATGCGTTTTGTGAACAGAAGGGTAAAGAATGACATACTGAGGCAGGCCAGAAAGCTACGGGGAACAGAAGTTTACCTAAATGAACATCTAACAAAAACTAATGCTGGAATAGCATGGCAAGCACGGATGCTAAAAACACAAAATAAGATACAGGCAAAATGGACAAGAAATTGTAGAGTTTGGATCAAACTAAATGGAACACCTGAGGAAGCAAAGAGTATAATAATCAGAGATGTTACTGACTTAAATAAATATAGATGAACACTGATTAAGAAAATTAAGAGACTATGATAATCCATATCCACACACACGACAAGAATAGTTCTTTTGACATACCATGTCAATGTCCTTTTAAAAAAAAAAACTAAAAACAAACAAAAAAACTAATGTGTCATGCCTGAGCGCTGATTGCTATCCTCGCTCAGGTTGTCCAGTTTTTCCTCCAGCTCCACCCCGTTCCGGGCCTGGTCTTACGGCCTTCCCCGAGGCCCTAATTTGACAGCGTCTCAGCAGACTTCCGGTTGTCAAGCACAGCTGCTCCGGGACAGCTGTCTCTTATCACTATTAATTCCCTTCCCCGCTTCTGATTAGGTTCTGTCCCCCATTTAAGGGAGCAGCTGAGAATCACTCCTCACTGCGACCTAAACGAAGGAAAGACAGACATCGTTTTTCCACGACTGGAGTTCCTACGCCCAACTCCAGTTCCCCGTTGTCTCTGCTCTTCATCCTTCCGTAAGTGCTGCTGCTGCCCAGCGTGTGTTTTTCCCTCGCTGTCTCTTTAGACGTTCTCCCGGGTTAGAATGTTATTATAAGTTATGAGTGTGTTTTTGCTCCATGTGGTTCTTTACTTTATTTGTACGTTGTGTCCTTTATTAATAAAGTAACGCAAACTCACCGGTCCCCTATAGCGTCTCCTTAATGGCTCGCGAGAGCCATTCATGACAGTAGGTTGCAGCCAAACTGAGACGCCGGAGACCGTAAGTTTTTGCTATTTGGACTTGTTGTCTTTCACCCTTCTTCTGGGTACTGGCGAGCTGGAATTATGTCGTCCTCCAGGAGGCGCGTGCGGCGCCCAGGCTACGAACTCACAGAAGCCCTATATTACGTGGATGGGACGCTTTTCACCGCTCACCTCTATGACACTCCCAGCGATGTACACCGGCACCTGGACCTTGCTGAGGATATAATTAACAGCCTCCCTCGCTACTTCCATCTCCCTGAAGTTAAGGCGAGGAGGGCAGACATCTCTGCGCTCCGGGAGAGACTCCGTGGGCTGGAGGAAAACCCCGGCAGTAAGCCGAAGACGAGGCACCATCGCTCCTCGCTTCGGGATCCCGCTCCAGCCCAGGAGTTTGCACCACCCTGGGGTCACCCTCATGAAACAGTGACGTCTGCCGGGATTCCCCCGGAGAGGATACAGGTGACAGCAATCTGCATTCGGGACCGAGTGGCTGCTGCTCGCTCCGCCGTCCATCTCACTGTAATCATGAAGCACATGACGGCGGCGGTCAGGCTGGTAGAGAAGAACCCTGAGCTGCATAATAGCTGAGCTGTTGTCTTTTTGAGGCGCTCGAGGCGAGGTTGTCTGATTTGGAATCCCGGCTCCGCTGCATTGAAACACCGTCTGCGCCAGTTAATCTCAACGGACGCCCATTAGCTGCAGCGGAGCTAGCTAGCTTAGGTCCCCCTGTCAGCGGTCCCTCGGCTCTCCTCAGCAGCGAGGAGACTGGGTGGGTGACGGTGAGAAGGAAGCCTAGTCGCAAAGCCCCGGTTCACCACCAACCTGTTCACGTTTCTAATCGTTTTTCCCCGCTCAGCGACACACCCGTTGAGGAAAAAACTCTGATCATTGGCGACTCTGTAGTCAGAAACGTGAACCTAGAGACTCCAGCGGCCATAGTCACATGCATTCCTGGGGCCAGAGCAGGCGACATCGAGTCAAATTTGAAAATGCTGGCTAAAAGTAACTGTAAATATTCCACAATTGTTATTCACGCCGGCATTAATGACATCCGTCTCCGGCAGTCGGAAGTCACGAAACTTAATGTAGAATCGGTGTGTGACTTTGCAAAAACGATGTCTGCCACTGTAGTATTCTCTGGGCCCCTCCCCAATCTGACCAGTGATGACATGTTTAGTCGCTCGTCATCCTTGAACCGCTGGCTGTCTGTGTGGTGTCCTGCAAATGACGTGGGCTACATTGACAATTGGAGCTCTTTTTTGGGAAAACCTGGTCTTATGAGACGAGACAGCATTCATCCCACTTTGGATGGTGCTTCTCATTTATCTAACAATCTGGCATCTTTTTTATCCAAATTTCCAAAACCATGACTACTCAGAGTTGGGACCAGGAAGCAGAGTCGCAGTCTTACACGCCTCTCTGCAGCTCCTCTTCATCCGCCACCCCTCAGCTTAGCCCCTGTCTTCCCCATCAGAGAATCGTTGTCTGCTCCCTCCAAAGTAAATAAAAATATAATGTATAAGCATCCCAAAGTGATAAAGCAAAATATTGGTAAAACTCAAATTAAACATAAAGCCTCTAAATTGAATGATTTGGCCTCTGTTCCTCCTCATAATTTAAAAATTAAATGTGGTTTATTAAATATTAGGTCTCTAACTCCCAAGTCTCTGTTAGTCCATGATCTGTTAATTGATCATCAGATTGATTTAATTTCCCTTACAGAGACTTGGTTAGGGCAAGAGGATTATGTTGGTTTAAATGAATCAACTCCCTCTGGTTATTTAAACTGTCAAAATCCCAGAAGTTCTGGTCGTGGAGGAGGAGTAGCAACAATTTACCATTCCAAATTACTAGTTAATGTAAAGCAAAAAACATGTTATAATTCCTTTGAGGGCCTGGTCCTCAGTGTTGGGCACTTTAGCAATTCCAGGTTAAACCCAATTTTATTTGCCATAGTTTATCGTCCCCCATCAACCTATTCAGAATTTTTATCCGAATTTCCTGATTTCTTAGCTGATTTAGTGCTGAAATCTGATAGAATAATTATAGTAGGGGACTTTAATATACATGTGGATGTAGATAGTGACTGCCTTAATGTGGCTTTTAATTCAATATTAGACTCGATTGGGTTTTCTCAGAAAGTAGGAAATTCTACTCATTACCTCCACCATACATTGGACCTTGTTCTGACATATGGCATAGAAATAGAAAATCTTGTAGTGTCTCCTCATAACCCTGTACTGTCAGACCATTGTCTGTTAACCTTTGATTTTACTATTTCTGACTATTTGGCTCCTAAAGAAAAATATTATCACAGTAGATGCCTCTCAGATGATGCTGTTTCCAAATTTATGCAGATTGTTTCCTCTATGCCATGTGTCAACACAACGGAAATAAGTTATAGACAGCTTGCTCCTTCTGTAATTGATAACATGGTGGATAGTGTTTCAGCTTCTCTGCATCAGGCTCTAGACTTGGTGGCCCCCTTAAAAAAGAAAAAGTCTAATCAGAGATTTTTAACTCCTTGGTTCAACACAGAAACTCGTAGCTTAAAACAGAAGACTCGTCAATTAGAAAGAAAATGGCGCTCTACTAATTTAGATGAAATCTATTTAGCTTGGAGAAATCATCTTTTAATTTATAAAAAATCTCTTAGAAAAGCTAGAACGAGTTATTACTCTGCATTAATAGAAGAGAACAAGAATAATTCCAGGTTTCTTTTCAGTACTGTAGCCAGGTTGACAAAGAGTCAGGACTCTGTCAATCCTAGCATCCCCTTAGAGCTTACTAGTCAGGACTTTATGAACTTTTTCAATAATAAAATTTCATCCATCAGAGATAAAATCAATCAGATTCTTCCCACAGTTAACTTAAATACTGTAACTACTACAACTCCTTCTATTGATGTCTGTCTTGATGAGTTTACTCCAATCGACCTTTGTGAGTTAGACAAAATAGTTTCCTCATCCAAACCTTCAACTTGTCTTTTAGACCCTATTCCTACCAGGTTATTTAAAGAAGTCTTCCCACTTATTGGTAGCTTTATTCTTCATATAATCAATTCTTCATTAACTTTAGGCCATGTACCGCAGGAAGTACCGCCCTTCCGGCGGTACTTCCGGTGCTGCACTTGTAATGCTTGATATGAGCCGAGAATTTTAAGCAAAACCATCAAAATAAGGACTTCTGTTGGCTACCAACAAACGTGGGGAATACCCTTACGACCCAGTGCTGACCTGGTGAAGGTTCTGGTAGATCTGGCTCCGTTTCGCCCCGTTTCCGACCTCTAAAGGCTCGCCTCTGATGCTAACCCAGATGCTAACCCAGAGTAACTGCAGCAGTGAGAAGGTATTCTTTACATCTGGCCATCTGGAGCCGAGGAGAGAAGGATTTAAAAGGAGGACGAACCAACCGAGGCGGCGATTGGGAGCTCGGGCGCGGCGTTGGTGAGAGACGGGGGCCACCTGGATCCAGCAGGACAGTGGTCTGAACCGGTGCTCAATTGCGAGGCCCAGCCGAGGAACGACCAGACTGACGGCGGTTGGTGACGGGGCCTAGACGGGGCCCAGCGGAGGAGCCGCCTAGCCAGACGGCGACGAGTGGCTGTGATCGGTGGATTCCGGCTGCGCCGGCGGTGCACGACATAACTGGCCAGGTAGACGGAGGCAGGCGATAGACGGCGGTGATCTGCGGAGCTGAGCAGCGTCACTCGGCGGAGAAGCTGCGCAGGAGCGGCGGGTCCAGTAGTGACCGAGCTAGTTGAGGCCTAGCCGCATTCTCTGCTTATTTCTATCCACAGGTCAGTAAAATGCCACCCAAAAAAGAGGAAATGGAAGAAATTAAAAAAACTCTGAACTTTGTGTTAGATGAACTGGCCAAAGTGACTAGCCAGCAGGACAAAATATTAGACCTAATACAGGAGGTACAAGCCCTACATTCAATAATAAAAGAAAAAGACAAAAAAATTATGGACCTGGAGCAACACGGGCGTCTTTTGGAGCAACGCGTCGAGGATCTTGAACAAGGTTCTCGCATTGATGACCTAGTTATAAGTGGACTAGACATCAGATATCAGTCCTACGCCCATGCCGCTACAGGACTGAGTGGTGAACATGCTTCCATAAGTGAATCAATGTCCTTAGAAAACCAAGTGCTTCAGTTCCTTAATGATAAAGACATTAAGGTAGAAGCCAATGCGATCTCAGCCTGTTATGCTTTACCGAAGAAAGATAACAAAACAAAGAAATTAATTGTGATGCGCTTTGTGAACAGGAGGGTGAAAAATGACATACTGAGGCAGGCCAAAAAACTAAAGGAAACTCAAGTTTACCTAAATGAACACCTGACAAAAAAAAATGCTGAATTAGCACGGCAGGCACGGATGCTAAAGAAACATAATAAGATACAGTCAACCTGGACAAGAAATTGTAGAATTTGGATTAAACTAAATGGAACACCTGAGCAAGCAAAAAGTATAATGATCAGAGATGCTACTGACTTAGATAAATACAGATGAACACTGACTATGAAACACAGAGTGAGGAAACTCAAACTCTAAAAATATGCCACTATGCTGAACATAAACCACAAGAGATGGAGAATGATATTGATCCTGATAACCACTTTTTCAATAATATTCATAACCACTGTGAATATTACACTGAAAAGCAATTCAAAAGTCAAGTGCAATTAGATGGTAAACTGTCAATAATACACTTCAATAGCAGAAGTCTTAACAAAAACTTCTCACAGATTCAGGACTATTTAAAACAGCTAAACAGAAAATTCACAGCTATAGCAGTCTCTGAAACCTGGCTTAATGCAGACCAGGCTCCCCTGATGGCAATAGAGGGATATCAGATGTTTAACATTAACAGATCTCAAAAAAAGGGTGGTGGTGTTGCACTGTATATTGATGACCTATATAGATGTAAGCTTGTAAATGAAATGTCCTTAGCACTACCAGGGATTCTGGAATGTGTTACTGTTGAGATTGACCTAGACAAAACAAAAAATCTAATCATAAGCTGCATATATAGAACGCCGGGAACTTGCATTGAGACATTCAGAGATAAATTAGTCGAGCTGTACAATAATATTACTAGTAAGAAAATGGTAGCAATTTGTGGAGATTTCAATATTGACCTACTTAATCCACATCAACAAAATGTAGTTACAGAGTTCATGAACTCTATGTACAGCATGAGTCTATATCCCACAATAACACATCCCAGTAGAATCACAGCTCACTCTGCTACACTTATTGACAACCTGTTTGTCAATGTTCTCGACAAGAAAATAGAAAGTGGATTATTGATAAATGATATAAGCGACCACTTGCCAATCTTTGCACTTATCCATGGCCACACGGGGCCCAACCCAGAAAAAATCTCAAAATCGTTCAGACACAAATCACCAAACGCAATCAGTTCTTTTAAAGAGGACTTGCTGAAGCAAGACTGGACAGAAGTCTATGTATCAGATGTAAATGAAGCCTATGACACATTTACAAACATTGTAACCACTCTTTATGAAAAAAACTGCCCATTAGTTAAAAAAAAGCTTAAACACAAATTTACTGACAAACCATGGCTAACCAAAGGACTACAAAAGGCATGTAAAAAGAAAAATTTATTATATAAAGCTTTCATAAAGAAAAGGACAAAAGAAGCAGAGCAGCGGTATAAAACATACAAAAATAAGTTAACATATATAATAAGATGTAGTAAAAGAGACTATTACAGTAAAGAACTGGAAAAAAACAAAGACAATATTAAAAATACATGGACAATAATCAACAGTATCCTTGGAAATAAAAGCAGAAATACCAGCTACCCAAATAACACTCCAAAAAATAATAAATCGACTCCGAATGTGAATATAGCTTCACCTGCAGATGAATTTAATAATTTTTTTGTTAACATTGGACCTAAACTGGCCCGAGAAATACCCACTACGGTGCCAACAGGTGATTCAATATGCAATAACACTGCTGTAAAAGACACCATCTTCATAAAGAACACAGACGAAAGAGAGGTCATTGAAATTGTTAAATCGTTCAAAAGTAAAACATCTACTGACTGCGATGGTATTGATATGCTACTAGTCAAAACTGTTATCGAATGCATAGTGAAACCACTGACGTATATCTGTAACCTGTCTCTCCAATCAGGTATATTTCCCAATGCAATGAAAATAGCTAAAGTAATTCCGATTTACAAGACAGGCGACAGAGGGGAACTCTCCAACTACAGACCAATTTCACTATTACCGCAATTTTCCAAGATACTTGAAAAAATATTCTATGAGAGAATTGACAACTTCATACTGAAGAATGATTTATTGTGTGAGCAGCAATATGGGTTCAGACACAAAAGGACAACAGCACATGCCTTAATGGAATTTACAGAAAAAATATCAACAGCCATTGAAAATAAAGAGTATTCAGTTGGAGTATTCCTGGATCTTAAAAAAGCATTTGATACAGTAGATCACAATCTATTATTAAAGAAACTACAAAATTGTGGTATCAGAGGGGTAGCACTGTCCTGGTTAAGAAGTTACTTAAAGAATAGATATCAGTTTGTATGTGTTAACAACAAAAACTCAGAGCTACTGAAGGTCACCTGTGGAGTCCCACAGGGTTCAGTTTTGGGACCATTATTATTCAATATGTATATAAATGATATATGTAAAGTTTCAGAAAAAATGGACTTAATATTGTTTGCTGATGACACTAACCTGCTATGCAGTGGAAACAACTTGGAACAACTTCTGGATACACTCGGAAAGGAATTAGGAAAGCTGAAACTGTGGTTTGATTCAAACAAATTAACGCTCAATTTAAGCAAGACAAAATTTATAGTCTTTAACAACCATCACAACTACCCAGTACCCAAACTCAGTGTAAATGGTGTAGAGATTGAAAGGGTATCCGAAACTAAATTCCTTGGAGTAATAATTGATAACAAACTGTGTTGGAAGCCACATATTAATTATATAAAAGGTAAAGTATCCAAATCAATTGCAATATTACACAGAGTGAAAAATTTGCTGAATCAACCCACACTATACACCTTGTATCATTCATTAATACTCCCATACATGACATATTGTAATGAAGTATGGGGAAATACATATAAAACAAACATATATCCACTCTTTATGCTTCAAAAGAGAGCTATTAGAATAATCAACAAAGCAGCTTACAGGGAACCAACAAACCCACTTTTTCTTAAACAAAAAACTCTCAAGTTGAAAGATCTGATCGACTTTAAAACCGCAATAATAATGTTCAAAGTGAAGAATCTATCACTGCCCGCAAATATCCAAAAGTTGTTCCAAGCAAGGGAGAAACGATATCACTTCAGAGGAACATGTATATTTCAAAAGCCTACAGTGAGAACAACTACCAAGCAACACTGTATTTCAGTGCAAGGTGTCAGATTATGGAACGATTTTGGACCTGAATTAAAATCATGTACAAAGCTTGGACAATTTAAACAAAAACTAAAGGAAGAAATACTCCAAACATATTTACAAGACGACATGTAAACTCACATAAGGATTGACATTTCCAGCCTGTGTTGTGTTATAGCTTAGTTTTTCTTTTTTCTCTGTGACACTATGTCTTAGATTTGTTTTTGAATAGTAACCGCTTAACTTAGACTAGCTCAGTTTTCTTTTTCTCTCAGTCATATTTTGTCTTAGCCTTGTTTTAAATTGTAATCGCTCTTGTCTTGTTTTCTCTTTTTTCTCCTTTGAATTCTTGGATGGAATATGGGTGGGCAATATAAGCTGCGGCTTCAGCCATCACCCATTTCGGATAACTCACGTGGAATTGTATAGTAGAAGGAGTCTTTGTCTAATTTGACCTTGTTGTTATATTATACAGTTTCTTTTAACCTGTAATGTACTATCCGAAATAAATTCATTCATTCATTCATTCATTCATTCATTCATTCATTCATTCATTCATTCATTCATTCATTCTTTTAAAATGGCTGTAATTAAACCCTTACTCAAAAAGCCAACGCTAGATCCAGGAGCTTTAGCTAACTATAGACCAATCTCTAATCTCCCTTTCATTTCAAAAATCTTAGAAAGAGTTGTTGCTATGCAATTATTTGACCACCTGCAGGGAAATGGTTTATTTGAGGAGTTTCAATCTGGGTTTAGAATCCATCATAGCACTGAAACAGCCTTAGGGAAGGTCACTAACGACCTCCTCATTGCATCTGATAATGGACTAGTTTCTGTACTTGTCCTTTTAGATCTTAGTGCAGCTTTTGATACTATTGATCATAATATTCTACTTGATAGATTAGAACACTATGTTGGACTTAATGGAACTTCGTTGCAGTGGTTTAGATCTTATTTATCTGATAGGTTCCAGTTTGTTCATGTAAATGATGAGTTTTCTGTCAGCTCAAAGCTTAGTCATGGAGTTCCACAGGGATCTGTGCTTGGCCCTACTCTTTTTAGTTTATATATGCTTCCGTTAGGCAACATTATTAGAAAGCACTGTATACATTTTCACTGTTATGCAGATGACACACAATTATACCTGTCAATGAAGCCAGATGATACTAATCAATTAGCCAAGTTAGAAGCCTGTCTTAAGGAAATCAAAGTTTGGATGACTTGTAATTTCCTGCTATTAAATTCAGATAAGACTGAAGTCATTCTTGTTGGTCCAAAAAACCTTAGAAATTCCTTTCCAAATCAAACTTTCAGTTTGGATGCAGTTACTCTTTCTCTTAATAGCTCTGTGAGGAACCTTGGAGTTATTTTTGATCAGGATTTGTCCTTCAATTCACATATTAAATTTGTTTCTAAGACTGCCTTCTATCATTTGCGTAATATTGCCAAGATTAGGAGCATCTTGTCTCAGAGTGATGCTGAGAAGCTGATCCACGCTTTTGTTAGCTCGAGATTAGATTATTGTAATTCTTTATTATCAGGTTGTCCTAAAACATCTTTAAAAAGTCTTCAGCTGATCCAAAATGCTGCAGCAAGAGTTTTAACAGGTACTAGAAAGAGAGATCATATCTCTCCGGTTCTGGCCTCCCTTCATTGGCTTCCCATAGAGTTTAGAATTAAGTTTAAAATCCTTCTTCTTACTTACAAAGCTCTAAACAATCAGGCTCCTTTTTATTTAAAAGATCTGATACTACCGTATCATCCTAACAGAGCACTACGCTCCCAAAATGCAGGTTTACTTGTAATACCTAGAATCTCCAAAAGTACAATGGAAGGCAGAGCCTTCAGTTATCAAGCTCCTCTCCTGTGGAATCAGCTGCCAATCTGGATTCGGGAGTCAGACTCGATCTCTGTTTTTAAGAATAGGGCTAAAACCTACCTTTTTGATATAGCCTACAATTAGGGAGGGATCATGTGTTTTCTGAACCCTCCCTTAGTTATGCTGCTAATAGGTTTAGTCAGCCGGGGGACCTCCAGTAATGCACTGGGCCTCACTCCTTTCCTCACTCTCTATGAAATATTTTTTTTTTTGCTGGTCATTAACATTTGTTTGTTCTCTCCCATAGATTGAGTCCCCATCGTGCTGTTTGCTCTCTACATGTCTGTTCTTTTCTTCTTCTCTATCCCCTCACCCCCCAGCCAGTCGCAGCAGATGACTGCCCCTCCCTGAGCCTGGTTCTGCTGGAGGTTTCTTCCTGTTAAAAGGGAGTTTTTCCTCTCCACCGTCGCCAAGTGCTTGCTCACAGGGGATCGCCTGATTGCTGGGGTCTTTCTGCAACTGTGGGGGTCCTCCCTACAGTTGATAGTGCTATGAGATGACTGTTGTTGTGAAATGGCGCTATATAAATAAAGTTGAATTGAATTGAATTGAATTGAATAATTATCTGGAATACGCTGACCTGCTCGCTTCAGTTTCCACGCAGGAGCGGCGTTTCCCTCACCTCACATTCGCCTTGCCCTCGGCCAGAAGATGTCGCTCCCAACCCTCTCAGACACCTCAGCGAGAACCCCGTGCGGATTCAGCTCCAGGTAGTCACACGAACTCTGCCTCCCTGCCAGCTGTTGCCTTCGTGTCCCACCGAAGAGGTGAATCAGCCGCCCCCGTTTCCGGGTCATCTCTCCCCGCTGTCCCGTCAGCTCCTGGTTTCCGGTTCGCCTCAGCTGTTTCTCCCTCCTCTTCGACGCTCACTCCAGCTGCTGTGAGATGCATGAGTCCATCTCCGGATGCCCCCAGTCCTGATCCGGTGCGAGAGGCTCCTCCTCTTCTTTCCAGGGGGTCCTCCACTTCCATCCAGTGGGGGAAGGGAAGACTCAAGTCCACTGTGGCGGGTTCCACTGGTTCTCCGAGAATCAGGCAAGTGCCTTTTCATTCTCTTCCTTTATTGGGTGGATTGCCTTGTTTGATTCCTGGAGGTGGAGTTCGGGGTTCAGTCCCCAGAGCTCTCTCCACCTGCTGCAGACATAAAATATGAACCTGCGCCCTCTGTGTCTCTCCCCCCTGAGCGTTCCCTGGTTCTAGGACTACACCGCTGGGCGAGGAGGGAGCCTGCGGCCCTGGAAAGCCAGATTCAGCCCCGCAGCCACATCGTGGGCAGAGGAGGAGGTCGGACTGCCACTGGGAACCTGCGCCGAGGATCAAGCATCCCCAGGTCTCCATGGAGGAATGGTTCAGCCCAGCAGAACTCAGATCCCCTGCCACCACGCCGTGCGGGCCTTCGACGTGGACCTCAGCACCGGGAGATCTTCAAACTGTGGGAACCATCATGCCGGCTGCGGAGCCCGTCGCAGTCGAGTGGGAGCCGGAAGACAAATTCCTGCATATTGAACCTGGAGCATCGAAGTCCTGGACGGCAGTAGAACCCGAGATCAGGCAAGTGCTCTATTTTGTTTTTCTCCTCAATCTTCTGGAGCATTATTGCCTGTCTCTCGGGGGGACAAGCCGGGTGCAGCCATCCCCTGCACTTGAGCCTGTCTCGCCAGGCTCTGCCGCTACCGGTGATCCTGATCCCGGTTCCTTTTGTTCCTCTGAGCCTTTCCCCAGGGTCACCGGAGACTGATCCGCTCTGGCTGTCGCTCCAGAGGTTCCGGTTCAGTGCATGGAGTTTGCCCCTGATGCTGCGCCGGCCGAATCGGGGTCCATCGAGAGTGCGGTGCCGGCGAGGGACCTGGGGGTTCGCTTTCCCCGGGCGTTGGGCTGATCCTGTCCCGCACATCTGCCTTTTCCCCCTCGGTGAGGAAGCCGCACCTAAGCTTCTCCCTCTGCTCTCGGTGGTCTGAGGATGCGGGACGACCGCCTGCGGAACCGTCTGGTTGGTTCGGTGATCTGGGTTGGCCTCCTGAAATACTGTGTTCCCAAGCCTGGGACTCGGGTAGGCCGCCCGAACTGTGGATGCCACTCCTGGCCAGGTGGAATCTGGGTCGCCCGCCGGACGAACTGTCATCTCTTGCCCCTCTCCACCTGCCGGCGTCCCTGGAAAGATTGACTGTTTAGTAGTTTTGTGTGTGGATTGCCCTTCTTTTTGTATTTGTTATTAATCAGGACACAAATTTTGCCTTGTCCTCGCCCTAAGTTGTGGTTTTTTCCCTTATTTTTCATGACTGTTGTTATGTCCCCGCATCTTGGGTCTTGCCATTTTGCCCTGCCTTCTGTAGTTATTGTTATCAATCTTGTGGTCATTGCAGAGGGGGGGGGGGGGGGTGATGGTTATTTTATTTTAGACTGTCCATGTAATCGCCAGGTGTTTTTTTTTTTTCTGCCTTTTCATCCCACAAATTTGCAGAATTTTTTTTTTCTCTTGTAATTTGTAAATTTTTCTCACAAATTTGATTTTTTTTTTTTCCCCTCAGTGTTTGTACGGAACCTCGAAGCAGACGTGCATTTCTCCTTGTGGTATGCGTTGCTGTGTTCTGAGTTAGGCCTCCAGGTTCGCCTTTTTATTTCTGATTGTAAGGATCTGTTTGCCTGCTCTAGTGTACGGTATTTTTCTTTCTCCCTTTTTGCAGTGTTATTGTTTTTTGTATTTTTGTTGTGGCCTGTTGGGCAGCATGTGTCATATCTTATTCATTCTGTTACCTGGGTTTTTTTTTTCCTCTCTCTTTCTTTCCTCATTTCTCTCCCCCCTGACCTGGTCCCCCGCCACCTTCCCTGGGCTGTCCCTGGTGGCCTTCCCTTGGGGAGAGGGGCGGCAGGGGGGGGGTAAGCCAGCGCTGGGAGGCGTGGCTCAGGGGGAGTACTGTCACGCCTGAGCGTTGATTGCGATCCGCGCTCAGGTTGTCCAGTTTTTCCTCCAGCTCCACCCCGTTCCAGGCCTGGTCTTATGGCCTTCCCCGAGGCCCTAATTTGACAGCGTCTCAGCTGACTTCCGGCTGTCAAGCACAGCTGCTCCGGGACAGCTGTCTCTTATCACTATTGATTCCCTTCCCCGCTTCTGATTAGGTTCTGTCCCCCATTTAAGGGAGCAGCTGAGAATCACTCCTCGCTGCAACCTAAACGAAGGAAAGATGGACATCGTGTTTCCACGACTGGAGTTCCTACGCCCAACTCCAGTTCCCCGTTGTCTCTGCTCTTCATCCTTCCGTAAGTGCTGCTGCTGCCCAGCGTGTGTTTTTCTCTCACTGTCTCCCTAGACATTCTCCCGGGTTAGAATGTTATTATGAGTGTGTTTTTGCCCCACGTGGCTCTTTACTTTATTTGTACGTTGAGTGTCCTTTATTAATAAAGTAACGCAAACTCACCGGTCACCTATAGCGTCTCCTTAATGGCTCGTGAGAGCCATTCATGACATAATGACTTACTTGAGTAGACATCAATTATCCCCAGTCGGAGGAGGTCATTTGACACAGAGTGAGGAAATTCAAACTCTGAAAATATGCCATTATGCTGAACATAAACTACAAGAGTTGGAGAATGATATTGATCCTGATAACCACTTTTTCAATAATAAGATAAGCCTTTATTAGTCCCACAATGGGGAAATTCCAGGATTGCAACAGCACAGTTGTGCACAGTTGTCCGCACTGTGTTTATATTGTGGAGTGTGTAAATGACGAGGCAGATTTGTCTCAGGCAGTTTATTACACATCTCACACATGAGCATAGTAGAAAGAGAGCATCTCAGACAGAACTCTTCTTTTAAATACTCAGGCCTTCCTACAGCCGCTTCTACACATCAAAGGTCACATTGCATTCACATCAAAAGTCACATTGCATTCACTTCCTTAATCCTTTAATATCCCCCTCGCAGTCTCTGCATTCACTTACTTAATCCTTTAACATCCCCCTCGCAGTCTCTGACACACAAAGGATCCTCCTAGCAGTCTCTGACACACAAAAGATCACACTTTCACAACTTCCTGTTATCTCCAAGGAAACTCTGCTCTTTGTTCTTATCTAACATGCTACACATTGTTTTCCCCATGTGCGGCTACACCACCCCCCTGAGCATACTGGATCGAACAAAAGAATAACAGTCCGTATGCTGTGACAGAATCATTAAACATCAATCCACATGCTTCTTGGGCTTCCGTCTTCTCCCGTATCTGCTGTAACCAGGACTCACCGCCTCCGCGGCACTGTCATGCTGGGGAGCTGCTGTTTGGGGGTGAAAACCTTTTGTCTGTCCCTGCGGGTGTTCTGGGGAAATTTTACTCTGGGAAGCTCCCCGTGGGGGTCTTCCACGCCGAGGGGCCCTCGCCACCAGCACTTGCTCGTCCGCCACCACAAAAGCGTTTTTTTTTTTTTTTTTTTGTTACTTATTTGTACCCGTAGGTAGACTTGGTTTGCAGTCTGGTGACAAGCCACCGGCTGCTGGTCGCTGCGTGCGCGAGCGCCCTAAACCTACATGTTTTTGGTATGCGGGAGGAAACCGGAGAAATCCCGGAGTAAACCCGCGCAACACGGGGAGAACATGCAAACTCCACACAGCTCACTGTTGGTCGGGGGCTGGGATCGAACCCACGATCTCATGATCCCCGCGGTCCCCCGGCCGAGGGTAAAACTGTGCTGCCACAGTGCTAAACCACTGCGCCACCGTGCAGCCCAGGGTTTGAGTCTGTTAATGCCAACCTTTTCCCTCCTACCCCCCAAATCTAGCAAAAAATGCTTGTCCCCCGTTTCCAGCACTCTGAACAGTCCATCATAAGGTGGGCGCAGTGGGGGGTGAGCTGCCCGGCGCAGGATTATCTGGGAGAAACTCCCTGGGCAGCCGAAGTGGCTGCGCAAAAACGAGTTCAGCCGGGGAAGCTTCCAAGTCCTCTTTAGGCACAGAACGTAACCCCAATAAAACCCACGGTAGCTTGTCTACCCAATTTGCATCCGTCAGTGACGCCCTGAGAGCCGCTTTCAATGACCTATGAAAACGTTCGCATAACCCATTAGCCTGTGGATTGTGCGCGGTTGTGCGGTGAATTGTGACACCCAGGCTGCGGGCCATTGTTGACCAAAGTTCGGAAACAAATTGAGGGCCTCTGTCGGACGTAATGTCCGACGGGACTCCAAAATGCGCCACCCATGCTGTTAAAAACGCGCGCGCCACCTCCTCGGCTGTGGTTGACACCAGTGGCACCACCTCAGGCCAGCGCGCGGTGTGGTCCACCATTGTCAGAAGGTGCGTGCACCCCTGTGATGGCGGGAGGGGGCCCACGAGGTCCACATGAACATGGTCGAACCTCTTAGCCGGGATGTGAAACGGCTCCAAGGGAGCTCTCGTGTGTCTGTGCACTTTGGCTCGTTGGCACGCCGTGCAGGCTGCTTCCCACTCTTTCACTTGTTTGCGAAGGCTCGGCCACACAAATTTCTCTCCTACCATCTTGACCGACGCGTGCACTCCCGGGTGCGCTAAAGAATGAATCAAGTCAAAAACGCGGCGGCGCCATGCAGCCAGTACCACGGGACGCGGTCGCGCAGTGGAGACATTGCAGATTAGGGGGAGCATACCGTCTTGCATCACCCTGCTCTCCAGCCTTAACCCTGTTGGTCCAGACTGGAGCGCACGCACATCCGCGTCACTAACCTGCTCCGCGGCCATGGCTGTGTAATCTATCCCCACGCGGACCGGGGCCGCCACGGCGCGTGAGGGGCAGTCTGCCACTACATTCAGTTTAACCGACACATGCTGAATATCGGTAGTATACTCTGAGATCGCGGCCAGCTGTCTCTGCTGCCGGCCCGACCACGGTTCTGAAACCTTGGCCATCGCGAATGTTAGTGGCTTGTGGTCAACGAACGCGGTAAAACAGCGTCCTTCCAGCCAGAACTGGAAGTGGCGAATGGCCAAGTGGAGAGCCAGCAACTCCCTGTCGAACGCACTGTATTTACGTTCACTATCGCGCAAAGTCCTGCTGAAAAAGGCGAGCGGCTGCCAAGCCCCGGCTACACGCTGCTCCACGACCGCCCCCAATGGCCACATCTGACGCGTCAGTAGTGAGCGCTATGCGGGCCGTTGGGTCTGGATGTGCCAACAACGCAGCGTTTGCCAGGGCTGCCTTGACCTCCGAGAACGCCCGCTCTCGCTCCGGGGACCATTCGATCTTATTCGCGAGTTTCTGTTTTTTGAGTGCAGCGTACAGTGGTTGCATGAGCTGCGCTGCGCGGTGGAGGAAACGGTTATAAAAATTCACCATTCCCAAAAACTCCTGTAACACCCTGACCGTTTGCGGTCGGGGAAAATCTGCTACTGCGCGCACTTTGTCAGCAGTTGAACCGCTCCTTCGGGAGAGACGCGGTGCCCCCAAAAATCAATCTGCGTCACCCCGAACTGACACTTCGCTGGGTTGATTATTAAACCGTGCTCTCCCAACCTCCGGAAAACTGCCATGAGGTGGGTTTCGTGTTCGTCTTCGGACGCGCTGGCTACCAAGATATTGTCCAGGTAGACGAATACGAAAGAGAGATGATAGGGCATGCGCAAAAACTCGAATAGACCAAATAAAACTCGAATAGACCAAACGGAGTTATCACCGCTGTTTTGGGTATGTCCTCAGCGCGCACTGGGACTTGGTGGTAACCGCGGACCAAGTCTATTTGAGAAAAAACGCGCGCTCCTGCCAAGTGAACGGAAAAATCCTGGATGTGAGGAATTGGGTAGCGGTCGTGCGCTGCGGCGTTGTTCAACCTGCGGAAATCCCCGCTAAGGCTGCCACGAACGATGCCCAACCTCTCCAGGTTGGCGAACTCCTCGCACGCTATGGCCAGTTTAGCTGCGTCCAAGCGCCGAGGTTTTGCAAAAACGGGCGGCCCGGTGGTGGTAATAAAATGTTCCACCCCGTGTTTAGCGATGGCTGCCAAAAATGTTGGGACCGTGAGTGTTGGGAACTGAGTGAGCAGTGTGTGGAACTTACCACTTGCAGCTGTGACGTTGGCTTGTGCTGTTGGCCGGGACGCTCAAGCTGTGCAGGGGATAGAATCAAAGGACAGTGCATTAACCAGGCACCTGTTGGCGACATCAACCAACAAACCATGTGAGCACAAAAAATCAGCCCCCACTATATTGAAATTCAATGCTGCTATGACAAAAGTCCACTAAAATGCACGGCCGTGTAGCGACAGAAGTAGAGTCTTCTCACCAAAGGTCTTAATCTCCGAGCCGTTTGCTGCTGCCATCTCGGGGCCGCTGGAACCTGCCAGCCAGTCGGCGTAGGACTGCATGATGAAACTCAACTGGGCGCCGGTGTCCACGAGGAAATGCCTCCCCGAGCGTGTGTCCGTCAAGTAGAGCAGCTTGTTCTCCTCCCCAAGGGCCGCAGCTGCTACCGACCCCCGGTCTTGGCGTTTCCCGAGCTCTTGAACTGGCACGGTGGTATACATTTGCGTGCCTTCTCTGCAAAGCGACGGTGGTAGAAACAAAGGATGTCTCCTCCGCGTTCCTTGGCCCCCGCCGCCGCTGTCGTCGGTGGTTCTTCTACCGCCGTCAATGGCTCCTTGCCCTCTCCGGCCGTCGCGCCGAGCTCCATCGCTGCCGCCGTGGTCGTGAGCTCTCTGCTGGCCATGATGATCCGGAGTGCTTCCCGAGCCAGCGCACGGTAGTCCCGCTTGGCCAGCAACAGCGAATTGGCCAGGGCCGCTCTCGTTGCTGACGGAAGGTTCCGGAGGAAGAGGTGGGTAAAAATGAAGTGGTCGTCGTCCGAGCCCTTCAATCTCAGCATCCTCTCCGTCAGGTCAATAGCCGTGCAATCTCCTAACCCGGTTTGCGTCAGGAGTCTCTCTGCTCTCTCCTCAACCGAGAGCGTGTAGTGCTGGATAAGTGCGGCCTTCTACGCGCCGTATTTGTCGCTGGTTGGTGGCTGATCCAGCAGGCTCTCCACATGCTGAGCCGTGTGGGTGTCGAGCTTTGCGACCACATGGTAGTATTTCGTGTCATCCACCGATATCCACCGGAGGACGAACTGCGCCTCAACCAGGTGGAACCAGGAGCGCGGATTGTGCTGCCAAAAATCCGGTAGCTGGATTGTAACGGCATACACTAGGCTGGGGGCTCCCAACAAGGCTGGCTCCGGGGAACTCTCTTCGTGTTGCATGCTTCGTCTTGGGTCACCAGTGTGAAGTGTGTAAATGACGAGGCAGATTTGTCTCAGGCAGTTTATTACACATCTCACACATGAGCATAGTAGAAAGAGAGCATCTCAGACAGAACTCTTCTCTTAAATACTCAGGCCTTCCTACAGCTGCTTCTACACATCAAAGGTCACATTGCATTCACTTCCTTAATCCTTTAATATCCCCCTCGCAGTCTCTGCATTCACTTCCTTAATCCTTTAACATCCCCCTCGCAGTCTCTGACACACAAAGGATCCTCCTAGCAGTCTCTGACACACAAAAGATCACACTTTCACAACTTCCTGTTATCTCCAAGGAAACTCTGTCTTTGTTCTTATCTAAGATGCTACACATTGTTTTCCCCATGTGCGGCTACAATATATTTATTCCATCTAGCTACAATGCTCCGCACTGTGTGTGTTTATATATTTACATATTTATTCCATCTAGCTACAATACAACACACTGTGTGTTTATATATATATATATTTATATGTACATATGTATACTCGCTGCTCTTGTTTTTCTCTTGCCTTCTGATTGTTGCTGAGTGTTGCTATCCCTGTGTTGTTGCAATCCTGGAATTTCCCCATTGCTGGACTAATAAAGGCTTATCTTATCACAGGGATAGCAACACTCAGAGCAATAATTAAGAAGATACGGAAGATATAAATAAGAGCAGCGGATATACATACACTTCCGTTCAAAAGTTTGGGGTCACTTAGAAATTTCCTTATTTTTGAAAGAAAAGCACTTTTTTCAATTAAGATAACTTTAAACTAATCAGAAATACACTCTATACATTGCTAATGTGGTAAATGACTATTCTAGCTGCAAATGTCTGGTTTTTGGTGCAATATCTACATAGGTGTATAGAGGCTCATTTCCAGCAACTATCACTCCAGTGTTGTAATGGTACAATGTGTTCATTGCATCAGAAGGCTAATGGATGATTAGAAAACCCTTGTGCAATCATGTTAGGTCTTCAATACTGTAATTGCTGCAAATGGAGGATTCTTTGACGAAAGCAAAGTTTGAAGAAAAAAATTATTTCAAATACAAATCATTATTTCTAACCTTGTCAATGTCTTGACTATATTTTCTATTCATTTTACAACTCATGGTGGTAAATAAGTGTGACTTTTCATGGAAAACACAAAATAATTGTCTGGGTGACCCCAAACTTTTGAACGGTAGTGTACATACACATAAATATATATACAAAGGGCGGAGCATTGTAACAAGATGGAATAAACAGCATAACCGTCTACTTAGTTATCCTACATAGTATGAATATGCACCCATACATGTTGTCACCCTCCGTAGCGAACGATAATGTCCTAGTTGTATATACTGGAGGGGACCATTGTGTAAGTCTATTGCGTCTTTTGCATTCAATACTATTAGGTCATCACGTTTTTTTGCTATCTCTGCAAACAGCCCTGCTTAGGTTATATAGTCTGACAGTCGTAGGTAGGAAGGACCTGAGAAACCTCTCGGTTGCGCACCTAGGATGATGTAATCTGCTGCTAAATGAGCTCCTCAGTGCGTTCAGTATGTCCTGCATAGGGTGGGACTCGGACTCCAGCGGAGATGACAGTTTAGCCACCGTCCTTCTCTCTCCTATCTCCTCCACTGGGTCAGGGCGCTGCCCCAGGACAGAGCTAGCTTTCTTGATCAGATTGTTCAGTCTCTTCCTATTGGCTGCTGTAATGCCACTGCCCCAGAAGACCACTCCAAAAGTGATGGCTGATGCCACCACCATGTCATAGAATGTCTTCAGCAGCTCCCCTTGTACACCAAAAGACCTGAATCTCCTCAGTAGGAACAGCCTGCACTGTCCCTTCTTGTAGAGTGCGTCGGTATTGTGTGACCAGTCTAGTTTGTTGTTCAAATGAACACCCAGGTACTTGTAGGATGTCACCATCTCAATGTCTGTTCCCTGTATGTTTACTGGTGCTGTGAGGGGTTGTCCTTGCCTGCGGCAGTCCACCACCAGAGGGTGGTGGACTCCTTAGTTTTCCTCGCGTTGATCTGGAGGCAGTTCCTATGGCACCAGTCCACGAAGTCCTGGATAAGTCCTCTGAACTCAGCTTCATCTCTGTTGGAGATGAGGCCAACGATCGCAGAGTCGTCAGAGAACTTCTGTAGATGGCAGTGTGTTGTGTTGTGTGAGAAGTCCACAGTATAAAGGGTGAACAGGAAGGGAGCCAAAACCGTTCCCTGGGGGGCCCCCGTGCTACCGATGATCGTGTTGGACACACAGTCCCGGGTTCTCACAAACTGTGGCCGCTTAGTGAGGTAGTCCAGGATCCGTGATGACAGGTGCTGGTCCACCCCTGCGCACAGCAGCTTGTCCTTCAGGATCATTGGTTGGATGGTGTTGAAAGCACTGGAGAAGTCAAAGAACATGATCCTCACCGCATTCCCGGCTTCTCCAGGTGGGACAGAGAACGGTGAAGGAGGAAGATCACTGCATCCTCCACCCCAGTGCAAGGCTGGTAGGTGAACTGGAGTGGATCCATCGCTGGTCCCACCGGGGGGCGGAAGTGAGCAAGGAGCAGTCTCTCCAGGGTCTTCATCATGTGGGACGTCAGGGCCACCGGTCTGTAGCTGTTCAGGTCTTTGGGGTGGGAAGTCTTTGGTACAGGTACCACACAAGATGTTTTCCACAACTGTGGTACCCTCCCCAGCTTCAGGCTGAGGTTGAAGATGAGCTCCACAATCCCACACAGCTGATCTGCACAGGACTTGAGGAGCTTTGCGCTGATGCCGTCTGGTCCTGACGCCTTCCTCGCCTTGATCTTCCTCAGCTCTGTTCTCACCTGGGTCTTAGTGAGGGTCATGTTGGGGGGCTGTGTGTTGGGAGTGGGGTGTGGACAGCAGGACTCGATGTCTTGAGAGGCAGCAGTGGTTGTTGTGCAGTCGGGGGGGAGGGCGGTTAGTCAAACCTATTAAAAACAGGTTCAGATTGTTCGCCCACTCCCTGCCCCCCATGGCCTGGGAGGAGGTATTCTGGGGCCCAGAGATGATTTTAAGGTTTCTCCAGACCCTGCCAATGTCGCTCTGTTGCAGCTTCTCCTCCATCTTCTTCCTGAAGCTGTCCTTGCCTTCTCTGATCTTCCTCTTCAGCTCCCTCTGTACGGACTTCAGCATCTCCCTGTTCCCCGACCTGAAGATCCTCTTCTTCTCTCTCAGAAGTGTTTTTATCTCAGGGTTGATCCAGGGTTTGTTGTTCGAGCAACACCGTATGGTCATGGTGGGTACGGTGTTGTCCACACAGAAGCTGATGTAGTCCGTGATGGTGTGAGTGAGGCCATCGATGTCCTCACCATGTGGATTGCAGAGCTGCTCCCAGGCAGTTGTTTCAAAGCAGTCCTTTAGAGCGTCCTTAAATATTCATAATCATTGTGAATATTACACTGAAAAGCAATTCAAAAGTCAAGTGCAACTAGATGGTAAACTATCAATAACACACTTCAACAGCAGAAGTCTTAACAAAAACTTTCCACAGATTCAGGACTATTTAAAACAGCTAGTCAGAAAATTTACAGCCATCGCAGTCTCTGAAACTTGGCTTAATGAAGAGCAGGCTCCCCTGATGGCAATAGAGGGATATCAGATGTTTCATATTCGTCGGCCTCCTTCGGTCTATGATGGCCATGGAAGAGAATCCTAAACATCTACTCTGCTGGAACAGCACAGCCTGTGGCTGAACAGGCCAATGCGCGAGTGGCGGTCCCTGTCACACAGGTCGCACTTATGGGGGGTCTCCGTGCTGCTGGGTCTGTGGCGGTTCTTCCTGCGGGTCCTTTTTTTCATCTGCTGCAGCAGTCAGTCTCTCTTCACCCGCCTTGAGCTGTCTGGTCAGGGTGCCTCTCCATTTGGAGTGGTCCGTTGCAAGGTCCTCCCAGCGCTCTGTGTTGATCTCCAGGGCCTTCATGTCTCTCTTGCAAC
>CM035850.1:12342936-12696370 GCA_020510985.1 Pholidichthys leucotaenia
AACAGTCCTCCATCTTCTTCCTGAAGCTGTCCTTGCCTTCTCTGATCTTTCTCCTCAGCTCCCTCTGTACGGACTTCAGCATCTCCCTGTTCCCCGACCTGAAGATCCTCTTCTTCTCTCTCAGAAGTGTTTTTATCTCAGGGTTGATCCAGGGTTTGTTGTTTGAGTGACGCCGTATGGTCTTGGTGGGAACTGATTTGTCCACACAGAAGCTGAGGTAGCCCGTGAAGGTGTGAATGAGGCCATCGATGTCCTCACCATGTGGATCGCAGAGCATCTGCATAACAATGAAAATGTATACAGTGCTTTCTAATAATGTTGCCTAACGGAAGCATATATAAACTAAAAAGAGTAGGGCCTAGCACAGATCCCTGTGGAACTCCATGACTAAGCTTTGAGTTGAAAGAAAACTCATTATTTACATGAACAAACTGGAACCTATCAGATAAATAAGATCTAAACCACTGCAATGAAGTTCCATTAAGTCCAACATAGTGTTCTAATCTATCAAGTAGAATATTATGATCGATAGTATCAAAAGCTGCACTAAGGTCTAAAAGGACAAGTACAGAAACTAGTCCATCGTTGGTGACCTTTGCTAAGGCTGTTTCAGTACTATGATGGATCCTAAACCCAGATTGAAACTCTTCAAGTAAACCATTTCCCTGCAGGTGGTCAAATAATTGCGTAGCAACAACTCATTCTAAGATTTTTGAAATGAAAGGGAGATTAGAGATTGGTCTATAGTTAGCTAAAGCTCCTGGATCTAGCGTTGACTTTTTGAGTAAGGGTTTAAATGGAATGTCCTTTGCACTTCCAGGGATTTTAGAATGTGTTACTGTTGAGATTGACCAAGATAAAACAAAAAATGTAATTATAAGTTGTATATATAGAACGCCGGGAACTTGCATTCAGACATTCAGAGATAAATTAGTCAAGCTGTACAATAATATTACTAGTAAGAAAATGGTAGTAATTTGTGGAGATTTCAATATTGATTTACTAAATCCATATCAACAAAAAGTAATTACAGAGTTCATGAATTCTATGTACAGTATGAATCTATATCCCACAATAACACATCCCAGTAGAATCACAGGTCACACTGCTACACTTATTGACAACCTGTTTGTTTATATTATTGATAAGAAAATAGAAAGTGGATTATTGATAAATGATATAAGTGACCATTTGCCAACCTTTGCACTTATCCATGGCCACACGGAGGCCAATACAGAAAAAATTTTAAAATTGTTCTGAAACAAATCACAAAATGCAATCAGTTCTTTTAAAGAAGACTTGCTGAAGCAGGACTTGACAAAAGTCTATGTATCAGATGTAAATGAAGCCTACGACACATTTATGAACATTGTAACCACTCTTTATGAAAAAAATTGTCCATTAGTAAAGAAAAAGCTTAAACATAAATTTGTCGATAAGCCATGGTTAACCAAAGGATTACAAAAGGCGTGTAAAAAGAAAAATTTATTATATAAAGCTTTTCTAAAGAAAAGGACAAAAGAAGCAGAACAGCGGTATAAAACATACAAAAATAAGTTAACATATATAATGAGATGCAGTAAAAGAGACTATTACAGTAAAGAACTGGAGAAAAACAGAGATAATATTAAAAATACATGGACAATACTTAAGAATATTCTTGGAAATAAAAACAGAAATACAAGCTACCCAACCAATTTTTCAAAAAATAATAAAACGACTCAGAGTGTGAATGCAGTTTCACCAGCAGATGAATTTAATAACTGTTTTGTTAACATTGGTCCTAATTTGGCTCGTGAAATACCCATTACGGCACCTACGGGTGATACAATAAGCAAAAACACTACTATAAAAGACTCCATTTTTATAAAGATCACAGACGAGAGAGAGAGGTCATTGAAATTGTTAAATCGTTTAAAAGTGAAACATCTGCGGACTGTGATGGTATTGACATGCTCTTAGTCAAAACTATTATCGAATGCTTAGTGAAACCACTGACGTATATTTGTAACCTGTCTCTCCAAACAGGTATATTTCCCAAAGCAATGAAAATAGCTAAAGTAATTCTGATATACAAGACGGGTGACAGAGGGGAACTTTCAAACTATAGACCAATTTCACTATTGCCGCAATTTTCCAAGATACTTGAAAAAATATTCTGTGAGAGAATTGACTTCATAATGAAGAATAATTTATTGTGTGAGCAGCAATATGGGTTCAGACTCAAGAGGACAACTGCATTTGCTGTAATGGAATTTATTGAAAAAATATTAATTGCCGTTGAAAATAGAGTATTCAGTTGGGGTATTTCTGGATCTTAAAAAAGCATTTTTTTTTCCCACAGTATTTTTATTGAACCTTTTTTACAAACATAACACAAACAATCAAACACTAACACTAAAGTAATAAAAAAAAAATGTACTAAAACACACCAACAACCACTAACAGGAACAGGTCTTCAACAATGCTCCTCTGTTTAGTCTAGGCATTCCATTACATAAGTATACATATTATACATTCACCAGTTTGGAATTTATAAGGTCCACACACAGCATTCACCTTCTTCTTCAAAAGTTATGTTTAAATTCTTTACATAATCAATAAAAGGTCTCCATATATTCTCAAACACAGTTTCCTTTGATTTCAGTATATATGTTATTCTTTCTAGTGGAAGGTTTGTTAACATCTGTCTTAACCACTGAGTCACATCTGGTCTATGAGTCTTTTTCCACAATAGTGCGATACATTTTTTGGCGTTAAGCAAACTGAGGTCTATGAATGCTCTTTCACTTTTATTAAAGTTGTGCTTTTCTGGATGCAGACCCAACAAAAACAATTTAGGATTCAATATGATTTGTTTTGAAATTATTTTTTCAATTGTTCCCCTCACCTCTTCCCTTAAAGGCCAAATGTCACATAATTTTTTTTTCTAAATGACAACGAATTTAGATAAAATACACATAGCTTAAACCAAATATTCATACCGGAGACCATATCACCCACCTGTATTTACATAATTGCACAAAATACACCAGGTGTAGGCCCCACCTTGCTTGCTGGCTTGTGACAGCCAGTCCAGACCACGCCCATGTTTTTGACATCACCAGTTGTACCCTGGCTGCCCTGCCTATCCACATTCACACTTATCAACATTGGACAATCATGACGGAAAGTGACAGCGATTGTGAACAAATTAGTTTAGTTTTGTCTTTTTTTTTGTCAGTGGTTCAGACAGACGGTTCCGTCCGAGACGGAATCAGATGCTTTGTCTGATGACAACAGTTCCAACGATGACCAGAGAGCAGAACCAGTGGAAAATGTCATTGAACTGGACATTAATCGCCTCCAGAATTGCGAAGCCGGAGGGGGTCTGTCGAGGGCGCCCCATAAATATTGATTTTTCGGAAGCCATTATTATTACAGTGGAGGAGAGCTGCTGCTGTCAAGAAATTGACCAGATCAATATGAAAATGGAGGCGCATACCTGTCAAGGGAGACGTTTTCGCCGTATTTTGGTGCTAAGCGCGGCTGTGGGGGACGGCGCAGTGGTTTGGGACACTTTTCTGGGAAATGTTTTAAATGTAGTTCGTGTTGTTGTTGTCAAATATTTTAAGGAAAATACGGGGAAAATGCAATTTTAGCAAAAACGGGCGTATTGCCATTTCTGTACGCCCAAAAGAAAAAAATATACTGGAAAAAAAACTGAGTGTCTTGAGGAGCACGTCCTGTGTGTGATCACTCACAGCTGGGGCGGGCTGATCGCTCAGCGGGAGCTATTCGCACTACTGTTCGAAGTGTGGAGTCACTCATTAGTTTAATTGTCTGGGTGGGCTGATCGCTCAGCGGGAGCAATTCTCACTACCATGAGAAGTCATTAGGACAATGGTTTAACACGTTGAGCTGTGCAGCCGTTGCGGAACAGACAGAGATCCCAGAGAGGTGTGCCTTGTTGCTCCGCCGTTGCTTATAGCCGCTTTTTACGGTGTTGAATTACGGCGAAAACGTCTCACTTGACAGGTAAGAAAACATTTCCCAGAGAAGTGTCCCTTATTACCCAGCTGTCCCTGATAGTCCCGTTTTAAGGTATGGGTGAAATATCCAATTTTTTCTTTCTTGTTGCTCACTTCAACCTTCCAGTCTCCATATAAACAATCAATTGAAATACCCCAAGCATCAAACTAGGGTACAATCGATTTCGTCACTTCCGCCTTCTTCCCCAGGCGATTCCAGGGGCCGTGTCAGGCCAAGCGCGGTAGTTTTAAATTAACAAATATTCCGTTGTTACTGAAGCATATGCACCAAGACCCGAACGGATCGGTTCCCTTTTATATCTAGTTTCAAGATATTTAAAGTACCCTGTTGCGTGACATTTGGCCTTTAAAAAAGCATTTGATACAGTGGATCACAATTTATTTTTAAAGAAACTACAAAATTGTGGTATTGGGGGGCAGCACTGTCCTGGTTAAGTAGTTACTTAAAGAATAGATATCAGTATGTATGTGTTGCTAACAAAAACTCAGTTACTGAAGGTTACTTGTGGAGTCCCACAGGGTTCAGTTTTGTGGCCATTGTTATTCAATATGTATATTGTGGAGTGTGTAAATAACGAGGCGGATTTGACGCAGACAGTTTATTACACATCTCACACATAAGCATAGTCAGAAAGGGAGCATCTCAGACAAGACTCTTCTCTTAAATACTCAGGCCTTCCTCCCGCAGCTTCTACACATCAAAGGTCACATTGCATTCACTTCCTTAATCCTTTAACATCCTCCTAGCAGTCTCTGATACACAAAAGATCACACTGCATTCGTCTGATACACAAAAGATCACACTGCATTCGTCCTTCACACCTCCCTGTTATCTCCAAAGGAAACTCTGGGAAACTCTGCTTTTTTTTCTAGTCTAAGATGCTACACCATTATGCACTCACTAAACGACCCCCCCGAGCGTCTTGGATAGAACAATAGAATGACAGTCCATATGCTGTGGTAAAATCATTAAACATCAATCCACATGCTGCTTGGGCTTCAGTCTTCTCTCGTATCTGCTGTAACCAGGATTCACTGCCTCCGCGGCGCTGTCATGCTGGGGGGCTGATGAATGCTGGGGGGTTGATGATTGAGGGGTAAAAGTCTGTGCATGTGGGTGCTCTGGGGAATCTTTTCTCTGGGAAGCTCCCCGCGGGGGTCTTCCACGCCGAGGGGCCCTCGCCAAGAGCACTTGCTCGTCCACCACAACAAAAGCGGGTTTGAGTCTGTCTATGCCAATCCTTTCCCTCCTACCCCCCAAATCTAGCAAAAAATGCTTGTCCCCTGTTTCCAGCACTCTGAACGGTCCATCATAAGGTGGGCGCAGTGGGGGGCGATGTGCATCGTGTCTGACAAAAACGAACTTGGTGTTTTTCAAAGTTTTAGGCACAAAAACGCACGGAAAACTGTGGTGAACAGGGCCTGGCAGCGTGCTTGTGTCTATGCAACGCTGCAGCAGCTGAGACGGGGAGCTACCCGGTGTAGGATTATCTGGGAGAAACTCCTCGGGCAGCCGAAGTGGCTGCGCAAAAACGAGTTCAGCCGGGGAAGCTTCCAAATCCTCTTTAGGTGCAGAACGTAACCCCAATAAAACCCACGGTAGCTTGTCTACCCAATTTGCATCCGT
Source organism: Pholidichthys leucotaenia (assembly GCA_020510985.1). Lineage (NCBI taxonomy): Eukaryota > Metazoa > Chordata > Actinopteri > Cichliformes > Pholidichthyidae > Pholidichthys > Pholidichthys leucotaenia. Next base: position 12,348,595 of record CM035850.1, read on the forward strand.
CAGTGACGTCTTGAGAGCCGCTTTCAATGACCTATGAAAACGTTCGCATAACCCATTAGCCTGTGGATTGTATGCGGTAGTGCGGTGAATTGTGACACCCAGGCTCCGGGCCATTGTTGACCAAAGTTCAGAAACAAATTGAGGGCCTCTGTCGGACGTAATGTCTGACGGGACTCCAAAACGCGCCACCCATGCTGTTAAGAACGTGCGCGCCACCTCCTCAGCCGTGGTTGCCGCCAGTGGAACCACTTACGGCCAGCGCATGGTGCGGTCCACCATTGTCAGAAGGTGCGTGCACCCCTGTGATGGTGGGAGGGGGCCCAGGAGGTCCACGTGAACATGGTCGAACCTCTTAGCCGGGATGCGAAACGGCTCCAAGGGAGCTTTCGTGTGTCTGTGTACTTTGGCTCGTTGGCACGCCATGCAGGCTGTTGCCCACTCTTTCACTTGTTTGCGAAGGCTCGGCCACACAAATTTCTCTCCTACCATTTTGACCGACGCGCGCACTCCCGGGTGCGCCAAAGAATGAATCGAGTCAAAAACGCGGCAGCGCCACGCGGCCGGTACCACGGGACGCGGTCGCCCAGTGGAGACATCACAGATTAGGGGGGCATACCGTCTTGCATCACCCTGCTCTCCAGCCTTAACCCTGTTGGTCCAGACTGGAGCGCGCGCACCTCCGCGTCACTAACTTGCTCCAGGGCCATGGCTGTGTAATCTATCCCCACGCAGACCGGGGCAGCCACGGCGCATGAGAGGCAGTCTGCCACTACATTCAGTTTACCCGACACATGCTGAATATTGGTAGTAAACTCTGAGATCGCGGCCAGCTGTGTCTGCTGCCGGCCCGACCACGGTTCTGAAACCTTGGCCATCGCGAATGTTAGTGGCTTGTGGTCAACGAACGCGGTGAAACAACGCCCTTCCAGCCAGAACTGGAAGTGGCGAATGGCCAAGTGGAGAGCCAGCAACTCCCTGTCGAACGCGCTGTATTTACATTCACTATCGCGCAAAGTCCTGCTGAAAAAGGCGAGCGGCTGCTAAGCCCCGGCTACACGCTGCTCCACGATCGCCCCTATGGCCACATCTGACGCGTCAGTAGTGAGCGCTATGCGGGCCGTTGGGTCTGGATGTGCCAACAACGCAGCATTTGCCAGGGCTGCTTTGACTTCCGAGAACGCCCGCTCTCGCTCCGGGGACCATTCGATCTTATTCGCGGGTTTCTGTTCTTTGAGCGCGGCGTACAGTGGTTGCATGAGCTGCACTGCACGGGGAAGGAAACGGTTATAAAAATTCACCATTCCCAAAAACTCCTGTAAAGCCCTGACCGTTTGCGGCCGGGGAAAATCTGCTACCGCGTGCACTTTGTCAGGCAGCGGAACTGCTCCTTCGGGAGAGACGCAGTGCCCCAAAAAATCAATCTGCGTCATCCCAAACTGACACTTCGCTGGGTTGATTATTAAACCGTGCTCTCCCAACCTCCGGAAAACCGCCGTTAGGTGGGTTTCGTGTTCGTCTTCGGACGTGCTGGCTACCAAGATATCGTCCAAGTAGACGAATACGAAAGGGAGATCGCACAGCACTGCATCCATCATGCATTGGAATGTCTGTGCAGCCCCTTTAAGCCCGAATGGTTTGCGCAAAAACTTGAATAAACCAAACGGAGTTATCACCGCTGTTTTGGGTATGTCCTCAGCGTGCACTGGGACTTGGTGGTAACCGTGGACCAAGTCTATTTTAGAAAAAACGCGCGCTCCTGCCAAGTGAACGGAAAAATCCTGGATGTGAAGAATTGGGTAGCGGTCGTGCGCTGTGGCGTTGTTCAACCTGCGGAAATCCCCGCAAGGTCGCCACGAACCGTCAGCTTTAGGGACCATGTGTAGCGGGGAAGCCCATGGGCTCTTTGAACGCCTGATGATGCCCAACCTCTCCAGGTTGGCGAACTCCTCGCGCACTATGGCCAGTTTAGCTGCATCCAAGCGCCGAGGTTTTGCAAAAACGGGCGGCCCGGTGGTGGTGATAAAATACTCCACCCCATGTTTAGCGATGGCTGCCGAAAATGTCGGGACCATGAGTGCTGGGAACTGAGTGAGCAGTGTGTGGAACTTACCGCATGCAGTTGTGACGTTGGCTTGTGCTGTTGGCCGGGACGCTCGAGCTGTACAGGGGATAGAATCAAAGGACAGTGCATTAACCAGGCGCCTGTTAGCGACATCAACCAACAAACCATGTGAGCACAAAAAATCAGCCCCCAATATATTGAAATTCAATGCTGCTATGACAAAAGTCCACTCAAATGCACGGCCGTGTAGAGACAGAAGTAGAGTCCTCTCACCAAAGGTCTTAATCTCCGAGCCGTTTGCTGCTGCCATCTCGGGGCCGCTAGATCCTGCCAGCCGGACGGCGTAGGACGGCATGATGAAACTCAACTGGGCGCCGGTGACCACGAGGAAATGCCTCCCCGAGCGTGCGTCCGTCAAGTAGAGCAGCTTGTTCTCCTCCCCGAGGGCCGCAGCTGCTACCGACCCCCGGTCTTGGCGTTTCCCGAGCGCTTGAACTGGCACGGTGGTATACATTTGCGTGCCTTCTCTGCAAAGCGGCGGTGGTAGAAACAAAGGATGTCTCCTCCGCGTTCTTTGGCCCCCACCGCTGCTGTCGTCGGTGGCTCTGCTGCTGCCGTCAATGGCTCCTCACCTCCTCCGGCCGTCGCGCCGAGCTCCGTCGCTGCCGCCGTGGTCGTGAGCTCTCTGCTGGCCATGATGATCCGGTGTGCTTCTCGGGCCAGCGCACGATAGTCCCGCTCGGCCAGCAACGGTGAATTGGCCAGGGTCGCTCTCATCGCTGACGGAAGGTTCCGGAGGAAGAGGTAGGTAAAAATGAAGTGGTCGTCTTCTGAGCCCTTCAATCTCAGCATCTTCTCCATCAGGTCAATAGCCGACCCATCTCCTAACCCGGTCCACGTCAGGAGTCTCTCTGCTCTCTCCTCAACCGAGAGTGTGTAGTGCTGGATGAGTACAGCCTTCAACGCGCCGTACTTGTCGCTGGTTGGTGGCTGATCCAGCAGGCTCTCCACATGCTGAGCCATGTGGGAGTCGAGCTTTGCGACCACATGGTAGAATTTCGTGTCATCCGCCGATATCCCCCGGAGGACGAACTGCGCCTCAACCAGGTGGAGCGCGGATTGTGCTGCCAAAAATCCGGTAGCTGGATTGTAACAGCGTATGCTTGGCTGGGGGCTCCCAACGAGGCTGGCTCCATGGATCTTTCGTCGTGTTGTATGATTCGTCTTGGGTCACCAGTGTGGAGCGTGTAAATAACGAGGCGGATTTGACACAGACAGTTTATTACACATCTCACACATAAGCATAGTCAGCGAGGGAGCATCTCAGACAAGACTCTTCTCTTAAATACTCAGGCCTTCCTCCTGCAGCTTCTACACATCAAAGGTCACATTGCATTCACTTCCTTAATCCTTTAACATCCTCCTAGCAGTCTCTGATACACAAAAGATCACACTACATTCGTCTGATACACAAAAGATCACACTGTATTCGTCCTTCACACCTCCCTGTTATCGCCAAAGGAAACTCTGGGAAACTCTGCTCTTTGTTCTAGTCTAAGATGCTACACCATTATGCACTCAATACAATATAAATGATATATGTAAAGTCTCGGAAAAAATGGATTTAATATTGTTTGCCGATGACACTAATCTATTATGCAGTGGAAGCAATTTGGAACAACTTTTGGATACACTCGGAAAGGAATTAGGAGAGCTTAAATTGTGGTTTGATTCAAACAAATTAACGCTCAATTTACACTACCGTTCAAAAGTTTGGGGTCACCCAGACAATTTTGTGTTTTCCATGAAAAGTCACACTTTTATTTACCACCATGAGTTGTAAAATGAATAGAAAATATAGTCAAGACAATGACAATGTTAGAAATAATGATTTGTATTTGAAATAATAATTTTTTCCTTCAAACTTTGCTTTCGTCAAAGAATCCTCCATTTGCAGCAATTACAGCATTACAGACCTTTGGCATTGTAGCTGTTAATTTGTTGAGGTAATCTGGAGAATTCTGACACAATGAGCAAACACATTGTACCTTTAGAACACTGGAGTGATAGTTGCTGGAAATGGGCCTCTATACACCTATGTAGATATTGCACCAAAAACCAGACATTTGCAGCTAGAATAGTCATTTACCTCATTAGCAATGTATAGAGTGTATTTCTGATTAGTTTAAAGTTATCTTCATTGAAAAAACAGTGCTTTTCTTTCAAAAATAAGGAAACTTCTAAGTGACCCCAAACTTTTGAACGGTAGTGTAAGACAAAATTTATAGTTTTTAACAACCATCACAACAACTTAGTATCTAAACTCAGTGTAAATGGTGTAGAGATTGAAAGGGTATCTGAAACTAAATTTCTTGGAGTAATAATTGATAATAAACTGTGTTGGAAGTCACATATTAATTATATTAAAGGTAAAATATCTAAATCAATCGCAATACTACACAGAACGAAATATTTGCTGAATCAACCCACATTGTATACTTTGTATCATTCAATACTCCCATACATGACATATTGTACTGAAGTATGGGGAAATACATATAAAACAAACATATATCCAGTCTTTATGCTTCAGAAGAGAGCTATTAGAATAATAAACAAAGCTGCTTACAGGGAACCAACAAACCCACTTTTTCTTAAATTAAAAGCTCTCAAGTTGAAAGATCTGGTTGACTTTAAAACGGCAGTAATAACGTTTAAAGTGAAGAATTTATCACTGCCCACACATATCCAAAAGCTGTTCTAAATAAGGGAGAAACAATATCATTTCAGAGGAACATGTATATTTCAAAAACTTTCAGTGAGAACTACCACCAAGCAACACTGTGTTTCAGTGCAAGGAGTCAGATTATGGAACGATTTTGGACCTGAATTAAAATCATGTACAATGCTTGGACAATTTAAACTAAAACTAAAGGAAGATTAAAAGGAAGGTTTTTTTCCTCTCGGCGCCACACCAGTAGGCTGCCTTTTGCAACAGCGGCTCGATTCAGAGTTTTTTTTCCCTTCCTCTCTCTTTTGATCACTTTTTTTTTTCACCCCACTTATATCACGGACACACAGATCGTCCCAAATGTCTCCTGAGCCGGTGGACGGAGCCACTGTTTATAGCAGGATACGATACAACAGGGAAGAGCTGCTAGCATTTAACCGCCACCCGGTCCCACTGGAAAAACTCGACATACCGAGAGAATTGAGGCGAAAGCGTCGCGGCTGCCGGGCTGGAGTAAGGCGGAGGACAAAAAATATAAGGTACAGACCCTCCCTTCCATCTGTTGTCATGGGAAATGTACGGTCGATACTGGGAAAGTTAGATGAGCTAGCGGCTATCTCCCGTTATGATAGCACTTACCGGGAGTGCTCTCTCCTTTTGTTTACTGAGACGTGGCTAACTGAACTAGCAGCAGATGCTAACATTGAGCTGGAGGGTTTTCACATGATACGAGCTGACCGAACACCAGAGAGTGGCAAAACTAGGGGCGGTGGAGTGATAATGTATGTTAACAACAACTGGTGCAGACCGGGACATATCACTGTTAAACAACGACACTGCAGCAAAGACATTGAGTTGCTAGCTGTTAGCATGAGGCCTACATATCTCCCGAGAGAACACTCACACGTGATCTGCATTGTTGTTTATGCAAATCCGACGGCGAACGCTGGGACAGCGCGTGACGTCATCCATTCAGTAACCAGCAGGCTGCAGACAGAACACCCAGATGCTCTTCTCCTCATCTCAGGCGATTTCAACCACGTTTCACTGTCTCCCATTCTGCCCACTTTCACCCAGTATGTCACATGCCACACTAGAGACAATAAAACACTGGATTTGTTCTACGCAAACACCAAGGAGGCGTACACCTCATCACAACTCCCCCCACTTGGGAGATCGGATCACAACGGTTCATCTCCGACCGGTGTACAAACCCCTAGTGCACAGACAACCTCCGGCCATGCACACTGTGGAGTTATGGTCTGAGGAGACAATGGACACTCTAAAGGACTGTTTTGAAGCCACCGCCTGGAAGCAGCTCTGCGATCCACATGGTGAGGACATCGATGGCCTCATTCACACCTTCACGGGCTATCTCAGCTTCTGTGTGGACAAATCCGTTCCCACCAAGACCATACGGCGTCACTCAAACAACAAACCCTGGATCAACCCTGAGATAAAAACACTTCTGAGAGAGAAGAAGAGGATCTTCAGGTCGGGGAACAGGGAGATGCTGAAGTCCGTACAGAGGGAGCTGAGGAGAAAGATCAGAGAAGGCAAGGACAGCTTCAGGAAGAAGATGGAGGACAAGCTGCAACAGAGCGACATCAGCGGGGTCTGGAGAAACCTCAAAACCATCTCGGGGCTCCAGAATGCCTCCCCCCAGGCCACGGGGGGCAGGGAGTGGGCGAACAACCTGAATCTGTTTTTCAATAGATTTGACCAACCGCCCTTCCCCCTGTCTGCACAACAACCACTGCTGCCTCTAAGAAATCAAGTCCTGCTGCCCACTCCCCACTCCACCGACACCCCCCCACTCCCAACACACAGCCCCCCATCCTGACCCTGACCAAGACCCAGGTGAGGACGGAGCTGAGGAAGATCAAGGCGAGGAAGGCGTCGGGACCGGACGGCATCAGCGCAAAGCTCCTCAAGTCCTGTGCAGACCAGCTGTGTGGGATTGTGACGTATATCTTCAACATGAGCCTGAAACTGGGGAGGGTACCACAGCTGTGGAAAACATCTTGTGTGGTACCTGTACCAAAAACTTCCCACCCCAAAGACCTGAACAGCTACAGACCGGTGGCCTTGACGTCCCACTTGATGAAGACCCTGGAGAGACTGCTCCTTGCTCATCTCCGCCCCCTGGTGGAACCAGCGATGGATCCACTCCAGTTCGCCTACCAGCATGGCATTGGGGTGGAGGATGCGGTGATCTTCCTCCTTCACCGTTCTCTGTCCCACCTGGAGAAGCCCGGGAATATGGTGAGGATCATGTTCTTTGACTTCTCCAGTGCTTTCAACACCATCCAACCGATGATCCTGAAGGACAAGCTGCTGCGCGCAGGGGTGGACCAGCACCTGTCATCATGGATCCTGGACTACCTCACGAACCGGCCTCAGTTTGTGAGAACCCGGGACTGTGTTTCCGACATGATGATCAGTAGCACGGGGGCCCCCCAGGGAACGGTGCTGGCTCCCTTCCTGTTCACTCTTTATACTGCGGACTTCTCACACAACACAACACATTGCCATCTACAGAAGTTCTCTGATGACTCTGCGATCGTTGGTCTCATCTCCAACGGAGATGAAGCTGAGTACAGAGGGCTTATCCAGGACTTTGTGGACTGGTGCCATCGGAACTGCCTCCAGATCAACGCGAGGAAAACTAAGGAGCTGGTGGTGGACTGCCGCAGGCATGGGCAGCCCCTCACAGCACCAGTAAATATACAGGGAACAGACATCGAGATGGTGACATCCTATAAGTACCTGGGTATTCATCTGAACAATAAACTAGACTGGTCACACAATACTGACACACTCTACAAGAAGGGACAGTGCAGGCTGTTCCTGCTGAGGAGACTCAGGTCTTTTGGTGTACAAGGGGCGCTGCTGAAGTCATTCTATGACACGGTGGTGGCATCAGCCATCACTTTTGGAGTGGTCTGCTGGGGCAGTGGCATTACTGCAGCCGATAGGAAGAGACTGAACAAACTGATTAAGAAAGCTAGCTCTGTCCTGGGGCAGCGCCTTGATCCGATGGAGGAGATAGGAGAGAGAAGGACGGTGGCTAAACTGTCATCTCTGCTGGAGTCCGAGTTCCACTCTATGCAGGACATACTGGATGCACTGAGGAGCTCATTTAGCAGCAGACTACATCATCCCAGGTGCACAACCGAGAGGTTTCGTAGGTCCTTCCTACCAACGGCTGTCAGACTGTACAACCTAAGCAGGGCTGCTCGCAGAGATAGCAAAAAGACGTAACAAACTAATAGTTTTTTTGAATGCAAAAGATGCAATAGACTTACACTATGGTCCTCTCCGGCATACAACTAGGAACATACCGGTCGCTATGGAGGGTGAGAATATGTATGGGCACATAATCATACCATGTAGGATAACTAAATAGACGGTTATGCTGTTTCATCCCACCTAGCAACAATGCTCTGCACTGTGTGTGTTTATATATTTACATATTTATTCCATCTAGCTACAATGCTCTGCACTGGGTGTGTTTATATTTATATATCTATATATTTATTCCATCTAGCTACATTGCTCCGCACTGTGTGTGTTTATATACTTGCATATTTATTCCACCTAGCTGCAATGCTCCGTACTGTGGGTGTTTATATATTTACATATTTATTCCATCTAGCTACAATGCTCTGCACTGTGTGTTCATATATTCATATATTTATTCCATCCAGCTACGAGATGAGACCAACGATCGCAGAGTCATCAGAGAACTTCTGTAGATGGCAATGTGTTGTGTTGTGTGAGAAGTCCGCAGTATAAATATTAATATGACCTTGTTGGATTTTTTTCCCCTTTGTTATATTATTCTGTTTCTTTTTAATCTTTACTTTTAATCTATCCGAAATAAAGATTCATTCATTCATTCATTCAACCCCTCACTCTGCACAGAGGTGCTTGGACAGCAGGCTCACTCTGTCCATTATTTGACACATTCATGGAACCACTTGCTGATATTTAGCCAAATACAAATATTACTGGTTGAAACTGAATCCGTCCATCACCAAATCAATTTATATGCAGATTATATTCTTCTTTATTTTGAGTCTCTGTTCTGCTTTTAGGGGTTTCCCCTCTATTCTATTGTGTTCTCTAAGATTTCTTTTGTATTAGATGACATTAACACTCACCAACTGACCAGTGGTGGGTGGATTTCTGCACTGGCCAATAAGACAGCAACTCCCACTAGCCACTTTGGTGGGTTGCAGTTTTCTCAAACGGCATCTAAAATCATCATAATAAACCTATCACAATGTTAGACTACCAAACTCCAACTCCCATCAGCACTATCTGCACACAGTCTGTGCTCATTTGTCCACTGTCACCGTGGGTGGAATCTGGAAAAGCCGTGGGCAGTCTACTCCACAGGTCAGTCTCCCATCCTGCCCCTGTTCAGCCTGGTGGGAAGAAATGCCATGGTGAGTTGCAGCTTCTCCTGTACCGGGTACGGAGTGGAGCCAGACTCCACCCACGGCAAGTTTATTTTTTAATTTAACCTTTATTTATACAGGGTAGTTCCATTGAGAGTTCCCAGCGGTGAGTAGCTCATCCCTGTGCTCCCCACCACATCAGCTTCTACCTCAGTGGTTAAATGGGATTATTTTTGGAGCAAGAAGCTGTCGTTTACCCTCTATATACTGTGGTGTGAAAAAGTGTTTGCCCCCTTCCTGATTTCTCATTTTTTTGTATGTTTGTCACACTTAAATGTTTCAGATCATCAAAGAAATTTAAATATTAGTCAAAGATAAGACAAATAAACACAAAATGCAGGTTTTAAATGAAGGTGTTTATTATTAATGGAAAAAAATCCTAACTTACATGGCCCTGTATGAAAAAGTGATTGTCCCCTAAACTTAACTGGTTGGGCCACCCTTAGTAGCAACAACTGCATTCAAGTGTTTGCGATAAATAGCAAAGAGTGTTTTACAGCGCTGTGGAGGAATTTTGGCCCGCTCATCTGTGCAAAATTACTGTAATTCAGCCGCACTGGAGGGTTTTCGAGCATGAACCGCCTTTTTAAGGTCACGCCAAAAAAAGTCCTGTCAAAGTCCTGACCTGCATCTCAATTGGATTCAGGTCAGGACTTTGACTAGGTCTTCATTTTGCTTTTCTGAAGCCATTCAGTGGTAGACTTGCTGGTGTGTTTTGGATCATTGTCCTGCTGCAGAACCCAAGTGCGCTTCAGCTTGAGGTCACGAACAGATGGCTGGACATTCTCCTTCAGGATTTTTTTGTAGACAGCAGAATTCATGGTGTGGAAGTTGTGTTCAATGATGAGACTGAGTTTATTCCTCAGGTTCGGCTTTATTGCAGAACACAATCATCCAACATTCTCAAATCGAAAGAAGAGGCAGAATCATGTCACATCACCTTCTTATACCTCCGGGGGATTAAGAACTCAAGTCACATGGTGCTTCTGCAAACATTTAATCACAATGCAAGTCTCTGAAGATTCACCATTGTCTCTTATGTTCCGGGGATCCCCCCCAGGGCCTCCTCTCCGAGACAAGGGTCCGACTTCACACCTCCTCGACATCTCCTGTCGGCCCCCGTCGATCCAGACTCTTTGTTCCTCCAGACGTGAAGCCCCAATCCACATAAACCATACATTTGTGGGAGATATGCACCAGACATATGTGCCACACTCTTGTGGGAAATATGAACCAAACATATGTGCCACATGACCCCCCCCCCCCAAACGTCTGCATGGGACAAACATACTCGTAAATGCATGACATAAAAGACATTACCACATAACCAACAATCAAACCCTCAATCTCTTAGGTCTTAACTTCCTGCCGAATCTGCTGTAAGCCGGCTTCGCTGCAGCGTCTCCTCACACCTGGGGATTAGATTTGTTAGCACATCTCTGTGGGAGCTCTGGAGAATGCCTTCTCGGTGGCCTGCCACGGCGGGGGGCTTTCGCCAGCTGCACGTGTTCATCAGCCAGAACAAAAGCGGGCTTGAGTCTATTTATGCAAATTAGCTCCCTTCTGCCCCCCCAAATCTAGCAAGAAATGCTTCTCATTTTTTTCCAGCACCCTGAACGGTCCATTATAAGGCGGATGCAGCCCTGGGCGTTGTGCATCATGTCTAACAAAAACAAATTCTGCGTTTTTTAAAGCCTCTGGCACAAAAACGTGTGGAAAGCTGTGATGCACTGGGCCAGGCAGCGTGTTTGATCCTGTGCCCCTCTGCAACAGCTGAGCGGGGGACAATTTGGTGCAGGATTTTCTGGAAGAAATTCCCCTGGCAAACGGAGAGGTTGGCCTGCAGGTTATACGCGGTAGTGAGGTGTACCTTCACCCCTAAGCTGCGGGCCATAGACGACCACAGTTCGGAAACAAACTGAGGGCCTCTGTCGGACGTTATGTCCGACGGAACTCCAAAACGCGCGACCCAAGTTGTTAAAAACGCGCGCGCAACCTCTTCCGCCGTTGTTGACGCCAGAGGTACCGCTTCCGGCCAACGCGTGGTGCGGTCCACCATCGTCAAAAGGTGTGTGTGCCCTTGAGACGAGGGAAGCGGGCCTACCAGATCAACATGCACATGATCAATACGCTTAGCCGGGATGTGAAAAGGCTCCAAAGGAGCCCTCGTGTGCTTGTGTATCTTAGCCCTCTGGCACGCTACACAAGCTGCTGCCCATTCCTTGACCTGTTTGCGCAACCCCGGCCAGACAAATTTCTCCCCCACCATCTTGATCGATGCGCGCACCCCCGGGTGCGCCGGCGAATGGACAGAGTCAAAAACGCGGCGGCGCCACGCAGCTGGAACCACGGGGCGAGGCCGTCCCGTGGAGACATCGCATAATAAGGGGGGCATACCTATTTGCTGCACCCTGTGCTCCAGCCTTAACCCTGTTGGTCCAGACTGGAGCGCGCGCACATCTGCGTCACCAACCTGCTCTGCGGCCATGTCTGCATAATCCAAACCTACGTGGACCGGGGCTGTGCGCGCTCCTGCGTCACTGCCCTGGCCCACAGCCACCGAGTCTGCCCCCACGTGGCCTGGCGTTGCCACAGCATGTGAGAGACAGTCTGCCACTACATTGTGTTTACCTGCGACATGCTGGATATCGGCGGTGAACTCCGATATTGCGGCTAGCTGTCTTTGCTGTCGGCCTGACCAAGGTTCTGAGATCTTGGCCATCGCAAACGTTAACGGTTTGTGGTCCACGAAAGCAGTGAAACGACGCCCTTCCAGCCAGAACTGGAAATGGCGGATGGCCAAATGTAGGGCTAAAAGCTCCCTGTCAAACGCGCTGTATTTATGCTCGTTATCACGCAAGGAATTGCTAAAGAACGCGAGCGGCTGCCAGGTCCCTGCCACACACTGTTCAATGACTGTTCAATGACAAAACACCGCTAGATCAGAAGCGTCGAGGTGAGTGCCAAACGGGCTGTTGGAACCGGGTGCGCTGACAAAACGGCGCTTGCAAGGGCTGATTTGACCTGGGAGAAAGCCCGCTCCGGAGACCATTCGACCTTATTCGTGGGTTTTTGTTTTTTTAGTGCCGTGTACAGTGGCTGCATGAGCCGTGCTGCGCTCGGAAGGAACCGGTTGTAAAAATTAACCATTCCTAGAAACTCCTGCAGCGCTTTTATCGTTTGAGGTCGGGGAAAATCTGTTATTGTGCGCACTTTCTCAGGCAGGGGAACCGCTCCTTCTGGCGAAACGCGATGCCCCAAAAAATCGATTTGCGCCACCCCGAACTGGCACTTCGCTGGGTTAATTATCAACCCGTGCTCTGCCAGTCTCCGAAAAACCGCTGTGAGGTGGGTTTCGTGTTCGTCTTCGGACGTGCTGGCTACCAATATGTCGTCTAGACTAACACGAAAGGCAGGTCGCGTAAAACTGCATCCATCATGCGTTGGAAAGTTTGCGCGGCGCCCTTTAACCCAAACGGCATGCGCAAAAACTCAAAAAGCCCAAACAGAGTTATTACCGCGGTTTTGGGAATATCCTGCGCGCGCACGGGGACTTGATGGTAGCCGCGCACCAAGTCTATTTTAGAAAAAATGCGCGCCCCCGCCAAATGAACGGAAAAATCCTGGATGTGCGGAATCGGGTAGCGGTCATGTGCCGAGACGTTGTTCATCCTGTGGAAATCGCCACAAGGTCGCCACGAGCCATCAGCTTTGGGACCATGTGTAACGGTGAAGCCCAAGGGCTGTTCGAGCGTCTAATTATGCCCAGTTTTTCCAGGTTGGCAAATTCCTCGCGCGCTATTGCCAGTTTAGCTGAGTCCAAGCGCCGGGCTTTTGCAAAAACGGGCGGCCCAGTGGTGGTGATAAAATGCTCCACCCCGTGTTTGGCCACTGTTGCCGAAAACTTTGGGACTGTGAGTGCTGGAAAGTGAGTGAGCAGAGCATGAAACTTACCACCCGCAGCTGTGACGTTGACGTGTGCAGTCGGCGGGGCCACCCGAGCTGTGCAGGGGATAGAATGAAAAGACGAGACCAGACGTCTATTAGCAAGATCAACCAATAAACCATGTGAGCACAAAAAATCAGCCCCTAACATGTTAAAACTGACTGCCGCTACAATAAAGGTCCACTCAAATGAACGGCCCTGTAAGGACAGAAGCATGGTCCTCTCACCGAATGTCTTGATCGCTGAGCCATTTGCTGCTGATACTGACACCCAGGGAGCTTTAGACGCTTTACCTCCATTCCGCGTAGGTAGGCGTGACGAAGCTCAGCTGGGAGCCCGTGTCCACGAGGAATTGTTTCCCCGAGTGTGCATCTGTCAGGTAAAGCAGCTTGTTTTCTTGTCCGAGGGACGCAGCTGCTGCCGGCCCCCGGTCTTGGTGTTTCCCTGACGCTTGAATCGGCACGGTGGGAGACATCTGTGTGCCCTCTCCGCGAAACGGCGGTGGTAGAAGCGCCGGGCGTCGCCCGCTCCGTGTCGCTTGGTGCTGACTGCATCGTCCGCTCCGTGTCGCTTGGTGCTGACTGCCATGTCGCCTGACGCCTGTCGCCGCTGTAGTCGGTTCGTCTGGCGCCGCCCCCACTGGCTCCAAACAATCTCCGGGCGCCGTCCTCTGTTCAGCTGCCGCGGCCGAAACCGCGCTCCGCTTGTGGGTGTCGACGAGTCGCTGCGCCTCCTTGCTGAGCCCATGGTAGTCCCGCTTGGCCAAACGGGGTGAGTCTGCCAGGGTCACTCTCACTGCTGGCGGCAGAGTCTGGAGGAAAAGGTGGGCGAAAATAAATTCGCCATCCTTGGAGTCTTTCAGTCTCAGCATCTTCGCCATCAGGTCCACCGGTCTGTCGTTCTCCGACTCCGTCAACGCTAGGAGCCCCTCTGCTCGCTGTTGCACCGAGGGGGTGAAATGGCTGATCAGCGCCTCCTTCAATGCGCCGTACTTGTCGGTGTCCGGTGGGTGGTTAACCAGGTCTTCCACCCTCTGGACCGTGTGACTGTCCAGCTTCGCTACCACATGGTAGAACCTCATTTCATCCTTTGAGATTCTCCGGAGGTTGAACTGTGCCTCGACCGCGCTAAACCAGGAGCGCGGGCTGTGCTGCCAGAAATCGGGCAGCCGGAGCGTGGAGGCAGCCATCAGGCTGGCCTCTGATGAGCTCCGCTCGGGAGAATTCTCTGTGCTCATTCTTTGTCGTGGGTCACCAGTGTGGAAGTTGTGTTCAATGATGAGACTGAGTTTATTCCTCAGGTTCGGCTTTATTGCAGAACACAATCATCCAACATTCTCAAATCGAAAGAAGAGGAAGAATCATGTCACATCACCTTCTTATACTTCCGGGGGATTAAGAACTCAAGTCACATGGTGCTTCTGCAAACATTTAATCACAATGCAAGTCTCTGAAGATTCACCATCGTCTCTTATGTTCCGGGGATCCCCCCAGGGCCTCCTCTCTGAGACAAGGGTCCGACTTCACACCTCCTCGACATCTGTCGGCCCCCGTCGATCCAGACTCTTTGTTCGTCCAGACGTGAAGCCCCAATCCACATAAACCATACATTTGTGGGAGATATGCACCAGACATATGTGCCACACTCTTGTGGGAAATATGAACCAAACATATGTGCCACAATGGTTCCATTTACCACAGCAAGTCTTCCAGGTCCTGAAGCAGCAAAACAGCCCCAGACCATCACATTACCACAACCATAATTTACTGTTGGTATAATGTTCCTTTTCTGAAATGCTGTGCTACTTTTACGCCGGATGTAATGGGACACACAAATTCCAAAAAGTTCAACTTTTGTCTCACCAGTCCAGAGTATTTTCCCAAAAGTCTTGGGAATCATCAAGATGTTTTCTGCCAAAACTGAGACAAGCCTTTATGTTCTTTTTGCTCAGCAGGGGTTTTTATCTTGGAACTCTTTTTTTTTTTTTTTTTTTTTTTTGACTTTTTTTGTACCCGTAGGTAGATTTGTTCTGCAGTCCGGTGACAAGCCACCAGCTGCCGGTCACTGCGTGCGCAAGCGCCCCTTAACTCCCTAAGCTGCATGTTTTTGGCATGTGGGAGGAAACCGGAGAAATCCCGGAGTAAACCCACGCAAACACGGGGAGAACATGCAAACTCCACACAGATCACTGTTGGCCGGGGGCAGGGATCAAACCCACGATCTCATGATCCCCGCGATCCCCCGGCCGAGGGTAAACTGTGCTGCCGCGGTGCTAACCACTGCGCCACCGTGCAGCCCTCTGCCATGCAGGCCATTTTTGCCCAGTCTCTTTCTTATGGTGGACCCATGAACACTGACCTTAACTGAGGCAAGTGAGGCCAGCAGTTCTTTGGATGTTGTTGTGGGGTCTTTTGTGACCTCTTGGATGAGTTGTTGCTGTGCTTTGGGGCAATTTTGGTCAGTTGGCCACTGCTGGGAAGGTTCGCCACTGTTCCATGTTTTCGCCGTTTGTGGATAATGGCTCTCACTGTGGTTTGCTGGAGTCCCAAAGCTTTAAAAATGGCTTTATAACCTTTTCCAGACTGATAGATCTCAATTACTTTGTTTCTCATTTGTTCAGGAATTTCTTTGGATCGCAGCATGATGTCTAGCTTTTGAGGACCTTTTGGGCTAATTCATCTTGTCAGGCAGGTTCTATTTAAATGATTTCTTGATTGAGAACAGGTGTGGAAGTAATCGGTCCTGGGTGTGGCTAGAGAAATTGAACTCAGCTTTCCAAAGATGCGATCAATCACAGTTAATTTATGTTTTAACACAGGGGGCAATCACTTTTTCACACAGGGCCATGTAGGTTTGGATTTTTTTTACCCTTAATAATAAACACCTTCATTTAAAAACTGCATTGTGTGTACTTGTGTTTTCTTTGTCTAATACTTGAATATGTTTGATCTGAAACATTTAAAAGGAACTCTGATTATATTGGCATGTTAGCTCTATATGCTTTATTTTTATGTTAGTAACATAACTATAATATATTTTTTTGAAAATAATTCCCAGTTTTATATATTTTTAATAAACTTTATTACGATGTAAATCACCATTTTTGTTTACGTCGCAATGCATTCTGGGTAGTGACGTAGAATGGTTGCAGCCGTTTTTTCTGTCTTATACAAGCCAAGAAGCGAAGCTCCTAACTACTGCCATTTGTCAGTGAAAATGCCACATTGCGCAGCTTTTGGATGTAATTTCCAATCAAAGGGAAATAAAGAGAGCGGGGTGAGCCTCCATAGCTTTCCTAAAGAGGGAAAGTGGAGGAAAAAGTGGGGTGGCAGCGGCTCAGCAGGTAGAGCAGGTCGTCTAATAACCCGATGGTTGGCGGTTCGCATCACGCTCTCCCCAGATATCCTGCCGTTGTGTCCCTGGGCAAGACACTTCACCCGCATTGCCTCCAGTGCCCATAACACTGGGTATGAATGTGTAAAAATGTTTAAATGCTCGGTGGTGGCCGGAGAGGCTGTTGGCACGAATTGGCAGCCACATTTCCCTCACTCTGTCTGTGATCACGCGCTATAGCACATGCCTGATAAAGCTGACATATGTATTAATCACGCTATGATAAAGCACAATATCGCTCAAAGTACGCGCATGAGACATGTCTGTGAATGCACGCTTGTGTTGACCGTTCCTGCCTTTCGTCTCCTAACTGTGGTTTTGGGACACAGGGGAGATCTGTCTTCCTCCGCGGTCAACTCCCAAGTGGTACACAGAAGCACAGGCCGTTTTATTTCACCTTAAAATAATGCTTCCTCAAGCGCACGCTTGAGACACTTGCGGAGTGGAGAGACACTCGCGGAGCGGAGTGAAACTTATATATTGTTGATTTACTTACAATAGAATGCTCAAACACAAAAAATTGTCTACAAGCATGATGGGCACTGAACAGATAAACATGGATTCTGAGCAACATAAAGCAATTTCTCTGTTGCTTTCTCAAACTGTGGGTTGAACGTCCATAAGCAGCGCTCCACAGTCGATCCACTTTTTTTTTTTTTTTTTTTTCTGACTGTTGCCAGCCAGATCTTCGACATGTCAAGCCAAGTGTGCGCTTTGAGCGATATCACAGCGTGATTAATACATATGTCAGCTCTATCAAGTGTTGTGGGATGTGTCTGGTGCGTGTGTTTGGATGGGGCAGCTCGGTGCGTGGACGTGAGTGAGTGGGAGCGTTTGCGCAGTCGAGACGCCCCCCCCCCCCCACCGAGAGTGAACGGTGTGTGATTTGGTGCGGATAAGTAGAAAGAGCGAGGCGACCGGAGCAGGTAGAATTTGTTGCTGACAACAGTGCGGTATATAAATAAAGCCCCAACGCTTCAGCAAAACGGCCTGTGCTTCTGTGTACCACAAGAGTGAGGTTTTTTTTTTTCCACAATATCTTTATTGAACCTTTTTTTTTTTTTTAACAAACATGACACAAACAATCAAACACTAACACTAAAGTACTACAAAAAAAATGCACTAAAAACACCCACAACCACCAACAAAATCAAGTCTTCAACAATGCTCCTCTGTTTAGTCTAGACAATCCATTACATAAGTATACATATTATGTTCACCAGTTTGGAATTTACAAGGTCCACACACATCATTCACCTTCCTCTTCAAGAGTTATGTTTAAATTTTTTACATAATCAATAAAAGGTCTCCATATATTCTCAAACACAATTTCCTTTGATTTCAGTATATATGTTATTCTTTCTAGTGGAAGGTTTGTTAACATCTGTCTTAACCACTGAGTCACATCTGGTCTATGAGTCTTTTTCCACAGTAGTGCAATACATTTTTTGGCATTAAGCAAACTGAGGTCTATGAATGTTCTTTCACTTTTATTAAAGTTATGCTTTTCTGGGTACAGACCCAACAAAAACAGTTTAGGATTCAATATGATTTGTTTTGAGATTATTTTTTCAATTGTTACCCTCACCTCTTCCCAAAACATTCTTATTATTCTACATTCCCATAAACAATGAAATAGGGTTCCTTTACTTTCCATGCATTTTGTGCACATATCTGGTATATTTTTGTTATATCTATTTAACTCCTCCGGTGTAACATACATCCGCATTAACCATTTAAAATGTATCAATTTAAGACGTACATTTATTGATTTGGTTTGAGCTTCTGTACAAGCCAATTCCCATTGTTCCTCTGAAATTTCAGTTTGCAGATCTTCTTTCCAGTAGTTTAATCTTTTCTGTGAGTTTTCACTTGAGGATGGTGTCAATGAGTTATAAAACTCTGAAATAATACCCTTTCTTTTACTATCTTTCATCAACATTTTTTCCAAGGATGAATAAATAGGTCGAGTGAGAGCATTGTTTTGATTTGATCGAATAAAGTTTCTAAGTTGAAGATATTTAAAAAAAATGTGTTCTATTAAGATTAAATTTGATCCTCAGCTCTTCAAAAGACATTATGTTATCTGCACATGGCAAATATAAATCTTGAATCTTTTGAATCCCTTTTAAATTCCATACTTTAAATACAGCATCCACTCTCCCTGGTTTAAAATATTGATTACCCCATATTGGGCTAAATTGTGACAAGTGTGGTTCTTTTAAATAGTTTTTAGCTTCACACCATATTTTGATCATATGCTTTACAAATGGATTTTTAACTTGTTTTTGTAATTTTTTGCCGAATCTGAGTATATGAATATGGGAAGAGGTAAAGGTAAATTGTATGATTCCATTTCAGTCCAGTGAGGGAGATCATTTAATGAAAAATAATGTGTCATAGACCTCAGTTGTGCCGACCACATAACAACATAAAATTTGGACATTTCAGACCTCCACGATCAAATGGTAAATATAATAAAGACAGACGTAATCTAGCCCTCCTGTTGTTCCATATAAATTCCACTAACTTTTTTTTAATTCTTGAGAATAAATCTAAAGGTGGTGGTAAGGGAATGTATTGAAATAAATAAAGTATTTTAGGTAAAATATTACTTAAGTATATTGATTCTCCCGATCATCGACATTGGTAGTGACATCCATCTCTGAATTAACTCATTAATGTCTGTCATTAAGGCTTCATAGTTGACACTGGCGACTGATTCTAGCTTAGGCACAATTTGGATTCCTAAATATTTAAACTGATTTACAACGTTGAATTGATTTACCTCAGGGGCTGGGTAATTTCTCTGGGTCTCATTTAGCATTAATATTGAAGATTTAGTTTTATTTATTTTATATCCTGATATTTCCCCAAAATTCTTTATTAAATTCAACAAGGTCGGAATTGATTTTTTTAGATTCGACATAAACAAAATTATGTCATCGGCGTACAGGGAGATTTTATGTTCTGTTGGTCCAACTTTAATTCCATATATTTGTGATTGTAGACGTATCGCCATCGCTAAAGGTTCAATTGCCATAGTAAACAGTAAAGGTGAAAGTGGACAGCCTTGTCGACATCCTCTATTGATTTTTATTGATTTTGAAATATTGTTATTTGTTAGGATTTCTGCTGTAGCATTATTGTATATTATTTGAACCCATTTTATGAAATTATTTCCAAGTCCAAACCTTTGTAAGACTTCAAAAAGAAAGGGCCATTCGACTCTATCAAAGGCCTTTTTGGCGTCCAGTGATAGGAGAGCTGTATCCGGTGCTTCTTTATTAGAATAAATAATATTAAATAGTCTTCTTACATTATGGAAGCCTTGTCTTCCCTTTATAAAGCCATTCTGATCTCGATTAATAATATTTGGTAAAATTTCTTGTATTCGTCTTGCTAAAATTTTACAGATTATCTTAAGGTCGGCATTTAATAGGCTTATTGGTCTCATATTTTCACATTTATTAGAGGGCTTACCTGGTTTTGGCAACAGTATAATTAAGGCATTATTCATGTATGATGGTAAATGACTATTTTGAAATGCTTCTAAAACCATTTCCAAAAAAGGTTTTATTAATTTATTCTTAAATTTTTTATAAAGGTCAACTGGAAGACCATCTGGTCCTGCACTTTTTCCTGATTTCATATTATCAATGGCTAGCTCAACTTCTTCTTGACTAATTTTAGACTCCAATATCTCCCTGTTTTCATTTGGAATACACGGTATAGATAGTTCGTTCAAAAACCCATTTAGTTTTGTTAAATCAGATTCATTTTTGGTATCATATAATTTTTCATAGTAATCTCTAAAGGCTCTGTTAATTTCTAAAGGATCTACAACTGCCTGTCCGTTACTTATAATACTGGTAATTGATGTTTTAAATTCTAATTGTTTAATCTGCCATGCCAATAATTTTCCTGATTTTTCACCTTGTTCATAAAAAGATTGTTTCAATCTTAGAAGACTCGAGGCAGCTCTATTCACTGATTTTTTGTCATATTCAGCTCTCAAAATCAGTAATTCGTTCTCCAACCTTGGATCACTTCCTGCATATACTTTTTCTTGAAGAATTTTTATTTTATGTTCCAATTGGGCTCTCTCCTCTCGAGTCTTCTTAGATTTTGAACCTGTATAACTAATATGTCCCCTAATAAAAGCTTTGAAAGCCTCCCACTTTACACATGCTGATGTTTGTGTAGTATTGATGTCAAAGAACTCATCTGTTTTTCTATGTACTTGACAAATTCCTCATCCTGAAGCCATTTATGCTGAAATTGCCATCTACCTGATTCCTTTGTCAATTTCTTATCTACATATATTAGACAGCAGGGTGCATGATCAGAAATCACGATGTTATCATAAAAGCAGTTTTGAATCTTGGACCTTAATTCTGTGGAAATCAAAAAATAATCAATACGCGAGAATGTCTTGTAGGTACTGGAATAACAAGAGTAGGCTTTAACTTGTGGTTTCATTTCTCTCCATATATCTAGCAATCTCAATTCTTTCATAAAATGATTAATGGTCATCCTACATCCATTGTGCGTACAGTCCAGTCCTGTTGATCTATCTATACCGGGATTCAATGTACAATTAAAATCCCCTGCTATTATATGTTGCCCTGTAAGTGATGATAAGATAAGAAATAAATTAGCCAAGAACTTTTGATCATCTATATTGGGACCATATAAGTTCACCAAATTTATATTTTCTAATGGCAAAGATCCTTGAATGATTACATATCTTCCAAATTTGTCTCCAATTACATTTTTCACTTGAAAAGGGACTGATTTATGTATGAGAGTCATAACTCCCCTGGCTCGGGATGAAAATGATGAGGTGAAAACACTTCCTTGCCATCTACTCCTAAGGCTGCACGGTGGCGCAGTGGTTTAGCACTGTGGCAGCACAGTTTTACCCTCGGCCGGGGGACCACGGGGATCATGAGATCGTGGGTTCGATCCCAGCCCCCGACCAACAGTGAGCTGTGTGGAGTTTGCATGTTCTCCCCGTGTTGCGCGGGTTTACTCCGGGATTTCTCCGGTTTCCTCCCGCATACCAAAACATGTAGGTTTAGGGCGCTCGCGCACGCAGCGACCAGCAGCCGGTGGCTTGTCACCAGACTGCAAACCATGTCTACCTACGGGTACAAATAAGTAACAAAAAAAAAAAAAAAAAAAAAAAAAAAATCCTCCTCTATTAGATGAGTTTCTTGTAAAAACACAATTTTTGAACCCATGTCTTTTATTTTATTCATAACTTGTTTAAGTTTTTTTAAATTTTGTAGACCTCTGCAATTCCATGAAGTTAAATTAAGAATAACGCTTTGGTTTATGATCAGTAGGGAGTTTGGGATTACCTTGCAGTGTAAACATGCTCAAACAGAGAAGCAAAAAAATGAGTGGTTGAACATTCATCCTACAAACTACACACAAACAAATTCCCCCTTCCCACATTTGTGGCGATCCCCCCAAAATCAAAAGAAAAATTCCGCCTCCCGATATAGCCATCGACCGCTCCACACCCACGAGGATCAGCCAAAGCCACTCCTTCTTCATCCTCCCAATCACCCTAACTCTACTGCTTTTAATGACGTAACATTAACTCTCCTCTGTAGTTTTCCAACTTAACTCCAAAATTTTTAGCAACTTTGTACATCATAGTTTTGTTTTTGTTTTTTTGTTTTTTTAATATATAATACAATCTATATTTTGTAAACTTGCTATATGCTTCAAGTCAGTCAGATGCCTGTGCAAATGCTTAAATATTCTACCTTATATTTTGTTCATGCTTAGCTCCCACCAGTCTCTTCTTGGATCTTCTTGATGAACTCCTGCGCCTCCTCTGGGGTCTTGAAGATGTGGGTTCTGCCCCCATACGTGGTCAACAGTCTCGCAGGATAGATTACACCATGACGAATCCCAAGGTTGCGCAGCTCCTTACGTATGGGATCAAACTGCTTCCTCAATTGTTGGATTCCTGTGGCCAAATCTGGGTAGAACCGCACCTGCTGGTCCTGGTGTTTAATCTCTCCTTTAGCTCGTGCAGCGTTGAAGATCTTCATCCTGTCTCTGTTGCTGAGAAACTTCATAATTAGGGTCCTCGGTGGTCCCTTATCTCTCCGTGGGCCAATACGGTGTGCGCTTTCCAGAACCACTGCTGATTGCAGCTCCGCGCTGCCCAGCGCCTCCGGAATCCACTTTTCCAGAAAGGAACATGAGTCCCGACCTTCGGATTCCTCCGGTAGACCCACCAGCCTCAAGTTGTTCCGTCTCGACCGGGACTCCAAATCCAGGATATTATCTTCCAGACATTTTTTTTTTTTTCCAAAGTGCGCACCTTTAATTGAAGACAAGTGACGTCATCTTCAGCACTAGAGACACGAAGCTCCACCTGCGCCATTCGTTCTACACAGTCACCCAATTCCTTTCTCATTCCTTCCAACGCTGCCATAATCCCATCAAATCTAGAGGAAAAGTCCGCTCTCATTGAGCTCATGGCAGCCAGCACCGCACCTGTGCCGTTTCCCGCAGATACCGCACCGCTGTTAGCTTCCTCCGCCATATATGGAGCTTTATCTGCTGCGTCACAGACCTGAAAGTCCGTTAATTTGGACTGTTTCGGCGGCTCGCTTTTTCCTCTACCTGGTTTTCCAGCCTTAGGCTTCACCGACATATCCTCGCCCAAACGCTGGGATACGTTCTGTCCCAAATGAGAGAGTTATTTGCCGATTTTTTTTCTCCAGGAGCAGAGCAGAGTGAGACGTGTCCTTCTCACGTGGCAGCCATAACCGGAAGTCCAAGAGTGAGTTTTACTCGGGAATTAAACCGCGGAGGAAGATACATCTCCCCTGTGTCCCAAAACCACGGTTAGGAGATGAAAGGCAGGAACGGTCAACACAAGCGTGCGATCACAGAAATGTCTCATGCGTGCGCTTTGAGCGATTTTGTGCTATTATCACAGCGTGATTAATACATATGTCAGCTTTATCAGGCATGTGCTATAGCGCGTGATTACAGACACTCAGAGTGAGGGAAATGTGGCTGCCAATCCACGCCAGCAGCCTCTCCGGCCACCACCAAACATTTAAACATTTTTACACATTCATACCCAGTGTTATGGGCACTGGAGGCAATGTGGGTGAAGTGTCTTGCCCAGGGACACAACGGCAGGATATCTGGGGAGAGCGTGATGCGAACCGCCAACCATGGGGTTATTAGACGACCTGCTCTACCTGCTGAGCCGCTGCCGCCCCACTTTTTCCTCCACTTTCCCTCTTTAGGAAAGCTATGAAGGCTCAACCCGCTCTCTTTATTGCCCTTTGATTAGAAATTACATCCAAAAGCCGCACAATGTGGCATTTTCACTGACAAATGGCAGTAGTTAGGAGCTTCACTTCTTGGCTTGTATAAGACAGAAAAAACGGCTGCAACCATTCTACGTCACTACCCAGAATGCATTGCGACGTAAACAAAAATCGTAATAAAGTTTTTTAAAAATATATAAAACTGGGAATTATTTTCAAAAAAATTAAATTATAGTTATGTTACTAACATCAAAATAAAGCATATAGAGCTAACATGCCAATATAATCAGAGTTCCTTTTAAGTGAGACAAACATTCAAAAAAAAAAAAAAGAAATCAGGAAGGGGGCAAACACTTTTTCACACCACTGTATGTATTTTTTAAAGAGTTGGTCCAGGGGTGTCAAAAATTTGGCCCCTGGGCCAAAACCGGACACCAGGCCGTCCAATTTTGTCTCTGTGAATTTCATCCATCCATCTTCTTCTGCTTAATCCTTTTCGGTCACGGGGGTCTGGAGCCTATCCCAGCATCTTTGGGAGAGAGGCAGGGTCCACCCTGAACAGATCGCCAGTCCATCGCAGGGCCAACACAGAGAGACAGAAAACCATTCACTCTCACATTTATACCTAAGGACAATTTAGAATCCCCAGTTGATGCCAATTAACCTAACCTGCATGTTTTTGTCCTGTGGGAGGAAACTGGAGTACCCAGAGAAAACACACGCAGACACAGGGAGAACATGCAAACTCCACATAGAAGGGTCATCAGTGGTCAGGGGTGGGATTGATCCCATGACCTTCTTGCCGTGCTGCCACAGTGCTAACCACTGCTCCACCGTGCTGCCCACTGTAGAGGATGACTTTCACAAACGAGACTGAGTTTATTTCTCAGGAAAGGTTTATTGTGAGTCTACACCCTCTATCAAGCAAAGTATCTCAGCAAAGAGGCAGAACAATCATTCATCACAGCTCTTATACTCTCCAGAGACACAAAACCCCCAACATCAAATATCACATCCTCAACCCACAGTCCTTCAGTAAACATATAGCTTCCGAGGCTCCTTGGCGTCTCCATTGTCTCTCAACTCCTCAGCCTCGGGGGCTCCTGCTGGGACATTCTCTCTGACTTCCTGTCTCTCAAGAAACCACTTCACACCTCCCGAGGTCTCTGCCGGGTCAGGTCTTCTTGGCCGTTTAGACGTGAAGCCTCCAAAGCAGGGGTCACCAACCTTTTTGAAACCAAGAGCTACTTCATGGGTATCGAGTCATGTGAAGGGCACCAGCTTGACACACTCCTCTAAAATAACAAATTATATATATATATATATATATATATATATAAAATTATCAATAACTTAGAGCGGGTAACAGACAAGATCAATATTCAACACTTTATTTTTATTAATCTCAGCAATTGTTCAGATGATCACTTCTACATTTCATTAAAAAAATGTCCAGTTTTCACCAGTCCCTTTTAACCATAAAAAACTAAACCCTTTTAATTCATGAACTATGTTGAACCATGTTTGAAAAATTATGCAACATTTAAGAAAAATCAACTTTCATATTAAATAAATCTTATCACATTTTTAACTGAACAAATCTGCTGCAATTCTGCTCAAAATCTGTTACATTTAATAAACACACTTTTGTGTGTTCTTCTTCACTGGAATTATATCCATACAGTTCTTGCCAAGAATCATGCTTGAGTAATAACCAGCGCTGTCCTTTCATGAGAAGAAGCTAAACAGCGCTGAGAGTGCTTATGACATAAGCCTTATGTGCACGGTGGAGCAGTGGTTAGCACCGCGGCAGCAGTTTACCCTCCGCCGCGGGGATCGTGGGTTCGATCCCTGCCCCCGGCCAACAGTGATCTGTGTGGAGTTTGCATGTTCTGGTTTTTTATGCAAAAACATGCAGGTTAGGGAGTTAAAAGGCGCTTGCGCACGCAGCGGCTGGTGGTTTGTCACGGGACTGCAGAACAAATCCACCTACGGGTACAAGATAAGTCCAAAAAAAAAAAAAAAAAGAGTGGGTAGTGAAGTGCCGCTCCACCGTCGCCGCGCAAATGAAACACACGCAGCTTCCTTTCACGGTAGTAAAAAAAGAACTCTTCCTCCCGCTCACTTTGAAAATGATAAATTTTCTGTCTTTTTTTTGCCATGTTTTTGGGCTAGGAAACTGCACTCCGATCACCAGCTTCACTGCCCGCTAGCTTACGCTCCACAAGCGCGAAGGTTTTGTCATGCGCACAATACTGACCTTTGAACTAGGTCAGATTCACCTTAACTTTACGTATAATAAACATATTTTCATTTTTTTATTTTTAAGACATTGTCATTTTAAAATCTATATAAATGCAAGTGTGATTTTAAAAAATAGCGGCAGAAAAAATGACATCTTAGACGCAGCTCACTTGCGAGTTGTGCTATTTTTAGAACAGGCCTGCGGGCGACTCATGTGGTCCTTGCGGGCGACATGGTGCCCGCGGGCACCGCGTTGGTGACCCCTGCTCCAGAGTATGCACCGTCATGCCTACTAAATATATGTGAGGGAAAATGCATACCATACATGCATACCATATATGCGCCCTAAATGCGCGCCATATAACCCCCCCCCAAACGTCTAAATAAGGACAACTTACACCCCAGATGCATAGAATCATGACATATCACACAGAACGAAAAAAACTGGCACAACATATCACACATCCAACTGCTTGGGCTTCAACCTCCTGCCATACCTGCTGTGAGCAGGTCTCGCTCTGCCTGTGGCTGTCTCTTGCATCTGTGGATCAGAGTCATTAGCACATCGTTGTGAAAGCTTAGCAGAGTGTCTCCCCGGTGGCCTGCCACGACGGGGGGCCCTGGCTACCTGCACCTGTTCATCAGCTAACACAAAAGCGGGTTTGAGTCTGTTAATGCAGACTAATTCCCTTCTGTCTCCCAAATCGAGCAAAAAATGCTTTTCCCCGGTTTCTAACACTCTGAACGGTCCATCATAAGGTGGTCTTAAACCTAACCTCTGTGCGTCGTGTCTAACAAAGACGAATTCTGCATTCTTTAAGGCTTTAGTCACAAAAACACGTGGGAAACTGTGATGCACTGGACCGGGGAGGGTGTTTGATCCCGCGTCGCTCTGCAGCAGCTGAGCAGGGCGGGTGATCTGGTGCGGGGTTCTCAGGAAGGAATTCTCCCGGTAACCGGAGAGGTTGGGCGAAGACTAGCTCGGCCGGAGAGGCTTGCAAATCTTCCTTAGGTGCTGAACGCAACCCTAATAAAACCCATGGAAGCTTATCAACCCAATTTGTGTCCGTGAGAGCCGCTCTGAGGGCTGCTTTCAATGACCGGTGAAAGCGTTCGCACAAACCGTTGGCCTGGGGGTTATACGCAGTTGTGCGATGAATTTTCACCCCCAGGCTGAGTGCCATGGATGACCAGAGCTCGGAAACAAATTGGGGTCCTCTGTCAGACGTTATGTCTGACGGGACTCCAAAGCGCGCGACCCAAGCCGTTAAAAAAGCGCGCACAACGTCTGCTGCTGTGGTTGACACCAGGGGGACCGCCTCTGGCCAGCGTGTAGTGCGGTCCACCATAGTTAGAAGGTGTGTGAACCCCTGTGACAGCGGGAGGGGTCCCACCAAGTCGACATGCACGTGGTCAAAGCGTTTGGCTGGGATGTGAAAAGGTTCAAGAGGGGCCCGCATGTGCTTGTGTACCCTTGCTCTTTGACATGCTGCACAGGCTGCAGCCCATTCTTTGACCTGTTTACGCAGCCCCGGCCAAACAAACTTCTCTCCCACCATTTTGATCGACGCGCGAACGCCCGGATGTGCCAGCGAATGTATTAAGTCAAAAACGCGGCGATGCCACGCAGCTGGGACGCCCCGTGGAGATATCGCAGATTGGGGGGCCATACCTCTTTGATGCACCCTGTGCTCCAGCCTTAGCCCTGTTGGCCCAGACTGGAGCGCGCGCACGTCCGCATCATTAACCTGCTCGGCGGCCATGGCTGCATAATCTAACCCAACGCAGACCGGGGCTGTGAGCGCTTCCGTGCCTCAAGCCTGGCCCGTATCTACCGCCACCGAGTCTGCCCTCTGGGGGCCTGGCAGTGCAACTGCGCGCGAGAGACAATCTGCCACTACATTGTGTTTGCCCGCCACGTGTTGAATGTCGGTGGTAAACTCCGAAATCGCGGCCAGCTGTCTCTGTTGTCGGCCCGACCAAGGCTCTGAAATTTTAGCCATTGCAAATGTTAATGGTTTGTGGTCTACAAACGCGGTGAAACGGCACCCTTCCAACCAGAACTGGAAGTGGCGGATGGCCAAATACAGGGCTAAAAGCTCCCTATCAAACGCGCTGTATTTACGCTCGTTATCGCGCAATGTTTTGCTGAAAAACGCAAGTGGTTGCCAGCTCCCTGTTACCAGTTGCTCGACAACCGCCCCCACTGCCACGTCGGAAGCATCCGTGGTTAGCGCCATGCGAGCTGCTGGCACTGGGTGTGCCAATAACACAGCGTTCGCGAGGGCCGATTTGACCTGTGAGAAAGCGCGGTCCGGGGACCACTCGACCTTAGATGCAGGTTTTTGCTTCTTTAGTGCCGCATACAATGGGTGCATGAGCCGTGCCGCGTTGGGGAGGAAGCGGTTTTAAAAATTGACCATCCCCAAAAATTCTTGCAGTGCCTTAACTGTCTGCGGTTGGGGGAAATCCGTTATCGCGCACACTTTATCAGGCAGCGGGACCGCGCCTTCTGGAGACACGCGGTGCCCCAAAAAATCGATTTGCACTACCCCGAATTGGCATTTTGCTGGGTTAATTATCAGCCCGTGTTCTGTCAGCCTCTGAAAGACGGCTGTGAGGTGGCATTCGTGTTCGACTTCGGATGCACTGGCTACCAAAATAT
Source organism: Pholidichthys leucotaenia (assembly GCA_020510985.1). Lineage (NCBI taxonomy): Eukaryota > Metazoa > Chordata > Actinopteri > Cichliformes > Pholidichthyidae > Pholidichthys > Pholidichthys leucotaenia. The sequence continues at coordinate 12,377,415 of CM035850.1, forward strand.
CATCCAAATAAGCGAACACGAAAGGGAGGCCGCGCAGCACTGCATCCATCATGCGTTGGAACGTCTGCGCGGCGCCTTTGAGGCCGAAAGGCATGCGCAAAAACTCGAAAAGCCCGAAAGGGGTTATAACTGTCGTTTTGGGTATGTCTTGCACGCGGACTGGGGCTGGCACCAAATCTATTTTGGAAAAGATGCGCGCCCCCGCCAAATGTGCCGAAAAATCCTGGATGTGCGGAATCGGGTAGCGGTCGTGTGCTGAAGCATTATTTAATCTGCGGAAATCACCGCAAGGGCGCCACGAGCCGTCAGCCTTGGGCACCATGTGCAGGGGTGACGACCAAGAGCTGTTCGAGCATCTAACAATGCCCAGTTTTTCCAAGTTGGCGAATTCCTCGCACGCGATGGCCAGTTTAGCTGGGTCCAAGCGCCGAGCTTTTGCAAAAACAGGGGGGCCAGAGGTAGTTATGAAATGCTCGACCCCGTGTTTGGCAACTGACGCTGAAAATGTTGGGACCGTGAGTGTTGGGAACTGATTGAGTAGCGCATGAAACTTACCACCCACAGCTGTGACATTGGGATGTGCAGAAGGCAGGGCCACCCGAGCTGTGCAGGAGATAGAGTAGAAAGACAGTGCATTTACAATACGTCTATTAGCAAGATCAACTAACAAACTGTTTGAGCATAAAAAGTCAGCACCTAGCATGTTGTTGCTGACTGCGGCTACGACGAAGGTCCACTCAAAGGTGCGGCCGTGGAGGGATAGGAGGAGCATCTTCTCCCCATAGGTTTTGATCGTGGAGCCGTTTGCCGCTAACACCAGGGGTCCGCTGGCAGGCGTCAGCATGTCCACGTAGGCAGGCTTGACAAAACTTAGCTGGGAGCCTGTGTCCACCAGGAATTCTTTCCCTGAATTTGCGTCTGTCACGAAAAGCAGCTTGTTCTTCGTGCCGAGAGTCGCAGCTGCTACCGGCTCTCGGTCTTGGCATTTCCCTGGCGCTGGTATCGGCACGGTGGGGCGCATCTGCGCGCTCTCTCTGCGAAGCGTCGATGGTAGAAACAGAGGGTGTTGTCAGCTCCGCTTCTCCTGGCCTCTGCCGCTGCCGACGTCAGTGGATCCGGTGCTGCAGCCTCTGGTCTCCCCTTGTCTCGCGGGGGTGCGTTCAGCTCTGCTGCTGCCGTCGTGGCTGCGTGTCGTCTATGGGCATCGACGAGCCGCTGCGCCTCCTGGCCCAGCTCGTGGTAGTCACGGTTGTTGAGTAGCTGTGAGCTGGCCAGGGTGACTCTCACTGCTGGCGGTAGCGTTCTGAGGAAGAGGTGGGCGAAGATAAAGCTGTCGTCATCCTCGCCTCTCAGGCTCATCATCTTTGCCATCAGATCTGCCGGCCTGTCTGCTTCCCCTTCTGTCAGCGCCAGGAGCTTCTCTGCTCGCTCTCCCAGCGAGGGAGTGAAGGCTCGAATGAGGGCGGCTTTCAGTGCGCCATACTTGTCGTCTTGGGGCGGGTGGTTGGTCAGGCTCTCCACCCGCTGCACTGTGAGGCTGTCCAGCTTCGCGACGACATGGTAGAACCTCGTTGCGTCCGCTGAGATTCCCCGAAGGTGGAACTGCGCCTCCACAGTGGTAAACCAGGAGCGCGGGTTATGTTGCCAGAAATCGGGCAGCTGTAGTGCGGTAGCTGCGTTAACCCGGTTGGCCCCTGAAGAGTCCGGCGCGGAAAGCTGGCCGCCACCGGCCATGGTTTGTCGTAGGTCACCAGTGTAGAGGATGACTTTCACAAACGAGACTGAGTTTATTTCTCAGGAAAGGTTTATTGTGAGTCTACATCCTCTATCAAGCAAAGTATCTCAGCAAAGAGGCAGAACAATCATTCTTCACAGCTCTTATACTCTCCAGAGACACAAACCCCCCAACATCAAATATCACATCCCCAACCCACAGTCCTTCAGTAAACATATAGCCTCCGAGGCTCCTTGGCGTCTCCATTGTCTCTCAACTCCTCAGCCTCGGGGGCTCCTGCTGGGACATTCTCTCTGACTTCCCGTCTCTCAAGAAACCACTTCACACCTCCCGAGGTCTCTGCCGGGTCAGGTCCTCTTGGACGTTTAGACGTGAAGCTTCCAGAGTATGCACCGTCATGCCTACTGAATATATGTGAGGGAAAATGCATACCATACATGCATACCATATATGCGCCCTAAATGCGCGCCATACCACGTAAATTTGTGACTTCTGAAATTTGAGACATTTTTCTCCTTCAGATGAGACTTATTTCTCATCAGTTTTCTTTTTTCTGGTGAAAACAGGTCAGGGTAAATCCATCAGCAGCTACTAAGGACGTAGTGCAGCCTGAAGGGCTGTCCCAGTTCATAGGAGTCATTTTTGGTCCTCAAGGGGCCACGGGTAAGGGTAGGTGAAGGGTACAAATGAGAAGTGGGACGGACCCCAAATCTTCCTCAACTTCACTCTCACATTGCAAATATTTTCTCAGCTGTTTTATAGTATTTACTGCTGTTCATAAATAATTAAACAGTGCTTCTCTTGCTATTTTCTATGTATGTATAAATGGCGTTCACTTACATAGTGCTTCCTTCTCATCTCTGGATGACCAAAGCACTTTACAGGTCCTGATATTCACACATTCACACACTGATGGTGGTGCAGCTGCCATGGAAGGTACTGGCCTGACCCACCAGGAGCAACTGGGGCTTCAGTGTCTTGCTCAAGGACACTTTGACATGCAGACTGCAGACAGAGCGGGAATAGAACCACTGATCCTCTGATTAGTAGCCAGCCACACTACACCTGCACCACAATAAATTTTAACATGACAGAGTCACATTTGATGATGTTAAACATAATTTTCCAATCACAAATTGTAGCTCATAGAAAGGCTGAGTGGTTATGGTAGAGGCTTAGTCCATGCACTATCCTTGAGCACCCTCTTGTGGCTTGGGAGTGTAAACTTTGTTATTATTCATTCATTCATCTTCTCCCACTTAATCCTTTTCGGGTCGCGGGGTGGCTGGAGCCCATCCCAGCATCTTGGGGCGAGAGGCAGGGTACACTCTGGACAGATCGCCAGTCCATCGCAGGGCCAACACAGAGAGACAGACAACCATTCACTCTCACAGTCATACCTAAAGACAATTTAGAATCCCCAGTTTGATACCAATTAACCTAACTTGCATGTTTTTTGGCATGTGGGAGGAAACCGGGGAAATCCCGGGGTAAACCCACGTAGACACGGGGAGAACATGCAAACTCCACACAGATCACTGTTGGTCGGGGGCTGGGATCAAACCCAGGATCCCCCGGCCAAAGGTGAGTTGCTGTGCCGCTGCAGTGCTAACCACTCCGCCACCGTGCTGCCCCTTTTATTATTACTTGAAAATAAATGGCTGCCAGCACTTCAACACGGGGCCTCTCAGTCTCATTCATTCAATATAGCTGCACTTACAACTACCAAGACAGCTAGTAACTTTGGAAAATCACTAGCCACCGTGGCTGGTGAGCAAAAAAGTTAATGTCAGGCCCTGATTATCTGGTCTGGAAAATCAAAGAGGCCAAAGTTCTCCTGCACAGGAGTTCTCTCCCACAGAATGGAGGACAACAGAGCTGTGTGAAATTCCTGGTTTGGATTGGCTGTTCTCTTCTGTGAGGTCATCACATGATGACTTAACAGAGGCGATGCAGACCTGCCTCCTGGATAGTCTGGTACTGCCACTTCTCAGAGGAGAACAGCAAGTTTCCACTCAGTCTTGGAGCTCACAGAGCTGCAGCACAGCTAGCTTAGCTAGCATGCTAATCAGTCACGTGACTGTGTCTTCTGGAGTCTTCCCTGGAAGTTCTACTCACCCAGCTGTCAGATCTCTGAGGACTATAGTCCTAGTCCACACCTGCATGGCTATTTTTACAAAGGAGCATTTTCACCTTTTATCCACACAAACACCATTTTGGGCAAGAAAAGTGAGAAAGTGAAAGATTTTTTGCAATATAATTCAAGAAGAAACTTTGCTGAATTCAATCTTGATTCCACACACAGATCTATTTCAAGCCTTTTTAAAATGTCCTTGTGATGCTGGTATCAGTGTGTGAAGTTAATGAGCAATGCTGATGTTCTGATGGCAGCAGGAAATGTCCAGTTCCTCACCATGATACTGAGGAACTGAGGCATCCCAGCCAGCATGTCCAGGTGGGCCACTAGAGGTCAAAGCTGGGCTTTTTCCATGGAGCAACTGCCTCAAATGCTTTGATTTCTGTTCTTAATGCTGCTGTTTCAACCCAGGGCCCTTTCTGCAGTCTCCCAGAGACTGTGGTTCATGTTTTAGTGAGTGGAAGAGGCTTACAGAGCTCTTCACTCTTTTAACAAAAGTTTTTAATTCATTTGGTGAAACATTTTCTGTGGGTCATTTTATTTCTGGTGCAGGATACCAAAAAATAAGTCAGGAAAAGTGGCAACTGCTGAATTTTATTCTTGGTGAAGCCAAGCTGGCAATACATGTTAGCAGAAAAATAAAGTAGAAGGTAAAGCAGTTCAAGATCCGGCCTCAGTGTGGCGCTGCAACATCCGGTCCAGACTGAGACTGGAGTTCAGCTTTTTTCAGATGACTGGGAACATGGATGGTTTTAGGCAGAGCTGGTGTTCTAGAGATGTCCTTTGTAGTGGATGTGAGGATGAACTGTGTGTTGCACATTTTTTAGTTGGCTGATTTATGTGTTCAGCATGTTTTAACATTTTTTACACACTTTTTACTTTGCTTTGATGTCCTTGTAAATATGGAAATAAAGTGTTCTTATAAAAATCAAAAATCTTCTTCAATTGTTGGGTTTCCTCCTTCAGTTTAAAGTGCTCTGAGATGACTGTTGTTGTGAAATGGCGCTATATAAATAAAGTTGAATTGAATTCTTCTGGTCTTTTCCTCCCAGACACAGTGAATCAATCACAGAGACACAGATGAGCTTCAGCCTGTTTCTGTGTCTCACTGACAAACTGAGGAACTGCTTCATGTTGAACAGCAGTTAGGACTCATGTTGGACAGAAAATCATTCTGACTGTGTTTCTTCTCCAGGATGGACCATGGTGGACAGCAGAGGTTCAAACCTGGTCTGAGGAAGTGTAAGTTGGACTGATGAGGACAAAACAGAAACTGTCAGTTTGTCTCTGATCCAAAGTTGATAGTTGTGGTATTTATTCATCCACACATTACTGACAAAAAGTCTCATCATGAAACTTTCTAGGAATGAAGAACAGATCAGTGAGTGAAGAAAGAATGAAGCCATCAGATGTCAGATGATAAACTGCAGCTGTCTTCTGTCTTTGTCTCTCCATCAGATTTCTGTCAACTTGAACTGGACACAAACTCAGTGAACAGAGAACTGAAACTGTCTGACAACAACAGGAAGGTGACGTGGGTGAAGGAGGATCAGAACTATCCTGATCATCCAGACAGATTTGATGTCTGGCCTCAGCTGCTGTGTAGAAATGGTCTGACTGGTCGCTGTTACTGGGAGGTTGAGTGGAGAGGAGTGGTTTCTATATCAGTGAGTTACAGAGGAATCAGGAGGAAAGGAGACAGTTATGACTGTAGGTTTGGATGGAATAATCAGTCCTGGAGTCTAGAATGCTTTGATGATGATCATGGTTACTCTGTCTATCACAATAAGATCAGAACCTCCATCTCCTCCTCGTCTGTCTCTCCCAGAGTAGGTGTGTATGTGGACTGTCCTGCTGGTCTCCTGTCCTTCTACAGAGTCTCCTCTGACACACTGATCCACCTCCACACCTTCAACACCACATTCACTGAACCTCTCTATCCTGGGTTCAGGGTCTGGTCTAACTCCTGTGTCTCTGTAGTCTGAGTCTGTGTAGAAGTGACAGCAGCTTCAACTCGGGTTTAAATGTTAATGGTGGATGATGTTCCACTTTGGTTTCCATGGTAACCTCTGATGGTGATTTCATGTCTTAGAAGCAGTGAAATGATCTCCTGACCACTGAACTGCTGTAAAAACTGGACTGACTTTGATTCTCTGTGAAAATCCACTTTGATTGCAGCAACATTTAGTAACTGTTCATGTCTGACTTGATCTATTCAGGCTTTTATTTTGAAGGGCTGCAGTCATGAGCGTTTCCTGAGTAAATTAGAAAAAAACTACTGAAAGCAAATTGTAGTTTGTATTTTTTATTGTAATTTAAATAACGGGTTGTACAGCATTTTAATGCAGAATAAATGATCAACATTATAAACATGAAATAATTTCCACATTAAATTATCTGGATATAATCAGTTTGTAAATATGAAGCAGGAAGAAATTCATGCCTGGATGTTCTAAAGACCACTGTCCACATGGAGTTGTGGGACACATATGTGGGTTTCATATGCACAAATGTATATCACCTGATGCTTCATTTGTATACCACTGTATGCTTACTGTGTGCTTCACGTCTCAGATGAACAAAGGACTGAGCCGCCCGGGAGATAACAGGAAGATGTGAAATGTGGTCTTTGGTATGCAAAGAGATGGCCTTGGGGAGATTTCCTGACTCCCAGTGACTTTGGGTGGGGGTGATGAGATCTGAAAGGGATGCATTGTTACTGGGGATTAAAATACAATGTTACTGTGTGCTTTGATGTCCTGGGGTATAAAAGGGACGAATGTCTGGAGTTCATTCTCTTTCTGTTCTGCTGATGTTGGAGAATGTGAATAAACCTGACTTGTGGAATAAACTCAGCCTTGTCTTTTCACATGCTCCACAGAGTGTTTAAATAAAGATTTACTGCCTGACAACAGATGGACAAAATAAAATCCTTTATCTTGTAAATTTGTGGATTTATTTCTCATCAAATTTCTACTTTTTTTCCTCTCAAATGTGTCATTTTTTTTCTCCTATTTCAAACATTTTTTCTTCTAAACTTGCAGGTTTTTTCCTCAAATTCTTGGCTGTTTTCTTGTAATTTTAATATTTTCTTATAAAATTGTAGCTTTTTTCTTACAAATGTGCAACTTTTGTCTTCTACATTTGCAAGATTTTCTTGTAAATTTACAACTTTTTTCCTGTGAATTTGTGCATTTTTTTTCCTCAATGTAAACTTTTTCTCCTATATTTGTTACATTTTTCTTATGAATTTGTGAATTTTTTTCCTCATCAAATTTCTACTTTTTTTCCTTCCAAATGTGGAACCTTTTTCTCAGGTATTGCAGTAATCCTGCATTCTGGCAGCGTCGTGCTCTGTTAGGATGATCAGGTCCTATCAGATCTTTGAAATAACAAGGGGCCTGATTATTTAGAGCTTTGGAAGTGAGGAGAAGGATTTTAAACTGAATTCTAAATTCTATGGAAGCCAGTGAAGGGAGGCCAGAAGCGGAGAGATGTGATCTCTCTTTCTAGTTGCTGTTAAAACTACAGCTGCAGTATTTTGGATCAGCTGAAGACTTTTTAAAGATGTTTTAGGACAGCCTGATAATAAAGAGTTGCAATAATCTAATCTATAATCTTGGCAATATGACACAAATGATAGAAGGCAGTCTTAGAAACCAGTTTAATATGTGAATTAAAGGAGTAAAAGAATTGGTGTGAATGCACCATAAACTGCTCAACCCCCCAAAAAAGGCCCTCCTGTGGCGGGTTGATTCAACCCCCCCACAACACACAGGACAGTCAGCTCTCTTCTCTTGGTTTTTCCCGCTGCACTACTGAGATGTAATGTGCCATTCATGTATAGTGTTCATGCGTCCTGTCCTTACTGTGACCTAGAGGCTGAGATCAATATGTAGATGTGCCTTGTAACCTCTTTGTCCTGCACCTGGAGCAGAGGCTAGCAAATCTGCCTATTGTTATGTAGGTCTCTTCAATGCAAATGTCTCATGCCTGTTCTGCAGTCCCTTTGATCGTACCAACTGCTGTGAATCTGCTTTGATGTATTGTCTGAGTTGGGTATAAATACTGCACAGGTTCTGTAACTCGCTCTCTCAATTCCACTTCCTCAACTGCTGCTGCTGGACACAGACTTTGTGTCCTCCTTCTCCGAGAGCCGCTGGGCTCGATCCCGGCGCGCATGCACGGCGCCGGGAGCGGAGCTCGTGATGGCGGTATGATTTAATAAAACCTGCTTAAAACCACAGCATCGCTGCTTATTTTTTCATGCCGCTGCACTCCTAAAAAAGTCAAGTTCCATATACAGTACAGTATACAGATGCAATTTTATTTGAATCCTTTAATACCTATGCACTCATGGAGATATTTAATCCTCTTATGGCGCGCATTTAGGGCGCATATATGGTATGCATGTATGGTATGCATTTTCCCTCACATATATTTAGTAGGCATGACGGTGCATACTCTGGAGGCTTCACGTCTAAACGTCCAAGAGGACCTGACCCGGCAGCGACCTCGGGAGGTGTGAAGTGGTTTCTTGAGAGACGGGAAGTCAGAGAGAATGTCCCAGCAGGAGCCCCCGAGGCTGAGGAGTTGAGAGACAATGGAGACGCCAAGGAGCCTCGGAGGCTATATGTTTACTGAAGGACTGTGGGTTGAGGATGTGATATTTGATGTTGGGGGTTTTGTGTCTCTGGAGAGTATAAGAGCTGTGAAGAATGATTGTTCTGCCTCTTTGCTGAGATACTTTGCTTGTTAGAGGATGTAGACTCACAATAAACCTTTCCTGAGAAATAAACTCAGTCTCGTTTGTGAAAGTCATCCTCTACACCGGTGACCTACGACAAAGCATGGCCGGTGGCGGCGAGCTTTCCGTGCCGGACTCTTCAGGGGCCAACCGGGTTAACGCAGCTACCGCACTACAGCTGCCCGATTTCTGGCAACATAACCCGCGCTCCTGGTTTACCACTGTGGAGGCGCAATTCCACCTTCGGGGAATCTCAGCGGACGCAACGAGGTTCTACCATGTCGTCGCGAAGCTGGACAGCCTCACAGTGCAGCGGGTGGAGAGCCTGACCAACCACCCGCCCCAAGACGACAAGTATGGCACACTGAAAGCCGCCCTCATTCGAGCCTTCACTCCCTCGCTGGGAGAGCGAGCAGAGAAGCTCCTGGCGCTGACAGAAGGGGAAGCAGACAGGCCGGCAGATCTGATGGCGAAGATGATGAGCCTGAGAGGCGAGGATGACGACAGCTTTATCTTCGCCCACCTCTTCCTCAGAACTTTACCGCCAGCAGTGAGAGTCACCCTGGCCAGCTCACAGCTACTCAACAACCGTGACTACCACAAGCTGGGCCAGGAGGCGCAGCGGCTCGTCGACGCCCATAGACGGCACGCAGCCACGACGGCAGCGGCAGAGCTGAACGCACCCCCGCGAGACGAGGGGAGACCAGAGGCTGCAGCACCGGATCCACTGACGTCAGCAGCGGCAGAGGCCAGGAGAAGCGGAGCTGACAACACCCTCTTTTTCTACTATCGACGCTTCGCCGAGAGAGCGCGCAGATGCGCCCCACCGTGCCGATACCAGCGCCAGGGAAATGCCAAGACCGAGAGCCGGTAGCAGCTGCGACTCTCGGCACGAAGAACAAGCTGCTTTTCGTGACAGACGCAAATTCAGGGAAAGAATTCCTGGTGGACACAGGCTCCCAGCTAAGTTTTGTCAAGCCTGCTTACGCGGACATGCTGACGCCTGCCAGCGGACCCCTGGTGTTAGCGGCGAACGGCTCCACGATCAAAACCTATGGGAAGAAGATGCTCCTCCTATCCCTCCACGGCCGCACCTTCGAGTGGACCTTCGTCGTAGCCACAGTCAGCAACAACATGCTAGGTGCTGACTTTTTATGCTCAAACAGTTTGTTAGTTGATCTTGCTAATAGACGTATTGTAAATGCACTGTCTTTCTACTCTATCTCCTGCACAGCTCGGGTGGCCCTGCCTTCTGCACATCCCAATGTCACAGCTGCGGGTGGTAAGTTTCATGCACTACTCAATCAGTTTCCAGCACTCACGGTCCCAACATTTTCAGCGTCAGTTGCCAAACACGGGGTCGAGCATTTCATAACTACCTCTGGCCCCCCTGTTTTTGCAAAAGCTCGGCGCTTGGACCCAGCTAAACTGGCCATCGCGCGCGAGGAATTCGCCAACTTGGAAAAACTGGGCATTGTTAGACGCTCGAACAGCTCTTGGTCGTCACCCCTGCACATGGTACCCAAATTCTGATGGCTCGTGGCGCCCTTGCGGTGATTTCCGCAGATTAAATAATGCTTCAGCACACGACCGCTACCCGATTCCGCACATCCAGGATTTTTCGGCACATTTGGCGGGGGCGCGCATCTTTTCCAAAATAGATTTGGTGCGCGGTTATCACCAAGTCCCAGTCCGCGCGCAAGACATACCCAAAACGGCAGTTATAACCTCTTTCGAGCTTTTCGAGTTTTTGTGCATGCCTTTCGGCCTCAAAGGCGCCGCGCAGACGTTCCAACGCATGATGGATGCAGTGCTGCGCGGCCTCCCTTTCGTGTTCGCTTATTTGGATGATATTTTGGTAGCCAATGCATCCGAAGTCGAACACGAACGCCACCTCACAGCCGTTTTTCAGAGGATGACAGAACACGGGCTGATAATTAACCCAGTGAAATGCCAATTCGGGGTAGCGCAAATCAATTTTTTGGGGCACTGCGTGTCTCCAGAAGGCGCGGTCCCGCTGCCTGATAAAGTGCGCGCGATAACGGATTTCCCCCAAACACAGACAGTTAAGGCACTGCAAGAATTTTTGGGGATGGTCAATTTTTATAACCGCTTCCTCCCCAACGTGGCACGGCTCATGCACCCATTGTACGCGGCACTAAAGAAGCAAAATCCTGCAACTAAGGTCAAGTGGTCCCCGGACCGGGAGTGCGCTTTCTCACAAGTCAAATCGGCCCTCGCGAACGCTGCGTTATTGGCACACCCGGTGCCAGCAGCTCACATGGCACTAACCACGGACGCTTCCGACGTGGCAGTGGGGGCGGTGGTCGAGCAACTGGTAGCAGGGAGCTGGCAACCACTTGCATTTTTCAGCAAAACATTGCGCGATAACGAGCGTAAATACAGCGCGTTTGGTAGGGAGCTTTTAGCCCTGCATTTGGCCATCCGCCACTTCCAGTTCTGGTTGGAAGGGTGCCGTTTCACCGCGTTTGTAGACCACAAACCATTACCATTTGCAATGGCTAAAATTTCAGAGCCTTGGTCGGGCCGACAACAGAGACAGCTGGCCGTGATTTCGGAGTTTACCACCGACATTCAACACGTGGCGGGCAAACACAATGTAGTGGCAGATTGTCTCTCGCGCGCAGTTGCACTGCCAGGCCCCCAGGGGGCAGACTCGGCAGCTGTAGACTCGGGTCAGGCTTGCGGCGCGGAAGCGCTCGCAGCCCCAGTCTGCGTTGGGTTAGATTATGCAGCCATGGCCGCCGAGCAGGTTAACGATGCGGACGTGCGCGCGCTCCAGTCTGGGCCAACAGGGCTAAGGCTGGAGCACAGGGTGCATCAAAGAGGTATGCCCCCCCAATCTGCGATATCTCCACGGGGCGCCCCCGCCCCGTGGTCCCAACTGCGTGGCATCGCCGCGTTTTTGACTTAATACATTCGCTGGCACATCCGGGCGTTCGCGCGTCGATCAAAATGGTGGGAGAGAAGTTTGTTTGGCCGGGGCTGCGTAAACAGGTCAAAGAATGGGCCGCAGCCTGCGCAGCCATGCTGTGCAGGCTGCAGCATGGCTGCGGCCACGCTGCGGCCACGCTGCCAAAATTTACGTTATTTCCATAATCTGTTAACTCAAACTGATCGAAATTCGTTTCTCAGTTTAACCTTGGTTCCGAAAATACTGACATTGTTAATCTATCATTTACAAGATTGATTTTATGATTAATGAAATTACTGCAGTGTCTGTTAATCATTTCGTTTAATAGATATGTGAAAATGAGAGAAGTTGTTGAGAATTTATTTCATTCTGAGTCTGGTTCAAGTCCCCAGTATCGAATTCACTGAAATTTTGAGACTGATTATTAATTAATTTATTGAGTGATTAAATAGGTATAAAGTGAAATTATAGATTAAATTGCTTCTTAGAGATAGAAGCTGGTGCCCCACGAGTGTTATTAACTTTTCCGGTGTATATGAACCGAGAATTCATCTCAGGTTCCAATACATCAATATAAATTAAATAATTTTTATACCTGATCATAATTATTAATTCACATATTCCTATATGATCATAAATATGGCCACTTAATGTAAAGAAGTACAATTTTCACCCTAACTGTCCTTTTTGCTATTTACTCAGCCAAAGTGAGCGCAGACCACTTCCTCATCTCCTGACCTCGGCCAGCCTCTGTCGTGCGTCAGTAGATGCCGGTCGCACATACACACATCACAGCAACCAGCCCTCCTGCCTGACCCGTCTGCTTTGTCTGTGTGTCTGCAGTGTCGCAATACATGAGTCATAATGTGCTGCGGCGGAATGAAGAACATATGCTTGATAACACAACAGAACAAAAATAATTTTTTTTTATGTTGTCTGTGTTTTTTCAACTGATTTAAGACAGTTTTGCACCGCTGAATCCAAAAATGAATCCGTTTCTCTCAATCAGGTCAGGTTTTTATGTTAAGTTACAAGCCGTTGTACAGCAGTTGTACAGGTGTACTGTAAACTGAATAGTAGATATTGATAAAGGTAAGTACGTGTAAATTGAATGTTACGTCATTCATCTCCTTCTGCTTAATCCTTTTCAGGTCGCGGGGGGGCTGGAGCCTATCCCAGCATCTTTGGGCAAGAGGCAGGGTACGTCATCATTGTTCAAAATTCAGAGAATTTAAAAAAAAAAAAGAATTTTGCATCAAATAAAGTGAAAATACCCATACATGTTGTCAGAAAATGTGTGGCCATAGTTCAAAAAGTTGACCTGATTGAGCAAAACCAACGAGATTTTTGGATTCAGCACATCAAAATTGTCCAAAAATCAGCTAAAAAAATTTAGACAATAAATTTGGTGTTGACCAGTGTAACGAGCCCAGGAGAAAATCACAAACTTTAGACATTAAGAAAAATACAGTGAATATATAATTTGTGCTTCAATGAGGATCTGATTTCCCAAAAAGGAGATTTTAAGAGAAATGTGAATAGCTGTTATTTGATCATTTGTGGTTCAATTTCCAAAACCTCAGTCACTTTGGATCTCACCCCCAACCTTCTGCCGATGGCTGCACAGGCCTCTTATTTTCGTGTGTCCTGTGGCCGCAGTTTACTGAAGGAAGGGGCAGCCTGGAGACTCGCTGGAACCACAGCTGTTCCCTCTGGGCTCACGTGCAGAGCCTCAGGTTACAACAGGTTTACCTACTTCAGCCACTTCTGCTTTTCTTTCCGCTGGATGCATCACGGTGGCGGAGTGGTTAGCACTGCAGCAGCACAACATCTCCCCCTTGGCCGGGGGATCCTGGGTTCGATCCCAGCCCCCAACCAACCGTGATCTGTGTGGAGTTTGCATGTTCTCCCCGTGTCTGCGTGGGTTTACTCCGGGATTTCTCCGGTTTCCTCCCACATGCCAAAAACATGCAAGTTAGGTTAATTGGCATCAAAACTGGGGATTCTAAATTGTCCTTAGGTCTGACTGTGAGAGTGAATGGTTGTCTGTCTCTCTGTGTTGGCCCTGTGATGGACTGGCGATCTGTCCAGGGTGGACCCTGCCTCTCGCTCAAAGATGCTGGGATAGGCTCCAGCCCCCCAGCGACCCGAAAAGGATTAAGCAGTAGAAGATGAATGAATGAATGAATGAATGGATGCATCACTATGTGTGTGTGTGTGTGTGTGTGTGTGTGTGTGTGTGTGTGTGTGTGTGTGTGTGTGTGTCTAAGTGTGCATACATGTGTTAGTCTGTTAACCACCTGCACTTGCATTTTGCAGAAACTCTCCCAGGAGTCTATAATGTGTATTATAGCGCCAGAGAAGAAAGACAGTGGCGTCACAGTTAACAAACCCACAGAGAAGGCCCACACCGACTCTTTGGGCACTGTCACCCTAACCACAGTGGGCTGCTTCAGAGTCTGGACTAGGCATCATCCATGAGAATTGCCCCCACAGCACGCTGAGGAAACGGGAGAAAAGAGAGAGAAATAAACAGGGGGAGGAGGCAGGGGAATGGGGGCTTGGGGTTGGCAAGGTGGGGGACGGGCTGCCTTGGTTCTGAAATGTCTTTGGCTAAAGGGAAAAGAAAATGCAGTGACGTTGGGGTGGAGTCCTGCATGTGCACAGCCTTTCCAAAACAAATATGGAGCAAGCACAAGAAAATGAGAGGAAACTTTTGACCCACAATTAATCTCTGTCACATCAGCATGAGATCCAAGGATTGATTTTTCAAAAAAAAAAACAAGAGTGCAGATGATGTTGGACTCCATCCAACCTGACACATTCATATTAATAAAGAATAGTAACCACTGGTTTGATGAGAGTATAATTGATACTTTAGCTGTAGCTTGGCAAACAATAACACCGCTGGATGACATGTTAACAGAATCAGTGTCATTATGTCTATTAGCGTGTTTGTTTTCCTTTGCATCTTACTGAAAAACTAGAGAAATCAATTTACCAGAGGTCAGTCAGTGGGAGAAATTCAGTGTCTATTTTTAATAGTATCATTGGAATTAGGTTGCCCCCAACACAACATCTATGTGATGTGTATTGCATGTATAATAGGTTATTATGAGCATATATGTTAATTCATGCTGCAGCAAAGAATAACACATCTGAAGAGCCACAGCAACACACATAAATCTCAAATCAAAAATATAACCTTTATGACATATAAATGTGAAAATAAAGCAACACTATGTAAGATTTTTCACCTTGAAATAATGTTTCCAAAATAACTCAAAGTACGTAAACCTTGGACCAATTGAGCGTCACTTCCACCACAGCCTGAGTGGTCTGCCTCACTTGCAATAGCATGATGCATCTTTGGCAGGAACACTGAAAAAGACAACTGGCTCATTTTACAGCCTGAGTTCCATTAGCCAATCAGAGGGCACGACTTTAGCACAAGACAAACAAAACACCCTGTGATTAGTTATTTCGACTCATGTCATAAAATGTGCCAGTTGCAATCTTTTCAGTCTTCCTACCAGGAAAAGGAAAGTTAAATAGTGCTGCTTCATAGCCCCTCTGCATTTTTTCAGCCATACTGTTGTTGCATCTAAAATGCCTTAACTCCCAGTTCTTTTATACGAAGGCCAAATAACCACCAGACTGAGAGATGAAGTATACTTTCACTTATTTTACTGAAATTGAGATATGGATTCAGGCAGTGCTGGAACACAACTCTTTAGGCAATTCCCCAAGATAGTGCTACTTGAAAAGTGGGCCCTGTAGTGGAGCTGAAATGACGAGGCGATTTTGTATTAAAAACAGGGTTTTTAATGAATAGCTCCTCTATCGAATCTCATCAGGTGTAGAGCTTGGCAGAAGGCAAGAGAGTGATCTCTGCTCCGCTCGCTGGTTAAATACAAGCACACATAGAGCCACACATTGAAAAAGCTGACATCAGAGCCACTCATTGAAAAAGCTGACATCCCCCCGTTATCTTAACCCCCATTGTTCTGCTATCCCCTCTCCTTGTCTTGGAAGGTGATGGGAACTCCTCCTCTCGCTTTAGGGGGTAAAGGTGTCAAGTCCATCTCCGCCGCCACGTCTTGGGAGGTCCATTGTCTTTAACCCGGCGGGGGAGATCCTTTGTCCTTTCTAGGTGTGAAGCTCCTTACATATGCTGTCACAAAACATTTCCACTTGTTCTAACATATGTAGATATGGGATATAAGAGTCATATATACCACAGGCCCCCCAAACACTAGGAAAGGACACAGAAAGAATTACAGTCTAAGATAATAACTATGAAATACTACGTGTTACAACTGTTGCCACCGGAGAAGTTTTCTAGCAGCCATGCTCCTAAGAAAGTTCAGTGGTAAACATAACAGCATAGTGAAATCATAAGTAGCCTTAAACTGTTGTAGCACAATTAGTGAATAATTGTGGGGTGGTTGGTATCAGTCCTTGTGCTGTTTGGGCTTTATCCTTCTCCCAAAACTGCTGTAGGTTGGCTTAGGTGTCCTGCTGGGACCTTCTCGTGGTGAATCTGCATTGTGGGAAGGAAAGAGATTATTTGTTCCCTGCCTGGGGGCTGAGACTTTTCCTCTGGGGGGTCTACCACGCCGAGGTGCTCGTGCCAACTGTGCAGGTTCGTCTCTCAGCAAGAAGGCAGGTTTGAGTCTGTCAACACTGACCACTTCCTTTCTGTCCCCATAATCAAGCACAAAGTGTTTGTCACCATTTTCCAGCACTCTGAATGGGCCATCGTAAACTGGGCGTAATGTTGGTTTAATAGCTTCATGCTTAACAAAAACGAACTCAGCGTTTTTTAAAGTTTGAGGAACAAAAACTCGTGGAAAAGAGTGATGAGCTGGACCGTGGAGGGAATCCGGTCCACTGCTGCCTAAAAACCTTGGGACTGGAAGGTGTCCTGGTTCTGGGTTCTCTGGTAAAAATTCTCCTGGGAGTCTGATAGGCTGGGCAAAAACTAATTCTGCAGGAGAAGCGTCTAAATCCTCTTTAGGTGCTGCACGCAACCCCAATAAAACCCAGGGAAGTTTATTAACCCAATTTGAGTCCGTTAGTGAGGCCCTGAGGGCAGCCTTTAAGGACCTGTGAAAACGCTCGCATAACCCATTAGCCTGAGGGTGATAAGCGGTGGTGCGATGAATTGTTGCCCCTAAACTGTTAGACATGGCTGACCAGAGCTCTGAGATAAACTGAGGCCCTCTGTCTGACGTGATGTCTGATGGAACACCGAAACGTGCCACCCAGTTTGCTAGAAAAACGCGAGCGACTTCCTCCGCTGTGGTTGACGCTAGAGGGACTGCCTCTGGCCAGCGCGTGGTGCGGTCTATCATTGTTAGCAGGTGTGTGAAACCTTGGGAGGAAGGTAGCGGCCCCACGAGATCGACGTGAATGTGGTCGAATCTTCTAGCAGGAATTGGAAAAGGCTCCAGAGGGGCCTTTGTGTGCCTGTGTATTTTGGCGCGTTGACAAGGAATGCAAGTTTTTGCCCATTCTCTTACGTTTTTGCGCAGGCCTGACCACACAAACTTTTCAGCAACCATTTTGACCGAGGCGCGCACACCTGGGTGCGCGAGGGAGTGAATTGCGTCGAAAATACGGCGGCGCCAAGCAGTTGGTACTAACGGGCGAGGTCGGCCGGTTGAAACGTCGCATATTAGGGGAGGCACGCCGTCGCGCCACTTTTTTTTCTCCAGCCTTAACCCTGTTGGTCCGGACAGGAGCGCTCGCACGTCTGCATCACTGCTTTGTTCTTCCGCCATGGCTGCATAATCTATTCCATCCTGGATAGGTGCTGCGTATGTGTGTGCGTTAGTGAAGAGTTCCGCTGCTGAGGCGGCGTAATCTGTCTCCTCGTGCTCTGGCGGTGTCACAGCGCGAGAGAGACAGTCAGCTACAACGTTAAGTTTGCCTGCTACGTGTCGAATGTCTGTGGTGAACTCTGAAATCGCAGCTAGCTGTCTTTGTTGTCTGCCCGACCATGGTTCTGAAATTTTAGCCATAGCAAAAGTGAGCGGCTTATGGTCCACAAAGACCGTGAAACTCCGCCCTTCTAACCAAAACTGGAAGTGGCGGATGGACAAATGAAGCGCTAGCAGCTCTCTGTCGAAAGTGCTGTATTTGCGTTCCGTTGGGTTTAGCGATTTGCTAAAGAATGCCAAAGGTTGCCAGACTCCGCTGACAAGTTGTTCTACAACTGCCCCTATAGCCAGGTCTGAAGCATCTGTGGTCAGAGCAATGCGGGCTGCGGGATCTGGGTGGACTAACATTGTGGCGTTAGCTAAGGCGTTTTTTACTTCCGCGAAAGCGCGTTCGTGCTCCGGGGTCCATTCGACCGCGTTGGAAGCCTTCTTTTTTCTGAGCGCGTCATATAGGGGTTGCATGAGCTGAGCTGCGTGGGGGAGGAAGCGGTTGTAAAAATTAACCATCCCCAAAAATTCCTGTAGCGATTTAACCGTTTGAGGCCATGGAAAACCTTCTATCGCACGAACTTTGTCTGGAAGCGGAAATGCCCCTGTCGGGGAGACCCTATGTCCCAAAAAATCAATTTGCGATACGCCGAATTTGCATTTGGCTGGATTGATTATAAGTCCGTGCTCTTCCAGCCTCTGAAAAACGGTAGTGAGGTGCTGCTCGTGTTCTTCCTCGGATGAGCTGGCTACCAGCATGTCATCGAGGTAGACAAAAACAAAGGGTAGGTCGCGTAGGACTGCGTTCATCATCCGTTGAAAAGTTTGAGCAGCGCCTTTGAGGCCGAACGGCATTCTTAGGAATTCAAAAAGGCCGAAAGGGGTTATAACCGCTGTTTTAGGAATATCTTCAGCTCGGACTGGGACTTGGTGATAACCGCGGACTAAGTCTATTTTTGAAAAAATGCGCGCACCTGCTAAATGTAGTGAGAAATCCTGAATGTGAGGAATGGGGTAGCGGTCATGCGCTGTAGCGTTGTTTAGCCTGCGGTAATCTCCGCACGGTCTCCAAGAACCGTCAGATTTCGGAACCATGTGAAGTGGTGAAGCCCAGGGGCTCTTCGAGTGTCTAACAATGCCCAATTTTTCGAGAGCTGCAAATTCATCCTTTGCTATGTTGAGCTTGGCCGCGTCTAAGCGGCGAGCTTTGGCAAAAACAGGAGGTCCTGTTGTCGGAATGAAGTGTTTAACCCCGTGTTTGGCTACAGTGGCTGAGAATTTGGGGGTTGTGAGTGCTGGAAATTGGGTGAGGAGTTGTTCAAACTTACCTCCCGCTGTGGTGACGCTGGCCTGCACAGGTGGTGGGGAAACTCGAGCTGAACATGGAATAGAAGCAAAAGATAGTGCATTAACCAGGCGCCTATTTGCAAGATCCACTAATAACCCGTGTGCACACAGAAAATCTGCGCCTAACAAGTTAAAGCTCACCGCTGCTACAACAAATGTCCATCTGTAGCTGTGGCCGTGGATGAGGAGGTGCAGGCTCTTTTCCCCGAACGTGTCGATGTCAGAGCCGTTGGCTGCCACTGCTCCGTTGCCCCGGGTGCCCATGGTTCGATCTGCGTGGGAGGGCATGACGAAACTCAGCTGAGCTCCCGTGTCGATGAGGAACTGCTTGCCTGTGTATCCATCCGTCACGTATAACAGCTTATTCTTCTCGCCGAGAACCGCTGCTGTTAATGGCCCTCGGCTTTGGCGTTTCCACGTCATCGTAAACTTGCAGGGGGGAACGCATTTGCGGGCTTTCTCTGCGAAGCGGTGGTGATAATAGCAGACGTCGTTCTGCTCGTTGCGCTTGGGCCGCGCCGCTGTCACCGTGGGTTGAGTCTCTCCAAGGCTCGGGGTGTCCGTTTTCAGATCTGCGGATGCCGCCGTGGGTGTCCGTTCTCTGCAGGCGTTGACGAGCCGGTAAGCCTCGTTGGCCAGTGTGCGGAAATCCTGATGATTATTGCACTTCATACTGGTGAGTGTCCCTCTCAACTGCGGTGGTAGCGTGCTGAGGAAAATGAATTGGAAAAGGAAATTATCATTATCCTCCTCCTTGAGTTGTAGCAAATCCTCCATGAGGGTCCTCGGATTGCTCCCTCTGTGGCTGTAGACCGCCAGGATCCTCTCGGCTCTTTCCTCCGCTGATGGGACATAATTCGCCACGATGGTCGCCTTGAGTGTCTCATATTTGTCCCGGACTGGTGGTCGCCGGACCAAGCTCCGCACACACTTCGAAGTGGCGGAGTCGAGTTTGGAGACGATATGGTAAAACTTAATATCGTCTGCTGTGATGCCCGCCAGTATAAACTGGGCTTCAGCTTGCTGAAACCAAGAGGCGGGGTCCTCTCGCCAGAAGTCTGGCAGGTTGACAGCAACGGCGTTCGTGCACACCATCACTGTTGTGCCCGCCGGGTGAGAGTGCCTTGCCTCGGCACTCGCGGCGGTGCTGGAGCTCGGTTGAGCTCTCTCAGTGCCCTCTGCCGTGGGGAACAGCTGTCTGCTTGTTCCCTCGTCTGCGTCGTCGCTGGCGTATGCCCGAGTCACCATGGATGAGCAGCTTGAAGAACGCCTCCGGTCCATATTCTCGCGTCAGGGTCACCAGTGTAGTGGAGCTGAAATGACGAGGTGATTTTGTATTAAAAACAGGGTTTTTAATGAATAGCTCCTCTATCGAATCTCATCAGGTGTAGAGCTTGGCAGAAGGCAAGAGAGTGATCTCTGCTCCGCTCGCTGGTTAAATACAAGCACACATAGAGCCACTCATTGAAAAAGCTGACATCAGAGCCACACATTGAAAAAGCTGACATCAGAGCCACTCATTGAAAAAGCTGACATCCCCCCGTTATCTTAACCCCCATTGTTCTGCTATCCCCTCTCCTTGTCTTGGGAGGTGATGGGAACTCCTCCTCTCGCTTTAGGGGGTAAAGGTGTCAAGTCCATCTCCGCCGCCGCGTCTTGGGAGGTCCATTGTCTTTAACCCGGCGGGGGAGATCCTTTGTCCTTTCTAGGTGTGAAGCTCCTTACATATGCTGTCACAAAACATTTCCACTTGTTCTAACATATGTAGATATGGGATATAAGAGTCATATATACCACAGGCCCTATAGTTTTTATAAAACTTCCCCCACCCTCCATGCAAGGGAGGTGGTTTCCTTATTCCTCATTGTGCCAATTCAGCTGAGGCCTGAGCTGGTTCTAGCTGGTTTCAGCGAGTGTATCATAGGGTGTAGCCTAAACTCTGCAGTGTAGCGTGTGAAGCAAGCAGATAAAGAAGTGTGAGAAAGACAGGCCAATCATGTCATTTTACCAACACTGTAAAAGCCGGTTAGTTAACATTACTTAGAAAAGGAATGTAAACTGCCTGTCTTGAACAAAAACTAAAAGCAGAATAGAAATGGTGTGTTATCAAAGCAAAATGCCTGTTCACAGCATGCAATTTCTGTTCCACTTTGTGTTTTATCCAAGGTCTGCTTTTGCACGCTGGAGGCAGTTTAATGTGCTCAATAACAGCGCAGTCCAATATTAACTGAGTAGCACAGAGAGAATAGCAGAACCACATAGGCGAGATCTAGACACATTTGTGTGGAACAAGTGCTACGCACACAATAGCAGACAACAAAAAGGGAGTAATTAAAAAAAGACAAATATACAGTGAGAGAATTAATCAGCTTATAAGAAAACCTGTACTTATAAGAAAATTAAAAAAAAGAAAATTAAAAAAAAAATCATATTTTTAAAACCGTGTAAAAAAAGGGGGAAAAAAGGGAAAAATATATTTAGAACAATTTTTTTTTAGAAAAAATAAACAAAATTTACTAATTTAAACTGAGAAAAGTGTGACAATTTCTTGGATGCAAGGAATTTTAAACAGCATTACCAATAGAGGGGCACGTTAGAAAAGATAGGAAAGACTACTAGTTGAGATCATCGATTGTTTGTTAGTCACCGTTCCATCTGGAGAACCGTACCAGTCATTGTCCTTTAACCATCTGTGGATGCCATCTGGAATTTCCCCATTGTGGGACTAATAAAGGCTTATCTTATCTTAACAGCCGGAATCCGTTAACCACTACCGACACTTTGCGTTCTTCTTTAATATTTCCGTGGTGTCATGTTTTATGGCTGCAGGTTTTCCCTGATATAATCCATCGCTGCAGATGGGTCTTCGAAGCATTTATCCAACCCAGATGGTAGAGTAATGCGGAGAACCGCTGGGAAGAGGAGCCCGTACTTGACACCCTGGCAGCCCTGAAGGAGCCGCTTGGCTTCAGAGAAGGCCGCTCTCTTCTTCACCACGGCAATCATATAATCCGAGGAAATGCTCACTCTGCTACCTTGGAGGTTAAGCGTAGCCAAACGTGATGCTTTACGGAGGACCTCCTCTCTCTCCTGAAAATAATGGAATTTTGCCACAATCACCCTAGGGGGTTCTCCCTCCTTAGTTGAAGGACGTAGGCTGCGATGGGCCCGATCCAACGTCGGGGTGAAGTCAAGTTTCAGTAGCTCCTGTAGGGTCCTAGCAACGGTCACCGTGGGCCTCTGGCCTTCACTGTTCTCCAGCCCTTCCTTTATACCTGTCATGGCGGCCGCTGGGCCGTCATCAGCTCCAGCTGGCATAAACCTGCTGCCAATAATCAGCAGGCTTTAAAAGCCGGTGTCTCTGACTGCTCTGCACGGAGTCGTCTTTGCCACGCATCGCATCAAGGACACGACCTCAAGTCAGAGCTAATACCAAGCCTCCTCATCAAGCCACGTCACGTAAGCTACAGTAAATCTTACCCTGTCCAAGTATTCTCCCCTGTGCAAAGGTGGACTTCCCTGGCGGCGGACTCGTCTCCCCAGATAACAGGACGTCACCTCTTCCTCCTCAGATCTCCTCCTCACCTTCACAGCGTCAAGCGCCACTCTCACCAAGCCACGCCAAGTCACGGAGCCGACAGAAGTCTCGCAGCGGCACCTGCAAGTAAGCAGCACAAGTCTCAGTTCCCCGTTTCTACGAGGTGCATTAATCTCTTGTGCTTGTGTGTTCCAGGGTTGCCAGGTCGCAGCAAGACCCGCTCAGCTCCAGCTGCCGGACAGCATCGCACTCACCCACACATTCACACACTCACCAAACATCACTGAGTTAATAAATAATTGTCAAATCACTCTACTCGTGTCAGCGTCTGTCTCCTGGGTTAAGCAATCGTGTCAATACCAGTGATTCGTATATTGCACCGACGTTGCCCCTCCAGGTCTTCCAACTTCAGGCTCAGTGCGGCAACTTCTGATTTTAGCTGGCCGACGTCCCCTTCGATGCCAACCGTCTTATCCGAATACGTATTTAGGCCATCCTCCAGGTCTCCTAAACGGGTCTCTTGCCTTGCCATATCTTGTGCGATAGAATCCATTTTTGCATCCAAATCTTTCATCTTTAAATCTATATGCGCCAATATCCTGCTTTCACGGTTCACAATAGCGGCCATCACCTCGGACAGATTGGCCGGTTCCCCCTCAGAGGCCTTAATTAAGCCGGAGGCTTTAGCGGCCTGCTCTTTACCGGATTTATTCCTGCTCATGGCACCTTCAGAAAAGTCGTAAGGAAGATATAAGGTCGAAATTCCGGTGCCTAAGCATTTTAGTCTGGTGTATATTCACCCCAGTTTATCTAAAATTGGTCAAAAATGTTGAACTATTCATTAAAAGTTCACCCTAGCCAGGAGCCCAGTAGAAACACGTCCTCACATGATACTGCTCACCAGCGCCCACCCACACTACTTTTTTTTTAAACTTTCTTTTTATTTTCAAAATGCCAGTTTTACAACATTTACAGTTTTCTGTGAGATGAATTATTTACTAGCATTATTGCAAGATGTCTGCAAAATGGACACTGAGCAAATTTCCAGCTGTAAATGTGTAGCTGACAAATGTGGAGAAAGAAGAGGACCAGTTGCAGTATGGCCCAACATATTTGTGTACTTGTTACAGTAAAGTATTTGTCCTTCAGGACAAATCCAAAACCTGGTCTCAAAGGTTTTAATTGCAGAATTGATTACTTCTTCATGTATAATCAGGACTACCATAAAGTTAAGGATTGTACAACTGGACAAAGAGATATTTCAGTTCTGATCTGATGCAAAAAGGCTGATTTTGAGTGACTTGGTCACAAGACCTTAGAGCTATTGGGTGAAGGATCGTCACTTCCTTGTGGTAACGTATCGTCACTTCCTGTTTTGCTGTCTGCCTGTGTGGTTTGCTCTCCAGCTCTCGAGCCACTAGCTATGGCTACTACCTCTCTTTCCTCTCCTCCTCTGGTGTGCTCTCTCTGTCAGATGTTTAGCTACACCTCTGCCTCTTTTAGTGATAACGGTAAATGTAATAAATGTTGTCTTTTTGAGGCGCTCGAGGCGAGGTTGTCTGATTTGGAATCCCGGCTCCGCTGCATTGAAACACCGTCTGCGCCAGTTAATCTCGACGGACGCCCATTAGCTGCAGCGGAGCTAGCTAGATTAGGCCCCCCTGTCACCGGTTCCCCGGCTCTCCTCAGCAGCGAGGAGACTGGGTGGGTGACGGTGAGAAGGAAGCCTAGTCGCAAAGCCCCGGTTCACCACCAACCTGTTCACGTTTCTAATCGTTTTTCCCCGCTCAGCGACACACCCGCTGAGGAAAAAACTCTGATCATTGGCGACTCTGTAGTCAGAAACGTGAACCTAGAGACTCCAGCGGCCATAGTCAAATGCATTCCTGGGGCCAGAGCAGGCGACATCGAGTCAAATTTGAAAATGCTGGCTAAAAGTAACTGTAAATATTCCACAATTGTTATTCACGCCGGCATTAATGACATCCGTCTCCGGCAGTCGGAAGTCACGAAACTTAATATAGAATCGGTGTGTGACTTTGCAAAAACGATGTCTGCCACTGTAGTATTCTCTGGGCCCCTCCCCAATCTGACCAGTGATGACATGTTTAGCCGCTCGTCATCCTTGAACCGCTGGCTGTCTGTGTGGTGTCCTAAAAATGACGTGGGCTACATTGACAATTGGAGCTCTTTTTGGGGAAAACCTGGTCTTATGAGACGAGACAGCATTCATCCCACTTTGGATGGTGCTTCTCATTTATCTAACAATCTGGCATCTTTTTTATCCATATTTCCAAAACCCTGACTACTCAGAGTTGGGACCAGGAAGCAGAGTCGCAGTCTTACACGCCTCTCTGCAGCTCCTCTTCATCCGCCACCCCTCAGCTTAGCCCCTGTCTTCCCCATCAGAGAATCGTTGTCTGCTCCCTCCAAAGTGAATAAAAATATAATGTATAAGCATCCCAAAGTGATTAAGCAAAATATTGGTAAAACTCAAATTAAACATAAAGCCTCTAAATTGAATGATTTGGCCTCTGTTCCTCCTCATAATTTAAAAATTAAATGTGGTTTATTAAATATTAGGTCTCTAACTCCCAAGTCTCTGTTAGTCCATGATCTGTTAATTGATCATCAGATTGATTTAATTTCCCTTACAGAGACTTGGTTAGGGCAAGAGGATTATGTTGGTTTAAATGAATCAACTCCCTCTGGTTATTTAAACTGTCAAAATCCCAGAAGTTCTGGTCGTGGAGGAGGAGTAGCAACAATTTACCATTCCAAATTACTAGTTAATGTAAAGCAAAAAACATGTTATAATTCCTTTGAGGGCCTGGTCCTCAGTATTGGGCACTTTAGCAATTCCAGGTTAAACCCAATTTTATTTGCCATAGTTTATCGTCCCCCATCAACCTATTCAGAATTTTTATCCGAATTTCCTGATTTCTTAGCTGATTTAGTGCTGAAATCTGATACAATAATTATAGTAGGGGACTTTAATATACATGTGGATGTAGATAGTGACTGCCTTAATGTGGCTTTTAATTCAATATTAGACTCGATTGGGTTTTCTCAGAAAGTAGGAAATTCTACTCATTACCTCCACCATACATTGGACCTTGTTCTGACATATGGCATAGAAATAGAAAATCTTGTAGTGTCTCCTCATAACCCTGTACTGTCAGACCATTGTCTGTTAACCTTTGATTTTACTATTTCTGACTATTTGGCTCCTAAAGAAAAATATTATCACAGTAGATGCCTCTCAGATGATGCTGTTTCCAAATTTATGCAGATTGTTTCCTCTATGCCATGTGTCAACACAACGGAAATAAGCTATAGACAGCTTGCTCCTTCTGTAATTGATAACATGGTGGATAGTGTTTCAGCTTCTCTGCATCAGGCTCTAGACTTGGTGGCCCCCTTAAAAAAGAAAAAGTCTAATCAGAGATTTCTAACTCCTTGGTTCAACACAAAAACTCGTAGCTTAAAACAGAAGACTCGTCAATTAGAAAGAAAATGGCGCTCTACTAATTTAGATGAAATCTATTTAGCTTGGAGAAATCATCTTTTAATTTATAAAAAATCTCTTAGAAAAGCTAGAACGAGTTATTACTCTGCATTAATAGAAGAGAACAAGAATAATCCCAGGTTTCTTTTCAGTACTGTAGCCAGGTTGACAAAGAGTCAGGACTCTGTCAATCCTAACATCCCCTTAGAGCTTACTAGTCAGGACTTTATGAACTTTTTCAATAATAAAATTTCATCCATCAGAGATAAAATCAATCAGATTCTTCCCACAGTTAACTTAAATACTGTAACTACTACAACTCCTTCTATTGATGTCTGTCTTGATGAGTTTACTCCAATCGACCTTTGTGAGTTAGACAAAATAGTTTCCTCATCCAAACCTTCAACTTGTCTTTTAGACCCTATTCCTACCAGGTTATTTAAAGAAGTCTTCCCACTTATTGGTAGCTTTATTCTTCATATAATCAATTCTTTATTAACTTTAGGCCATGTACCGCAGGCTTTTAAAACGGCTGTAATTAAACCCTTACTCAAAAAGCCAACGCTAGATCCAGGAGCTTTAGCTAACTATAGACCAATCTCTAATCTCCCTTTCATTTCAAAAATCTTAGAAAGAGTTGTTGCTACGCAATTATTTGACCACCTGCAGGGAAATGGTTTATTTGAGGAGTTTCAATCTGGGTTTAGAATCCATCATAGCACTGAAACAGCCTTAGCGAAGGTCACTAACGACCTCCTCATTGCATCTGATAATGGACTAGTTTCTGTACTTGTCCTTTTAGATCTTAGTGCAGCTTTTGATACTATTGATCATAATATTCTACTTGATAGATTAGAACACTATGTTGGACTTAATGGAACTTCGTTGCAGTGGTTTAGATCTTATTTATCTGATAGGTTCCAGTTTGTTCTTGTAAATGATGAGTTTTCTCTCAGCTCAAAGCTTAGTCATGGAGTTCCACAGGGATCTGTGCTTGGCCCTACTCTTTTTAGTTTATATATGCTTCCGTTAGGCAACATTATTAGAAAGCACTGTATACATTTTCACTGTTATGCAGATGACACACAATTATACCTGTCAATGAAGCCAGATGATACTAATCAATTAGCCAAGTTAGAAGCCTGTCTTAAGGAAATCAAAGTTTGGATGACTTGTAATTTCCTGCTATTAAATTCAGATAAGACTGAAGTCATTCTTGTTGGTCCAAAAAACCTTAGAAATTCCTTTCCAAATCAAACTTTCAGTTTGGATGCAGTTACTCTTTCTCTTAATAGCTCTGTGAGGAACCTTGGAGTTATTTTTGATCAGGATTTGTCCTTCAATTCACATATTAAATTTGTTTCTAAGACTGCCTTCTATCATTTGCGTAATATTGCCAAGATTAGGAGCATCTTGTCTCAGAGTGATGCTGAGAAGCTGATCCACGCTTTTGTTAGCTCGAGATTAGATTATTGTAATTCTTTATTATCAGGCTGTCCTAAAACATCTTTAAAAAGTCTTCAGCTGATCTAAAATGCTGCAGCAAGAGTTTTAACAGGTACTAGAAAGAGAGATCATATCTCTCCGGTTCTGGCCTCCCTTCATTGGCTTCCCATAGAGTTTAGAATTAAGTTTAAAATCCTTCTTCTTACTTACAAAGCTCTAAACAATCAGGCTCCTTTTTATTTAAAAGATCTGATACTACCGTATCATCCTAACAGAGCACTACGCTCCCAAAATGCAGGTTTACTTGTAATACCTAGAATCTCCAAAAGTACAATGGGAGGCAGAGCCTTCAGTTATCAAGCTCCTCTCCTGTGGAATCAGCTGCCAATCTGGATTCGGGAGTCAGACTCGATCTCTGTTTTTAAGAATAGGGCTAAAACCTACCTTTTTGATATAGCCTACAATTAGGGAGGGATCATGTGTTTCTGAACCCTCCCTTAGTTATGCTGCTAATAGGTTTAGTCAGCCGGGGGACCTCCAGTAATGCACTGGGCCTCACTCCTTTCCTCACTCTCTATGAAATATTTTTTTTTTGCTGGTCATTAACATTTGTTTGTTCTCTCCCATAGATTGAGTCCCCATCGTGCTGTTTGCTCTCTACATGTCTGTTCTTTTCTTCTTCTCTGTCCCCTCACCCCCCAGCCAGTCGCAGCAGATGACTGCCCCTCCCTGAGCCTGGTTCTGCTGGAGGTTTCTTCCTGTTAAAAGGGAGTTTTTCCTCTCCACCGTCGCCAAGTGCTTGCTCACAGGGGATCGCCTGATTGCTGGGGTCTTTCTGCAACTGTGGGGGTCCTCCCTACAGTTGATAGTGCTATGAGATGACTGTTGTTGTGAAATGGCGCTATATAAATAAAGTTGAATTGAATTGAATAGATCACTCTTCACTGAACCTTGAAATATATAAGGAGGGGAGGCTCAAAAATACTATCTGGAGAATGAATACGAGTCTATTAAACAGTAATGTATTCAAAACAGAAATTAAAGAAAAACAGAGTATATGGAACAGAATGACAATGGGGAAGTGAGCCCAGTTATCTTGTGGGATGCGTCTAAAGCTCGTCTTAGAGGAGAAATTATGGTCAAGGCAACACATCTGAAAAGGCAATGGACAAAAAGATGTTTGATCTGCAGGATCAAATGGGGAAGCTGGAGCTCGCCCACAGTGTCAGTAAAGATGCTGCTATACTAGAACAAATGAGACCTATTAAACAGGAGACAGAAAAAATTATAGTGAAGAAACTGAGAAAAAACTAAAGTATATTTAACAAAGATATTGTTATGTACGCCCCTTTCAGGGCATAAATGAGGCACCAAATGCCAGCAGTGAGTTTGCTTATTAGAGAAAAGGAACAAAAGAACGTGCCACGATGGGCAGAATACAAATAATTATAAACACGACCTCGCAGGGAGATAATGTGAGACATAAGAGAGAGAATACAAACACTTCCATATAAATATAGTGAGAGCAAAACCTGACGCTGACAAAGAAGTGGAATCAGGGTTGGGGATTCCAGTCTGGACAGGGCGAGGTCGCAGCGAGCAATGACCCTCAATAGCGATCTGAAATAGTACACAGAAAAACTCCAACTACAAACAGGTGTGGAGTTAAGGTAATTAATACACACAACAGCTGTGACAGGCCGTGAGCAGACTTGACAGCAGGAAGTCCTGCCGTGGCGCTGTGAAAATAAAAGCACAAATAATCCCCATAATAAATAAGACTAAATACACAGACAGAAAATGGGAAAAATAATAAGTGACTCGAGCACGGAACAGACCCGTGCTCGGGTTCACTACAGATATTATGAAGCGGGTCCTAAAGCATCCAAGTTACTTACATGGAGAATTAAAAAAGCACAAGCAGGAACAACTATTCATAAGATTAAAGACCTGCAACAAATAGGATTGTTACTAAACAGAAAGAAATCCAGGAAGTATTTCTAACATATTACAAACAATTATACACACAGCTGGATAAAGCAGACAGATCAACAATCCAGAAATTTCTTTACACTGTAGAACTCCCCTCTATCAGCAAACTTGTATCTGAAATATCAGTTGAAGAAATCGATAGTATAATCTCTAAGCTTGGAACCAACAAATCTGCAGGCTGTGATGGATTTCCTTCAGAGTGGTATAAATGTCCATATTCTCTCTCGGCGCCACACGAGTAGGCTGCCTTTTGCAACAGCGGCTCGATTCCGAGTTTTTTTTTTCCCTTCCTCTCTCTTTTGATCAGTGTTTTTTTTTCACCCCACTTATATCACGGACACACAGATCGTCCCAAATGTCTCCTGAGCCGGTGGACGGAGCCACTGTTTATAGCAGGATACGATACAACAGGGAAGAGCTGCTAGCATTTAACCGCCACCCGGTCCCATTGGAAAAACTCGACATACCGAGAGAACTGAGGCGAAAGCGTCGCAGCTGCCGGGCTGGAGTAAGGCGGAGGACAAAAAATATAAGGTACAGACCCTCCCTTCCATCTGCTGTCATGGGAAATGTACGGTCGATACTGGGAAAGTTAGATGAGCTAGCGGCTATCTCCCGTTATGATAGCACTTACCGGGAGTGCTCTCTCCTTTTGTTTACCGAGACGTGGCTAACTGAACTAGCAGCAGATGCTAACATTGAGCTGGAGGGTTTTCACATGATACGAGCTGACCGAACACCGGACAGTGGCAAAGCAAGGGGCGGTGGAGTGATAATGTATGTTAACAACAACTGGCGCAGACCGGGACATATCACTGTTAAACAACGACACTGCAGCAAAGACATTGAGTTGCTAGCTGTTAGCATGAGGCCTACATATCTCCCGAGAGAACACTCACACGTGATCTGCATTGTTGTTTATGCAAATCCGACGGCGAACGCTGGGACAGCGCGTGACGTCATCCATTCAGTAACCAGCAGGCTGCAGACAGAACACCCAGATGCTCTTCTCCTCATCTCAGGCGATTTCAACCACGTTTCACTGTCTCCCATTCTACCCACGTTCACCCAGTATGTCACATGCCACACTAGAGACAATAAAACACTGGATTTATTCTACGCAAACACTAAGGAGGCGTACACCTCATCACAACTCCCCCCACTCGGGAGATCGGATCACAACTTGGTTCATCTCCGGCCGGTGTACAAACCCCTAGTGCACAGACAACCTCCGGCCATGCACACTGTGGAGTTATGGTCTGAGGAGACAATGGACACTCTAAAGGACTGTTTTGAAGCCACCCCCTGGAAGCAGCTCTGCGATCCACATGGTGAGGACATCGATGGCCTCATTCACACCTTCACGGGCTACCTCAGCTTCTGTGTGGACAAATCCGTTCCCACCAAGACCATACGGCGTCACTCAAACAACAAACCCTGAGATAAAAACACTTCTGAGAGAGAAGAAGAGGATCTTCAGGTCGGGGAACAGGGAGATGCTGAAGTCCGTACAGAGGGAGCTGAGGAGAAAGATCAGAGAAGGCAAGGACAGCTTCAGGAAGAAGATGGAGGACAAGCTGCAACAGGGCGACATCAGCGGGGTCTGGAGAAACCTCAAAACCATCTCGGGGCTCCAGAATACCTCCCCCCAGGCCACGGGGGGCAGGGAGTGGGCGAACAACCTGAATCTGTTTTTCAATAGATTTGACCAACCGCCCTCCCCCCTGTCTGCACAACAACCACTGCTGCCTCTAAGAAATCAAGTCCTGCTGCCCACTCCCCACTCCACCGACACCCCCCCCCCACTCCCAACACACAGCCCCCCATCCTGACCCTGACCAAGACCCAGGTGAGGACGGAGCTGAGGAAGATCAAGGCGAGGAAGGCGTCGGGACCGGACGGCATCAGCGCAAAGCTCCTCAAGTCCTGTGCAGACCAGCTGTGTGGGATTGTGACGTATATCTTCAACATGAGCCTGAAACTGGGGAGGGTACCACAGCTGTGGAAAACATCTTGTGTGGTACCTGTACCAAAAACTTCCCACCCCAAAGACCTGAACGGCTACAGACCGGTGGCCTTGACGTCCCACTTGATGAAGACCCTGGAGAGACTGCTCCTTGCTCATCTCCGCCCCCTGGTGGAACCAGCGATGGATCCACTCCAGTTCGCCTACCAGCATGGCATTAGGGTGGAGGATGCGATGATCTTCCTCCTTCACCATTCTCTGTCCCACCTGGAGAAGCCCGGGAATATGGTGAGGATCATGTTCTTTGACTTCTCCAGTGCTTTCAACACCATCCAACCGATGATCCTGAAGGACAAGCTGCTGCGCGCAGGGGTGGACCAGCACCTGTCATCATGGATCCTGGACTACCTCACGAACCGGCCTCAGTTTGTGAGAACCCGGGACTGTGTTTCCGACACGATCATCAGTAGCACGGGGGCCCCCCAGGGAACAGTGCTGGCTCCCTTCCTGTTCACTCTTTATACTGCGGACTTCTCACACAACACAACACACTGCCATCTACAGAAGTTCTCTGATGACTCTGCGATCGTTGGTCTCATCTCCAACGGAGATGAAGCTGAGTACAGAGGGCTTATCCAGGACTTCGTGGACTGGTGCCATTGGAACTGCCTCCAGATCAACGCGAGGAAAACTAAGGAGCTGGTGGTGGACTGCCGCAGGCATGGGCAGCCCCTCACAGCACCAGTAAATATACAGGGAACAGACATCGAGATGGTGACATCCTATAAGTACCTGGGTGTTCATCTGAACAATAAACTAGACTGGTCACACAATACTGACGCACTCTACAAGAAGGGACAGCGCAGGCTGTTCCTGCTGAGGAGACTCAGGTCTTTTGGTGTACAAGGGGCGCTGCTGAAGTCATTCTATGACACGGTGGTGGCATCAGCCATCACTTTTGGAGTGGTCTGCTGGGGCAGTGGCATTACTGCAGCCGATAGGAAGAGACTGAACAAACTGATTAAGAAAGCTAGCTCTGTCCTGGGGCAGCGCCTTGATCCGATGGAGGAGATTGGAGAGAGAAGGACGGTGGCTAAACTGTCATCTCTGCTGGAGTCCGAGTTCCACCCTATGCAGGACATACTGGATGCACTGAGGAGCTCATTTAGCAGCAGACTACATCATCCCAGGTGCACAACCGAGAGGTTTCGTAGGTCCTTCCTACCAACGGCTGTCAGACTGTACAACCTAAGCAGGGCTGCTCGCAGAGATAGCAAAAAGATGTAACAAACTAATAGTTTTTTGAATGCAAAAGATGCAATAGACTTTCACAATGGTCCTCTCCGGCATACAACTAGGAACATACCGGTCGCTATGGAGGGTGAGAATATGTATGGGCACATAATCATACCATGTAGGATAACTAAGTAGACGGTTATGCTGTTTCATCCCATCTAGCAACAATGCTCTGCACTGTGTGTGTTTATATATTTACATATTTATTCCATCTAGCTACAATGCTCCGCACTGTGTTTTTATATATCTACATATTATTCCATCTAGCTACATTGCTCCGCACTGTGTGTGTTTATATACTTGCATATTTATTCTACCTAGCTGCAATGCTCCGTACTGTGTGTGTTTATATATTTACATATTTATTCCATCTAGCTACAATGCTCTGCACTGTTCATATATTCATATATTTATTCCATCCAGCTACAATGCTCTGCACTGTGTGTCTGTGTGTGTGTGTATATATATATTTTATAGTAATATGTACATATGTATATTAGCTGCTCTTGCTTGCTTTTTTTTTTTTTTTTTTTCCTTGCCTTCTGATTGTTGCTCTGAGTGTTGCTATCCCTGTGCTGTTGCAATCCTGGAATTTCCCCGTTGTGGGACTAATAAAGGCTTACCTTATCTTATCTTATCTTATGTATGAGAGAATCACTGCTTCCCTTCTTCAAAACCGCTTTCAATCATCCTCTGAAACATGGGGTCCTGCCACCATCCTGGAGGGAAGCGTTTCTCTCAGTGATGCCAACGAAGGTAAGGATAGAACAGAATACAAAAATTACCGGCCAATCAGTGTGTTAAATGTGGATTATAAATTATACACAGCCATACTCACTAATGGACTTCAGACAGTGATTTCGTCCCTCATTGATGAAGATCAGTCAGGCTTTGTTAGAAACAGGCAGACCTGTGGTTTATATTAATCATATATCCCATAACCTACATATGTATAAGCATGTGAGAATGTTTGGTGATTACGTATGTACAACAACTTCACACCTCAGAACAGGACAAGAGGTCTCAACCGCCAGCGAAGATCAAAGAGCATCCGAGGCGCTGCGGTGGAGACCAGATCGATCGCCCTGACCACCCAGGGTCAGGTGGAGGAGTAGGAAGACAAAGGAGTGGGGATTAAGCTAATGCGGGATGTCAGCTTTGATGTGCAATGTCTTTTGTTATGTGTAGGTATAAGTATGTAGAGCTGAATGTGTTCGGTCTCTTATTCTACTTCTGCTTCTGCACTGAGATGAGACTTGTTAGAGGAGCGAAGCTGATAATAAACTTTGGTTTATAAGTCACATCGCCTCGTTATTCCAAGCTCTTCTACAAGACCCATGATAACAGAAGACGAGCCCTTCATGTTATTGATTATAAGATAAGATAAGATAAGATAAGCCATTATTAGTCCCACAATGGGGAAATTCCAGGATTGCAACAGCACAGGGATAGCAACACTCAGAGCAATAATCAGAAGGCAAGAAAAAAAACAAGAACATCTAGTAAACATATGTACATTAGGGATGGGCATTCGGTGAAATTTTCTTCACCGATCGTCATTATGTTTCTAAATCAAATATTGCTGCAGTCCTCCTCAGCTTAGATGCTTAGAAGGCTTTTGATTCAGTCAGTTGGGATTTCTTATTTCAAGTAATGGAGAAGTTTGGTTTTTGTGAAAGATTTGTAGATTGCATTAGAACATTGTATTCATCTCCAACAGCAAGAATTAAAACCAATGGGAGCCTCTCAAAACCTGTAACCTTACAGAGAGGCTGTAGGCAGGGGTGTCCTCTCAGCCCGTCACTTTTTAGTCTCTTTATTGAACTCTTGGTTCAAACCATCCGGGAAGAGGCAAATCTAGAAGGTATACACATAGGTAGACTGAAAAATAAAATCCGTTTATATGCAGATGATCTGGTAACACTCCAACAACCTGAATCTGGCATCCCGTCTTTAATGAAAATACTGAGCATATACGGGAGTTTTTCTGGTTATGTTCTTAATATTCAAAAAACCCAGGTTCTGACTCTTAACTTTACCTCGTCACAAGAATTGAGAAGAAAGTATCCATTTAACTGGGACAAACCTAGCATCAAATGTTTGGGGATTTTTTGACAAGCGACCTCTCAAAGCTGCATGATGCCTGTTATAAGAATATCAATAAGAACATATACGATGATCTGAATGGGTGGGACTTCATTCCCCTTGACCTTGGCAGCAGAATTTGGATAATAAAAATGAGTGTCCTCCCGAGATTATTATATCTGTTCACAGCACTTCCAATAGAAATACC
The DNA here is from genome assembly GCA_020510985.1 of Pholidichthys leucotaenia. Classification (NCBI taxonomy): domain Eukaryota; kingdom Metazoa; phylum Chordata; class Actinopteri; order Cichliformes; family Pholidichthyidae; genus Pholidichthys; species Pholidichthys leucotaenia. The sequence goes on from CM035850.1 coordinate 12,412,288, forward strand.
CATAACTCAATTTAGGGAAAGGGATAAACGTTGATCAAGGTTCATTTGGAACAACAAGAGACCTGAGATATTCGACTTTGCAGCTGCCACGGGAGACAAGAGGCTTGTCCCTGCCATGTTTCAGAGATTATTATGTATCAGCACAGTTTAGGCCTCTGGTATGTTGGTGCAACCCAGCATATGAAGCAAAATGGAAGGACATTGAGTTGTCTCTAATGAATTTTCCTACTCGGTCAGTTTTGGGATGTCCTAAGAAAATTAACATCACTCTTCAGCTGCAAAATCAGTATGTGATCTTCTCTATAAAAATCTGGTCACAATTTATTAAGAAACTCCATATAGAGAGGGAGATCAAATTGTTAAGTTGTCCAGCATATGACCTACACTCCCCCCCCCCCCCCCCAGCATTGCAGGACCATAGGTTCCACTTATGGGCCCAGCGAGGCCTTACTGCTCTGTGTTGAATGATGGAAAAGGATAAATTCTGTAGTTTTGAAGCTCTTTCTCGATGCTATGAATTGGGGAAGGATGACTTCTATCGTTACTTGCAAGTTCAACACTACTTTTTTAAAGAAATAGGAAGTACTGGTTCAGTTGAGCCCTCAAGAATTACACAAATATTTATCAGTGCATTGTAGGACCTTGGGGGAGTCAGATTATTTAGCATCTCAGACAGAGACAGTGAATAAGCATGGGAGAACAATGCCCAGGGGGTTCCTGGTGAGATGGCAGGAAGGAGTCTAGGACATAGCGGGTTGAATGCAGTGTAATGTAAATGTCATGCTGTGTGTTGAGAAATGCCATGAAAACTTGTGAAGAGTGATTTGGGTAAAAGAAGAGAGCTTGCTGAAATGATTCATTCTGTTCTGTGCTTGTGAGATGTGAAGTGTGTAATAAACCGTCTGTCATGAATCTGCCTCTTATTTCACACACTCCACACTGGTGACACAAGACGTGTTATGGAACACGAGGCAAGAACCCCAGAGCCAGCCCGGTTGGGAAGCTCCAGTAACGCAGCAGCCATCCCACAGACAGCCCGGACTGGAGCCCCCAGCAAAGCGTGTGCAGTTTCAGTCAAGCTACCGGACTTCTGGCAGCACAACCCGTGCTCTTGGTTCCACCACACAGAGGCCCAGTTCGCCCTCCGGGGAGTAACAGCAGACGACACCAGATTCTACCATGTGGACGCAGCGCTGGACGCCCGCACAGCCCAGCAGGTAGTGAGCCTGCTCGATCAGCCTCCAACCTGCAACAAATACGAGGCGCTCAAGGCTGCGCTCACCCGGCGCTACACGCTCTCGGAATGCAAGAGAGCGGAGAGGCTCCTGGGACGGATCGAGTTAGGAGATGGGTCGGCCATCGACCTGATGGAGAAGATGCTGGCGTTAATGGGCACGGACAACGGGCACTTTCTGTTTGCCCACCTTTTCCTCCGGAACCTTCCAAAAGAGGCGAGAGCAGTTCTGGCCAATTTGCTGTTGCTGGCCGCGTGTGACTACCGTGCGCTAGCCCAGGAGGCAGACAGGATCATCCTCACCACCAGGGCGATCACAGTCAACGCGGCAGCAGCAGAGCCCAGCGAGACGACCAGAGTAGGCGAGGAGCCACCGACGGTAGAGGCAGCAGGGGCCAAGAAGCGCCAGAGAGACATACTCTGCTTCTACCACCGCCGTTTCGGAGAGAACGCGCGCAGATGTGCGCCACCGTGCCAGTTAAAGCACTCGGGAAATGCCAAGGCCGGCAGTCAGTAGCAGCTGCAACCGCCGGTGAAGAGAACAAGCTGCTCTACGTGACGGACTCACGCTCGGGGAGACGCTTCCTTGTTGACACCGGAGCCCAGAAGAGCGTCATCCTGCCGACCTACGCTGACCGGCTGGCAGGACCTAGCGGCCCCAGACTTGTGGCAGTGAACGGCTCGGAGATTAAGACGTTCGGTGAGAGAACACTGGCCTTATCTCTACATGGCCGCTCGTACGAGTGGACTTTTATCATAGCAGCGCTGTGTTGCCCGATCCTGGGCGCTGATTTTCTGTGTGCACATGGTTTACTTGTGGATGTTGCTAACAGGCGCCTGGTTAATGCGCTGTCCTTTGAATCTCTCCCCTGTATAGCTCGAGGGACCCGGCCAACAGCACGAGCCAACGTCACAGCTCCAGGCGGTAAGTTTCACGCACTGCTCACTCAGTTCCCAGCACTCACGGTCCCGACGTTTTCGGCGGCCATCGCTAAACACGGGGTGGAGCACTTTATCACCACCACCGGTCCGCCCGTTTTTGCAAGACCTCGGCGCTTGGACGCAGCTAAACTGGCCATAGCACGTGAGGAGTTCGCCAGCCTGGAAAGGCTGGGCATCATCAGGCATTCGAACAGCCCATGGGCATCCCCGCTACACATGGTCCCTGAGGCTGAGGGATCGTGGCGACCGTGCGGTGATTTCCGCAGGTTGAGCAACGCCACAGCACACGACCACTACCAGGATTTTTCCGCATTTTTTCCAAAATAGACGTGGTCCGCAGTTACCACCAAGTCCCAGTGCGCGCGTAGGATGTACCCAAAACAGCGGTAATAACTCCGTTCAGTTTATTCGAGTTCCTGCGCATGCCATTTGGGTTAAAAGGCGCGGCACAGACGTTCCAGCGCATGATGGATGCAGTGCTGCGCGATCTCCCGTTCGTGTTCGTCTACCTGGACGATATCCTGGTAGCCAGTGTGTCCGAAGACGAACATGAAACCCACCTCAGGATGGTTTTCCGGAGGTTGGAGGAGCACGGGTTAATAATCAACCTGGCGAAATGCCAGTTCGGCGTGACGGAGATTGATTTTTTGGTGCACCGCGTCTCTCTGGAAGGAGCAATCCCGTTGCCCGACAAAGTGCACACCGTGGCGGACTTTCCCTGGCCTCAGACGGTCAGGGCGCTGCAGGAATTTCTGGGGATGGTGAACTTTTATTACCACTTCCTCCCCCGCGCGGCACGGCTCATGCAACCATTGTACGCCACGCTCAAGAGACAGAAACCCGCGGATGGGGTCGAATTATTCCACAATTGTTATTCACGCCGGCATTAATGACATCCGTCTCCGGCAGTCGGAAGTCACGAAACTTAATGTAGAATCGGTGTGTGACTTTGCAAAAACGATGTCTGCCACTGTAGTATTCTCTGGACCCCTCCCCAATCTGACCAGTGATGACATGTTTAGTCGCTCGTCATCCTTGAACCGCTGGCTGTCTGTGTGGTGTCCTAAAAATGACGTGGGCTACATTGACAATTGGAGCTCTTTTTGGGGAAAACCTGGTCTTATGAGACGAGACAGCATTCATCCCACTTTGGATGGTGCTTCTCATTTATCTAACAATCTGGCATCTTTTTTATCCAAATTTCCAAAACCGTGACTACTCAGAGTTGGGACCAGGAAGCAGAGTCACAGTCTTACACGCCTCTCTGCAGCTCCTCTTCATCCGCCACCCCTCAGCTTAGCCCCTGTCTTCCCCATCAGAGAATCGTTGTCTGCTCCCTCCAAAGTAAATAAAAATATAATGTATAAGCATCCCAAAGTGATAAAGCAAAATATTGGTAAAACTCAAATTAAACATAAAGCCTCTAAATTGAATGATTTGGCCTCTGTTCCTCCTCATAATTTAAAAATTAAATGTGGTTTATTAAATATTAGGTCTCTAACTCCCAAGTCTCTGTTAGTCCATGATCTGTTAATTGATCATCAGATTGATTTAATTTCCCTTACAGAGACTTGGTTAGGACAAGAGGATTATGTTGGTTTAAATGAATCAACTCCCTCTGGTTATTTAAACTGTCAAAATCCCAGAAGTTCTGGTCGTGGAGGAGGAGTAGCATCAAGTAGCATTGGACACTTTAGCAATTCCAGGTTAAACCCAATTTTATTTGCCATAGTTTATCGTTCCCCATCAACCTATTCAGAATTTTTATCCGAATTTCCTGATTTCTTAGCTGATTTAGTGCTGAAATCTGATAGAATAATTATAGTAGGGGACTTTAATATACATGTGGATGTAGATAGTGACTGCCTTAATGTGGCTTTTAATTCAATATTAGACTCGATTGGGTTTTCTCAGAAAGTAGGAAATTCTACTCATTACCTCCACCATACATTGGACCTTGTTCTGACATATGGCATAGAAATAGAAAATCTGGTAGTGTTTCCTCATAACCCTGTACTGTCAGACCATTGTCTGTTAACCTTTGATTTTACTATTTCTGACTATTTGGCTCCTAAAGAAAAATATTATCACAGTAGATGCCTCTCAGATGATGCTGTTTCCAAATTTATGCAGATTGTTTCCTCTATGCCATGTGTCAACACAACGGAAATAAGCTATAGACAGCTTGCTCCTTCTGTAATTGATAACATGGTGGATAGTGTTTCAGCTTCTCTGCATCAGGCTCTAGACTTGGTGGCCCCCTTAAAAAAGAAAAAGTCTAATCAGAGATTTTTAACTCCTTGGTTCAACACAGAAACTCGTAGCTTAAAACAGAAGACTCGTCAATTAGAAAGAAAATGGCGCTCTACTAATTTAGATGAAATCTATTTAGCTTGGAGAAATCATCTTTTAATTTATAAAAAATCTCTTAGAAAAGCTAGAACGAGTTATTACTCTGCATTAATAGAAGAGAACAAGAATAATCCCAGGTTTCTTTTCAGTACTGTAGCCAGGTTGACAAAGAGTCAGGACTCTGTCAATCCTAGCATCCCCTTAGAGCTTACTAGTCAGGACTTTATGAACTTTTTCAATAATAAAATTTCATCCATCAGAGATAAAATCAATCAGATTCTTCCCACAGTTAACTTAAATACTGTAACTACTACAACTCCTTCTATTGATGTCTGTCTTGATGAGTTTACTCCAATCGACCTTTGTGAGTTAGACAAAATAGTTTCCTCATCCAAACCTTCAACTTGTCTTTTAGACCCTATTCCTACCAGGTTATTTAAAGAAGTCTTCCCACTTATTGGTAGCTTTATTCTTCATATAATCAATTCTTCATTAACTTTAGGCCATGTACCGCAGGCTTTTAAAACGGCTGTAATTAAACCCTTACTCAAAAAGCCAACGCTAGATCCAGGAGCTTTAGCTAACTATAGACCAATCTCTAATCTCCCTTTCATTTCAAAAATCTTAGAAAGAGTTGTTGCTATGCAATTATTTGACCACCTGCAGGGAAATGGTTTATTTGAGGAGTTTCAATCTGGGTTTAGAATCCATCATAGCACTGAAACAGCCTTAGCGAAGGTCACTAACGACCTCCTCATTGCATCTGATAATGGACTAGTTTCTGTACTTGTCCTTTTAGATCTTAGTGCAGCTTTTGATACTATTGATCATAATATTCTACTTGATAGATTAGAACACTATGTTGGACTTAATGGAACTTCGTTGCAGTGGTTTAGATCTTATTTATCTGATAGGTTCCAGTTTGTTCATGTAAATGATGAGTTTTCTCTCAGCTCAAAGCTTAGTCATGGAGTTCCACAGGGATCTGTGCTTGGCCCTACTCTTTTTAGTTTATATATGCTTCCGTTAGGCAACATTATTAGAAAGCACTGTATACATTTTCACTGTTATGCAGATGACACACAATTATACCTGTCAATGAAGCCAGATGATACTAATCAATTAGCCAAGTTAGAAGCCTGTCTTAAGGAAATCAAAGTTTGGATGACTTGTAATTTCCTTGTAATTTCCTGCTATTAAATTCAGATAAGACTGAAGTCATTCTTGTTGGTCCAAAAAACCTTAGAAATTCCTTTCCAAATCAAACTTTCAGTTTGGATGCAGTTACTCTTTCTCTTAATAGCTCTGTGAGGAACCTTGGAGTTATTTTTGATCAGGATTTGTCCTTCAATTCACATATTAAATTTGTTTCTAAGACTGCCTTCTATCATTTGCGTAATATTGCCAAGATTAGGAGCATCTTGTCTCAGAGTGATGCTGAGAAGCTGATCCACGCTTTTGTTAGCTCGAGATTAGATTATTGTAATTCTTTATTATCAGGTTGTCCTAAAACATCTTTAAAAAGTCTTCAGCTGATCCAAAATGCTGCAGCAAGAGTTTTAACAGGTACTAGAAAGAGAGATCATATCTCTCCGGTTCTGGCCTCCCTTCATTGGCTTCCCATAGAGTTTAGAATTAAGTTTAAAATCCTTCTTCTTACTTACAAAGCTCTAAACAATCAGGCTCCTTTTTATTTAAAAGATCTGATACTACCGTATCATCCTAACAGAGCACTACGCTCCCAAAATGCAGGTTTACTTGTAATACCTAGAATCTCCAAAAGTACAATGGGAGGCAGAGCCTTCAGTTATCAAGCTCCTCTCCTGTGGAATCAGCTGCCAATCTGGATTCGGGAGTCAGACTCGATCTCTGTTTTTAAGAATAGGGCTAAAACCTACCTTTTTGATATAGCCTACAATTAGGGAGGGATCATGTGTTTTCTGAACCCTCCCTTAGTTATGCTGCTAATAGGTTTAGTCAGCCGGGGGACCTCCAGTAATGCACTGGGCCTCACTCCTTTCCTCACTCTCTATGAAATATTTTTTTTTTTTGCTGGTCATTAACATTTGTTTGTTCTCTCCCATAGATTGAGTCCCCATCGTGCTGTTTGCTCTCTACATGTCTGTTCTTTTCTTCTTCTCTATCCCCTCACCCCCCAGCCAGTCGCAGCAGATGACTGCCCCTCCCTGAGCCTGGTTCTGCTGGAGGTTTCTTCCTGTTAAAAGGGAGTTTTTCCTCTCCACTGTCGCCAAGTGCTTGCTCACAGGGGATCGCCTGATTGCTGGGGTCTTTCTGCAACTGTGGGGGTCCTCCCTACAGTTGATAGTGCTATGAGATGACTGTTGTTGTGAAATGGCGCTATATAAATAAAGTTGAATTGAATTGAATTGAATTGAATTGAATGGAACCCGGAGCGAGAGCGGGCGTTCTCGGAGGTCAAAGCAGCCCTGGCAAACGCCGCACTGTTGGCACATCCGGACCCGGTGGCCCAGATAGCGCTCACCACCGACACTTCAGACGTGGCCATAGGGGCTGTCGTGGAGCAGCGTGTCGCCGGGGCTTGGCAGCCGCTCGCCTTTTTCAGCAGAACTTTGCGTGACAGCGAACATAAATACAACGCATTCGACAGGGAGTTGCTGGCCCTCCACCTGGCCATACGCCACTTCCAGTTCTGGCTGGAAGGGCGCAGCTTCACCACGTTCGTGGACTACAAGCCACTAACGTTCACGATGGCCAAGGTTTCAGAACCGTGGTCGGGCCGGCAGCAGAGACAGCTGGCCACGATCTCAGAGTTTACTACCGATATTCAGCATGTGTCGGGTAAACTGAATGTAGTGGCGAACTGTTTCTCGCACGCCGTGGTGGCCCCGATCTACGTGGGGATAGATTACACAGCCATGGCCACGGAGCAGGTGAGCGATGCAGACGTGCGCACGCTCCAGTCTGGACCAACAGGGTTAAGGCTGGAGAGCAGGGTGCTGCAAGACGGCAGCCCCCCCTAATCTGCAATGTCTTCATGGGACGCCCGCATCCGGTGGTCATGGTCGCGTGGCGCCGCCGCGTGTTTGAGTCGGTTCACACTCTGGCGCACCCAAGAGTGCGCACGTCGGTCAAAATGGTGGGAGAGAAGTTCGTGTGGCCGAGCCTACGCAAACAAGTAAAAGAGTGGGCTGCAGCCTGCGTGGCGTGCCAACGAGCCAAGGTACACAGACACACGGAGGCTCCCTTGGAGCCGTTTCGGGTACCGGCTAAGAGGTTTGACCATGTTCATGTGGACCTCGTGGGCCCCCTCCTGCCATCACAGGGGTGCACGCACCTCCTGACAGTGGTGGACCGCACCACGCGCTGGCTAGAAGCAGTCCCACTGATGGCAACCATGTCCGCAGACATAGCACGCGCTTTTTTAACAGCATGGGTGGCACGTTTTGGAGTTCCATCGAACATTACGTCCGACAGGGGCCCTCAATTTGTTTCCGAACTCTGGTCCGCGATGGCCCGCAGCCTGGGTGTTGCAATTCATCGCACAACCGCGTACAACCCACAGGCCAATGGGTTATGCGAGCGTTTTCATAGATCACTGAAAGCAGCACTCAGGGCTTCACTGAAAGCAGCACTCAGGGCTTCACTGACGGATGCAAACTGGGTGGACAGGTTGCCGTGGGTTTTATTGGGGTTGCGCTCCGCGCCAAAAGAGGATCTGGAAGCTTCCCTGGCAGAGCTGGTTTTTGTGCAGCCCCTACGGCTGCCCAGGGAATTTCTGCCAGATAATCCTGCGCCGAACAGCTCCCTGTCTCAGCTTTTGCAGCGTAGCGCAAACACAGGCACGCTGTCGGGCCCTGCCCACCACTGTTTTCCGTGTGCTTTCATGCCTAAAACTTTGAAGAACGCGGAGTTCATGTTCGTCAGACACAACGCCCACCGCCCTCCATTGCGCCCACCCTATGATGGACCGTTCAGAGTGTTGGAAACAGGGGATAAGCATTTTTTGCTAGACTTGGGGGGTAGAAGGGAGAAAATTGGCATAGACAGACCCAAACCCACCCTTGTAGCGGTGGACGAGCAAGTGCTGTTGGCTAGGGCCCCTCGGCGTGGAAGACACCCACGGAGAGCTCCCCAGGGAAACGATCCACCAGAGCAGCCACACGGACAGAGTGGTTTCCACCCCCCCCCCTCGCCACGGCCCACCCGCAGTCAGACACACTCCCAAAAGCCCCCCACCGGCACAGCAGCGCCACGGAGGCGGTAAACCCCAGTTACAGCAGATATGGGAGGAGACTGAGGCCAAACCGGCGTGTGGACTGATGTTCTATTGTTCTATCTAAGATGCTGGGGGGACAGTGTAGGACCTTGGGGGAGTCAGATTATTTAGCATCTCAGACAGAGACAGTGAATAAGCATGTGAGAACAATGCCCAGGGGGTTCCTGGCGAGATGGCAGGAAGGAGTCAAGGACCAAATACTTATTTTTACCGAGGAATTTACCAATTAATTCATTAAAAATCCTTCAATGTGATTTTCTGGATTTTTTTTCCCCTCATTTTGTCTGTCATAGTTGAGGTATGCCTATGATGAAAACTGGAGACCTCTCTCATTTTTTAAGTGGGAGAACTTGCACAATTGGTGGCTGACTAAATACTTTTTTCCCCCACTGTATATATATATGTATATATACACACACACACATACATACATGTATAGATATATATTCACATGTATGTATATATTTATCTTTGTAGTTCTATTTCCCAGACCTCACTTGTTTGTTTGTGTCCTGTTTCAATTCTTTGTTTAAAAAGAAATAAAAATAAAAAAGCAACAGGCAGAAAATGCAAGATATAAAATACAAGACAATAAGGAAATCTATAAAATGTAGAAGATTGCTTCCTCTTTAAACCTGAGGATGCACAGTTTTGTCCAGCACTGGGAACAATGGGTAAAATTTGTAAAACCTTTGAGAACAAGATACACTATTAGGAATTTAAGTGATAAAGGATCAGAGAAATAAGTGACCTGACAAACAAATAAACAAGGATCTGAAACAGTCGCTAATATTGGACGTCCCATTCATCTTCATTGTTTAGGTATTCTGTAATTAATATTCACACAGTCAAATTCATCTTAGTGCCATTTACTCCCTTTTATATTTGTCAAAGTCTAACATGTGATCGCCTACATATAGGCTCCACCTCTTTGTTCCACTTTCAAACCCAGCCTACATCTGGGCCTGGAAAGCCTGACTGGGATCCCTGTTTCAGACAGGAAGACTTGGTTCTACGGGCATGAACTAGTTCAGTTAAATTTGAAAGAAGTTTAATGTTCTGTCCCAATTTCTGATCCTATTAATCACTTTTTACGATCATAGTAAGATCATGATTCTGTTAAAGTTTTTAAACTGCTTTAAGTAAGACAAAATTTATAGTTTTTAACAACCATCACAACAACTTAGTATCTAAACTCAGTGTAAATGGTGTAGAGATTGAAAGGGTATCTGAAACTAAATTTCTTGGAGTAATAATTGATGACGATCCCCCTCATGGATCCCCCTGTCCATGAGGGGGATCAGGTGACGATCCCTCTCATGGATCGTCACCTTATCCCCCTCGTGGATCGTCACCTTATTGTGGTGGAGGGGTTTGCGTGCCCCAGTGATCCCAGGAGCTATGTTGTCCAGGGCAATTTGCCTCTGATAGGGTCTCCCAAGACAAACTGGTCCTGGGTGAAGGGCCAGACTAAGAACGATCCAACAGACTCTCATGATAAATTGTATATCAAGGATTCAGTGTACCCCGCCCAGTATGGGGTTACCGGGGCCCCACCCTGGAGCCAGGCCTGGGGGAGGGGCTCGAAGGCTAGCGTCTGGTGGCTGGGTTTCCACCCATGGGACCCGGCCGGGCTCAGCCCGAAGGAGTTACATGGGTCCGCCCTCCAGTGGGCTCACCACCTGCAGGAGGGATCATGGGGGTCAGGTGCTATGTGGATTAGGTGGCGGTCAAAGGCGGAGACCTTGGCGGACTGATCCCAAGCTTTCTAAACTGGCTTTTGGTACGTGGAATGTCACCTCTCTGGTGGGGAAGGAGCCTGAGCTAGTGTACGAGGTTGAGAGATACCAGCTAGATATAGTCGGCCTCACCTCAACACACAGCTCCGGTTCCGGAACCAGTCTCCTCGAGAAGGGCTGGAGCTTGGCCTTTTCTGGAGTTGCCCCGGGCAAGAGGCGACGAGCAGGGGTGGGTATTCTTGTATCGCCCCACCTTGCTGCCTCTATATTGGAGTTTCCCCCGGTGGACGAAAGGGTTGCTTCCCTGCGCCTTTGGGTTGGGAAACGGGTCCTGACCATCATTTGTGCCTATGCACCAAATGATGTTTCAGAGTACCCACCCTTTTTGGAGTCTGTGACTGGGGTGCTGGAGGGTGCTCCTCTTGGAGACTCCATTGCCCTACTGGGGGACTTCAATGCGCACGTGGGCAACGACAGTGAAACCTGGAGGGGGGTGATTGGGAGGAACGGCCTGCCCGATCTGAACCTGAGTGGTGTTCAGTTATTGGACTTCTGTGCTAACCACAGTCTGTCCATAACGAACACCATGTTCAAGCATAAGGGTGTCCATATGTGCACCTGGCACCAGGACACCCTAGGTCGCAGGTCGATGATCGATTTTGTTATCGTATCATCAGACCTGCGACCGTATATCTTGGACACCCAAGTAAAGAGAGGTGCAGAGCTGTCAACTGATCACCACCTGGTGGTGAGATGGATCCGATGGCAGGGGAGGAAGCCATTCAGACCTGGTAGACCCAAACGTATAGTGAGGGTGTGCTGGGAGCGTCTGGCTGAGGCCCCTGTCCGGGAGGTCGTCAACTCCCACCTCCGGAAGAACTTCAACCACATTCCGAGGGAGTCTGGAGACATGGAGTCTGAATGGGCCATGTTCTCCACCTCTGTTGTTGACGCGGCGGCCCAGAGGTGCGGCCGCAAGGTGGTCAGTGCATCTCGTGGTGGCAACCCCCGAACCAAGTGGTGGACACCAGTGGTGAGGGGGGCCATTAAGCTGAAGAAGGAGTCCTATCAAGCTTGGTTGGCTTGTGGGACTCCCGAAGCAGCTGAGGTATACCGGCAGGCCAAGCGGAGTGCAGCTTGGGTGGTTGCTGAAGCAAAAACCCGGGTATGGGAGGAGTTCAGTGAGGCTATGGAACAAGACTTTCGGTCGGCCTCAAAGAGATTCTGGCAAACTGTCCGGTGGCTCAGGAGGGGAAAGCAGCTCCCCGTCCACACTGTGTATGGTGCGGATGGGACACTGTTGACTTCGACTGGGGATATCGTCGGGCGGTGGAAGGAATACTTCGAGGATCTCGTCAATCCCACTGATACGCCTTCCACAGAGGAAGCAGGGTTTGGGGACGAGGGGGATGACTCGCCTATCACAGGGGCTGAGGTCGCCAAGGTGGTTAAAAATCTCCTTGGTGGCCTGGCCCCGGGGGTGGACGAGATTCGCCCTGAGTACCTCAAGGCCCTGGATGTTGTTGGGCTGTCATGGTTGACACACCTCTGCAACATTGCGTGGAGGTCGGGGGCAGTGCCTTTGGCATGGCAAACCGGGGTGGTGGTTCCTCTCTTCAAAAAAGGGGACCGGAGGATGTGCTCCAACTTTAGAGGGATCACACTCCTCAACCTCCCTGGGAAGGTCTATGCCAAGGTACTGGAGAGGAGAGTCTGGCCGCTGGTCGAACCTCGGATTCAGGAGGAGCAATGTGGTTTTTGTCCTGGCCGTGGCACATTGGACCAGCTCTTTATCCTCTCGAGAATTCTTGAGGGTTCGTGGGAGTTTGCCCAACCAGTTTATATGTGTTTTGTGGACTAGGAGAAGGCATTTGACCGCGTCCCTCGTGGATTTTTGTGGGGGGTGCTTCGGGAGTATGGGGTATCGGGCTTGTTGTTACGAGCTATTCGGTCTCTGTACGACCATTGTGAGAGTTTGGTTCGTATTGCCAACACTCGGTCGGAGTCATTTCCAGTGAGAGTTGGACTCCGCCAGGGCTGCCCTCTGTCACCGATCCTGTTCATAATTTTTATGGACAGGATTTCTAGGCGCAGCCAGGGAATGGAGGGTGTCATGCTTGGTGACCACAGGATCTCATCTCTGTTGTTTGCAGATGATGTTGTCCTGTTGGCTTCATCCAGCAATGACCTACAGCTCTTGCTGGGACCGTTTGCCGCTGAGTGTGAAGCGGCTGGGATGAGAATCAGCACCTCCAAGTCCGAGTCCATGGTCCTCAGCCGGAAAAAGGTGGATTGTCCTCTCCCGGTTGGGGACAGGCTCCTGCCCCAAGTTGAGGAGTTTAAGTATCTTGGGGTCTTGTTCACGAGTGAGGGGAAAATGGAGCGAGAGATCGACAGACGGATTGGAGCAGCATCTGCAGTGATGCTGACGTTGTACCGGTCTGTTGTGGTGAAGAGGGAGCTGAGTTCTAAGGCAAAGCTGTCGATTTACCAGTCAATCTACGTTCCTACTCTCACCTATGGTCACGAGCTTTGGGTAATGACCGAAAGAACGAGATCGCGGATACAAGCGGCTGAAATGAGCTTTCTCCGTAGGATTGCTGGACTCACTCAGAGATAGGGTGAGGAGCTCAGTCATCCGGGAGAGGCTCAGAGTAGAACCGCTGCTCCTCCACATTGAAAGGAGTCAGTTGAGGTGGTATGGGCATCTGATTAGGATGCCGTCCTGGACGCCTCCCACTTGAGGTGTTTCAGGCACGTCCCACTGGGAGGAGACCCCGGGGCAGACCCAGGACTCGGTGGAGAGACTATGTCTCCCAGCTGGTCTGGGAACGCCTTGGTATCCCCTCTGAAGAGCTGGAGCAGGTGGCTGGAGAGAGGGAAGTCTGGGCTTCTCTGCTTGAACTGCTGCCTCCGCGACCCGGACCTCCGGAAAAGCGGTAGAAGATGGATGGATGGATGGATGGATGGTAATAATTGATAATAAACTGTGTTAGAAGTCACATATTAATTATATTAAAGGTAAAATATCTAAATCAATCGCAATACACAATCGCAATACACAGAGCGAAATATTTGCTGAATCAACCCACATTATATATGACATGATTCTTGACCCAGGAGACAGACAACAGACACAAGTAGGACAATTAACAATTATTTATTAACTCAGTGAGGTGCCTGGGTGTGTGGATGTGAGGGTGAGTGAGATGCTGGAGCAGTGCTGGAGCTGAGCGAGTCCCGCTGCGACCTGGCAACCCTAGGGACACAAAGCACAGGTGTTAGTACTGTTTGCAGCTGAGAGGTGTAATGGTGACTGCTGCTTACTTGCAGGTTCTGCCGGGAGACTCTTGCTGGCTCCGGGAGCGAGTGCTGGGAGGAGAGTGGGAGACTTGGCGTTGTGTCAAGATGGAGAGGTTCCGAGGAGGAGGAGGCGAAGCCCCGCTGCTTTGGGAAATTGTTCCGCCACCAGGGAGGTCCACCTGTGCACAGGGGAGAATACTTTGACAAGGTAAGGATGAACGTGGCTTACGTGACGAGGCTTGATGCGCTGGAGCTCTGGTACGAGGTCGAGAGCATGGAGCGTTGCTCAGTGGTGATGACAGACGACTCCGTGCTGAGCCGTCAGTGAGTCTGGCTTTTATGGCCTGCTGAGGATTGGAAGCAGGTGTGCGCGCAGCTGGAGCTGATGACGGCCCAGCGGCCGCCATGACAGTACTCACCCCCTCTAGAGGTGCCTCCAGGCACCTGTCCCATCCTACCTGGATACGCCCGATGAAAGTCGCGGATGAGCTGTTTGTCGAGGATCAACACCGGGCGAATCCAGGAAAGGTGTTCAGGACCGAATCCCTCCCAGTCCACCAGGTACTGAAGACCCCGGCCCCGCCTGCGGACATCCAAGATGGCGATAACCCCCCAAGCCAGGTGGTCATCGATCATCCTCGGAGGGGGGAGACGCCGCAGGGGGTGGGCACAGAGGGTCAGAGATGTAAGGCTTCACCTGGGAGACATGAAAAGTGGGACAGATGCGCATGGAAGAGGGGAGAGCTAAGCGCACAGCCACAGAGTTCACAATGGGAGAGATGACAAAGGGACCGATAAAGCTCTTAGTCAATTTGCGCTTCTCGGCTGGTACATTAATATTCTTTGTAGAGAGCCAGACCTGTTGACCCACCTTGTAATCCGGGGCCGGTTTCCTGTGACGGTTGGCTACCTGGATATTACGTTCGGTGGTTCGGAGAAGGACTCTGCGGGTGATGGTCCAAATTCAGTGACAACGCCTGGCATGAGCCTGAACCGAGAGAACAGCCACCTCCTTCTCCTCCGGGAACAGCGGTGGGTCATACCCCAACGATGACTTGAAGGGAGACATCCCAGATGCTGAAGACACCGTGGAGTTGTGTGCGTATTCGATCCAAGGCAGAAACGTACTCCAGGAAGAGGAGCATGAAGATATGACGCAGTGGAGCACAGCCTCCAGCTCCTGATTGGCTCGCTGACACTGGCCGTTGCTCTGCGGGTGGTATCCTGAGGAGAGGCTCACCGTGGCCCCCAGCACCGAGCAAAACGCCTTCCAGACCTGGGAGACAAACTGGGGACCCCGATCTGACACAATATCAGACGGAATGCCATGAAGGCGGACCACATGCAGGAGATCAGCCATTTCCCGAGCTGAAGGCAACCCACGGAGGGGCACAAAATGGGCTGCCTTGGAAAAGCGGTCCACAATGGTCAGGACCGAGGTGAAGTGGTCAGACGGAGGCAGGCCCGTCATGAAGTCCAAAGCCACATGAGACCAGGGGCGGGAAGGGACCGGCAGGGGATGGAGAAGACCCGCTGGGGGGGAGATGAAGATTTCCCGGTGGCGCACTGAGCGCAGGCCCGGACGTAGCTGGTGACATCCTTCCTGAAATCTGGCCACCAAAAGGCTCTCTGGAGCAGGGCAATGGTACGGGCGATCCCAGGATGGCACGCCAGCTTGGAGGCATGGGCCCACTGGATAACCTTACTCCTGGCAGAGGTGGGAACGAACAATCGGCCCGGGGGACCCCCCCAGGTCGGGTTCACCCTCCTGAGCCCTCCTGACTCTATCCCGGATCCCCCACACGAGGCTGCCCACAACACAGGATGAAGGCAGGATGGTTTCCTCCTGATCTTCAGACGTCTCCACCTTGAACTGCCTAGAAAGGGCATCCGGCTTCACGTTCTTACTCCCAGGTCGATAGGTGATTGTAAAATCGAAGCGTCCAAAAAAAAAAGGGACCAGCAGGCCTGGCGGGAGTTCAGCCGTTTAGCCGTCCGGAGATATTCTAGGTTTTTATGGTCCGTCCAGACGACAAACGGCTGAGCAGCCCCCTCCAGCCAGTGTCTCCACTCCTCTAGGGCGATCTTGACCGCCAACAACTCCATGTCACCAATGCTGTAGTTCCTCTCGGCGGGTTGCAGGGGGCCAGAGAAGAAGGCACACGGGCGAATCACTCCATCCACAGGAGAGCGCTGCTACAGGACCGCTCAGACTCCAGAATCCGAGGCGTCCACTTCCACTAAGCACTGAAGGTCCGGGTCCACCTGGGTCAATACACGGGACGAGGCGAACTCCTCCTTCAACTTTCCAAATGCCGCAGCAGCCTCCTCGCTCCAAAGAAGGGGGTCTTGGGGGACGTGAGGCTGGTCAGGGGTCGGGCAATAATCCCAAAGTTGGGCACAAAACGACAGTAGAAGTTGGCAAAACCCAAAAACCCCTGTAGCTGCTTCCTGGAAGTGGGGGTGGGCCAGTCCACTACCGCCTTAACCTTGGCTGGGTCACAGAGCACCTGATTGTGTGCTATCACAAACCCCAAGAATGACGTTGACCTGGTGTGGAATTCACACTTCTCGGCCTTGACAAATAACTGATTCTCCAGGAGGCGTTGAAGGACCCGTCTGACGTGCACGTGGTGCTCTTCCAACATCCGCGAAAAGATAAGGATGTCATCCAGGTATACAAACACGAAGGAATTCAGGAAATCTCGGAGGACGTTGTTAATTAGGCGCTGGAAGACGGCCTGCGCGTTGGTTAACCCAAACAGCATCACAAGGTACTCGAAATGGCCGCTTGGGGTCCGGAAGCCCGTCTTCCAATCGTCGCCCTCCTTGATCTGCACCAGATGATAGGCATTTCGAAGGTCCAGTTTAGTAAACCATGACGCCCCCCCGGAGAGAGTCAAAGGCCGAGTTCATCAGGGGCAGCGTGTACTTGTCCTTGATGGTTATATCGTTGAGCCCCCGGAAGTCGATGCAGGGACGAAGAGAGCCATCCTTCTTTCCTACGAAGAAGAATCAGGCCCCCACCGCAGAAGAAGATGGTTGAATAATACCGGAGCTGAGGGATTCCTTAATATAAGTGTCCATGGCTTCACGCTCAGGGGCAGAGAGACTGTATAGGCGACTTGCCGGAAGCGGGGCCCCAGCCCGGAGGTTGATCGCGCAGTCATAAGGGCGGTGGGGGGGAAGGGACAGCGCCCGTGACTTGCTGAACACTGTTCCCAGATCGTGGTAGATCTCTGGTACCTTGGACAGATCCGGGGGCGGTGACGTGGGGGGAGTTATTGGCACAGAGGGAGCACATGCTGCAGACTGGAGGAAGGCGCTGAGGCAGAAGGAGCTCCAAGTGGTGATATTCCCCGCCCGCCAGTCAAACGTGGGATTATGTAGCCGTAGCCATGGGTATCCCAGAATAACAGGAGAGGTGGAGGTGGGCAGCACCAGAAACCGAATGCCCTCCCGATGATTACCAGAAACAATCACTGACACGGGGGCCATCTGGTGGGAAACAGCGGTTAGCGGGGCCTTTGACAGGGTGATGAGATTGACAGGAAGGCGAAGGGCTTGACAGATGAGGCCCAGGCGGGTTGCCAGGTCGCCTGAAATGAAGCTTTGCTTAGCTCCAGAGTCAATAAGGGCATGTGTGGTATGTTCTCTGTGATTATAAATGAGTCTGATGGGGACAAGACAGCTGGTGAGGGGCTTTGACTGATCTACGTCCGTGAGTCCCCCTACTGTGACCCACGGACCTCCCCTTTTACCCGATTAGTACACTCAGCTACCTCGTGAGACTCACTGCCGCAGTAGAAACACAGCCCTAAATCCTTCCGGCGCTGTCTCTCAGCCGCCGAAACTCCTGATCGCCCTATAATTATCTCCTCCTGCCCCGGTAGTTCCTCTGACAGGGGCAGAGCCAACAAGGGTGAATGAAAGGAGCGGGGGCGTGGCTTGACCGAGCAGCCAGCAGCCCTTCGCTCGGCTGCCCGCTCCTTCAGTCTGTTGTCTAAACTAATGGTGAGTGAGATTAATTCACTTAAAACGGCAGGCTTATCCCGTGTCGCTAGCTCATCTCTTAACTCTGAGCTGAAGCTACGGACAAAAATGCTGCAAAGTGAAGGATCCTCCCACCCTACCTCAGTAGCTAACACCCGGAAGTCCACAGCGAAATCGGCGGCAGATCTACTGCCCTGCCGAAGGTTTAACAAGCGGTCAACCAACACCACGTCCCTATCAGTGTGGTCAAAAACTTCACCAAAATCGGCTACAAATTGTTGGTAGGTTATACTTTGTATAATATACAATATACTTTGTATCATTCATTAATACTCCCATACATGACATATTGTACTGAAGTATGGGGAAATAAGATAAGATAAGATAAGATAAGATAAGCCTTTATTAGTCCCACAATGGGGAAATTCCAGGACTGCAACAGCACAGGTATAGCAACACTCAGAGCAACAATCAGAAGGCAAGAAAAAACAAGAACAGCTAGTAAACATATGTACATATTACTATAAATATATATAGACACACAGTGCAGAGCATTATGGTTGGTTATGTATATTATGGTTGGTTATGTTATGGTTGGTTATGGTTGGTTATGTATATATATATATATATATATATATATATATATATATATATATATACAACTTTTATTAGATTCTAGAATATATATATATATATATATATATATATATATATATATATATATATATATATATATACAGTATATATAAGATAAGCCTTTATTAGTCCCACAATGGGGAAATTCCAGGATTGCAACAGCACAGGGATAGCAACACTCAGAGCAACAATCAGAAGGCAAGAAAAAACAAGAACAGCTAGTAAACATATGTACATATTACTGTATATATATATATATATATATATATATATATATATATATATAGAGAGAGAGAGAGAGAGAGAGAGAGAGACACAGTGCGGAGCATTATGGTTGGTGAATGTGCAGCAGAAAGTCCAAGCTCTCTCTCCGCGGATGCGGCGGGCCAGCTGGAAGTCTTGAGGCATGATGGCGACCCCCTTAGCGTAGAAGAGACCCACCAGGTAGGCCTCGCCGGCCTCCTGCAGAGCCACGACGGCGAAGATCAGGAAGCGCAGGTCGGTCTTGGAAGTCCTGAGCGATCTCCCTCACCAGGCACTGGATGGGCAGCTTACGGATGAGCAGCTCCGTGGATTTCTGGCAGCGACGGATCTCTCTCGGAGCCACGGGCCTGTAACGGTGAGGCTTCTTCACTCCGCCGGTGGCCGGAGCGCTTCTCCGAGCAGCCTTGGTGGCCAGCTGCCTCCCGGGGGGCCCCCTCCTCCAGCAGATTTTACGGGCGGTCTGCCTGGTTCTTGCCATCGCTCTTTATCATTCCGTCTTATATTTCCCGCACGCCGTCCAAACTCCAGCCTGGCACCCGCGTTGTTTTCGCTACAGTTCCCGGTATATCGAGTCTCTCCGCTAGCATCGGGTGGCGGCCGAGTGCTAGCTAGCACTAGCTCTTCCTGCTGTAACGTCTCCTGCTGTAAACAGTGGCTCCGTCCGCCGACTCGGGAGACCTTTGGGGCGATCTGTGTGTCTGTGATATATATATAGAGTGAAAGGTGTAGAAAGAAAGAAGAAGGAAGATAAAAAAAAATACATATAAAAAAATACATATAAAACAAACATATATCCAGTCTTTATGCTTCAGAAGAGAGCTATTAGAATAATAAACAAAGCTGCTTACAGGGAACCAACAAACCCACTTTTTCTTAAATTAAAAGCTCTCAAGTTGAAAGATCTGGTTGACTTTAAAACTGCAGTAATAATGTTTAAAGTGAAGAATCTATCACTGCCCGCAAATATCCAAAAGTTCCAAATAAGGGAGAAACAATATCATTTCAGAGGAACATGTATATTTCAAAAACCTTCAGTGAGAACTACCACCAAGCAACACTGTGTTTCAGTGCAAGGAGTCAGATTATGGAACAATTTTGGACCTGAATTAAAATCATGTACAACGCTTGAACAATTTAAACAAAAACTAAAGGAAGAAATACTCCAAACATATATACAAGATGACATGTAAAATCACATAAGGGTTGTCATATCCAGCCTGCATTGTGTTGCTGCTTATTTTTTTTTTGTCACATTTTGTCTTAACTTTGTTCTGAATTGTAATCGCTCTTGTTTTGTTTTTCTTTTGAATTCTTGGATGGAATATGGGTGGGCAATATAAGCTGCAGCTTCAGCCATCACCCATTTTGGATAACTTATGTTGAACTGTATAATCAGAGGAGTTATTGTTTAATTTGACCTTGTTGGATTTTTTTCCCCTTTGTTATATTATTCTGTTTCTTTTTAATCTTTACTTTTAATCTATCCAAAATAAAGATTCATTCATTCATTCATTCATTCAAAATTATTCTACTTAATAGCAGACTAATGTAGTTATGATGTCACACAGGGACCAGCATCCAGGGGCATCTGGACAGCATCACAGAGAGCCGTCAACCCTATCTGCTTGCTGTGGGGGACCCAAAGGAGTGTGATCCAAAAAAACTTTATTGTGGATGACAAACAGGCTGTACCTTGGAAGTCATCAGACTCTCTTATGTGTTTTGATGAGCTCTTCAAAGCTCATTTTGTCTTTGGTGTCTCATCCAGCCATGATCTGGTGAATGTGGACAACTTATTGCAGTCCACCATTTATGAAATAGATGTTGACACCACTAAGGTGAATCCCAGGGTTGCAGAATTGAGGACTCGGATGCTGCATTGACTTGATAATGAGATGTTATATGCATCCTGCAGTCCCCCCAGGATGTTGCGATCACGCCAGTTCACACGAAATCAAGCTTTTGTTGTGTCTTTTTCCCAGCACTGGAACTTTGTCCAACCACCTCAACTTTTCCACAATTTTGGCCAATTGTTATTTTCCATGAATTTCACCAATCAAATTTGTTCATGATCAGCGTCAAACACAAACGTCATCAGTCTGTCTACCAATCAAATGCATTGAACGCTCACGTTTTCACTTCCTGTTTACTGTGATGGCGGCTGCATGCTAATATCTCTCATGTACCAACAAGAATCACCGCTAAACACCGTGCTGAACAGTTTTCCAGAATTCTCCATGAAAGCGGGGCTAAACTATTCTGTACTTGGTGCAATGTTGTACTGGAACACAAACGAAGGTCCACGATTGAAAAGCACCTTTCAACCACAAAACACAAACTGAGAATGGCTGAAAGTCGGTGACGTCAGACCAGACAGAGGACAAGAAGTGAAGCTGTATCATCCAGATCTATTGCAACTGCAGAGAGAATCAGGCTAAGAATTTTTTTCAACAATTGTGTGACAAGCCATAATCCAACTGTCATAGTGCTGGGTTTGTTTGTTTTTTACAGAGTGCATGTATGTGATGTCATCACGTGTCTGTTTTAAAGAAAGCCTGATAGTGATTAAAGAGATGAAGATCTAGTGCAGAGGTGTCAAACTCAATTGCACAGGGGGCCAAAACTCAAAGCTCACTTTAGATCGCGGGACGAACAGGATAAACATTTATTGAACACAGTAAAACTAAACGTTTTTTGAACATAAATATGAATAAAAACGACAGGAATATTATTCCAGAATAAATAAACTTAAACTTTATCTAACTTAAAATACTTTGCTCTCCATAAAAATATCTCTTGTCAAAATTATACAAGTTACAACTATGAACATGCTGCAAAAAAACCTGAAAAAAATAAAAATCAGGCTTTTCCATAAAAGTAAAAATAACAAATCAAAACATTCAGTTTTCTTTGCTATTGTGCTATTTTATAAAAAAATTAATTTAAACTTTTAATATCGTCAAATATTTTGCTCTCCATAAAAAATATCTCCTGTCAAAATCATACAAATTCAAAATATGAACACGGTCCAAAAAACCCTGGAAATATAAATAAAATTTGTGCTTTTTAGCCAAAGTAAAAGTAACAAATGAAAACATTCAGTTTTCTTTGCTCTTCTGCCGTTTTGTCAGAGCTGGATGCTTGGCATCTTTTCTTGGCAACAAGTTGGTTTAGGTTTGGTGTCAGGTTCTGTGTTGTGGAGATTCTCAGGATGGACTGCAGGTGTTCATCAGTCAGACGACTCCTGTGTGCTGTTTTGTTCATCTTCATCACTGAGAACAGCTTCTCACACAGATATGTGCTACCAAACATGCACAAGGTTCCAGCCGCATGGAGACGGAGCTGAGGCATTGCTTCAGGAATGGAGCGAATAAACTGTGCGGCCCTGCAGTGTCGTACTTTGCCTTTAGTGTCCCATTACACTGCAGCTCTATCAGCTCCATCTGAATCTGTACAGGTGCAGTTTCCACACTGACGGCAAATGGGTTGCAAAGCAGCTCCAAATGCCATTTTTGTGCTTCAAAGTCTCCAAAGCGCTGTGAGAACCCAGTGTGAAGTGCGCTCAGTTTATCAGCAAAGCGCGCATTAGGGAACATCGTTGCACCAACTTGGTTCAACATTACTTGGCAACAGGGAAAGTGAGGCAAGTTGCACTGGTGCATTTGTGTCTTCATGAGAGCAGCTTCACTTGCAATGCCTTCACTGCATCATACATGTCAGTGATCATGCGGTCACGTCCCTGGAGCTGAAGGTTCAAGACGCTGAGATGAGTTGTGATGTCAGCCAGAAACGCCAACTCACACTTCCACTTCTCATCCCACAAAACTGGGGAGTCTTTTCCTTTACTGTCCATAAACTGACAGATTTCCTTGCTGAGCTCAGAAACTCTACTGAGAACTTTTCCCGACTCAACCAACGCACCTCTGTATGATCAGGAATGTCGGCAAACTCTGACTCTATTTCTCACATAAAAGACTGAAATTGCCGGTGACTTAAACCTTTAGCTCAGATAAAGTTTACGGTTTGCGTTACAGCACTCATTAAATGTTCCATTTTGAGCACTTTACCACACAGCGTTTCCTGATGTCTGATGCAGTGATGCTGTCAATTCTCCAGTCCAGTTCTCCTCCTGCATCTTTACCCGCATCCTTCCCACTAGTCCACTTTTTTCACCGCACATCGCCGCTGCTCCATCTGTTCTAAGTCCAATAAGTTTGTCCCAGTTTCATGTCAGTTACACTTTGACATACGTTTTCAAAAATGTCTTTTCCTGTCGTTGTCCCGTGCATCAATTTAATGTCCAATATTTCCTCTGTAAGGCACAAATTGGAGTCCACTCCACGGATGAAGATGGCCAGCTGTGCAGTGTCCGTCATGTCAGCACTTTCATCCACAGCGAGAGAGAACACAATAAAGTCTTTGCTTCTTTCAATCAGCTGTGTTCTTAAATCAGTGGCCATC
The DNA here is from genome assembly GCA_020510985.1 of Pholidichthys leucotaenia. NCBI lineage: Eukaryota > Metazoa > Chordata > Actinopteri > Cichliformes > Pholidichthyidae > Pholidichthys > Pholidichthys leucotaenia. The sequence goes on from CM035850.1 coordinate 12,435,470, forward strand.
TTACAAACCCCATCAGCAACTGTATTTCTACTCGGGTTTACATTTGCCAACATCTGCTTTTTGTCTGGACACCAGACGTGGTACACCTTCATCATGCAGCTCTTCAGAAACTCTCCCTCGGTAAATGGCGGGCCTGATGTGGCTATCTCCTCTGCCACAATAAAACTTGCTTTCACAGCAGTGTCACTTTGTGGTTTTGCTGCAGTGAAAAAAGTCTGCTGAGATGTCAGATTCTTCTTTAACTCTTCTACTTTCTGTAGCTTCTGCTCTGCATTCAGGTTTTTTCAGCATATCCTGATGTTTTGTCTCGTAGTGCCGTCTTAGATTAAATTCCTTAATTACAGCCACATTAGCTCCACAAATAAGACACACGGGTTTACCGGCAATGTCAGTAAACATATACTCAGCTTCCCATCGGTTTTGAAAGGCTCTCTTTTCAGAATCAACTTTTCTTTTCACCACTGTTAGGGTCTGGCTTTGACTTTACAATAGGGTTGTATACAGCAACAGACGCTTCACCTGAGTGATGCGGGAATGTTCCCGGGTAACCTATCGTTCAGCAAGGCAGCTGTTGCGCTGCATTATGGGATCTGTAGTTTGTGTGTTATCAGCGCTTCATATCGCTGGGCCATTAATAACAATAATAATAGATCTATATAAAATGAACTGGGCTGATATAATTGTACACTGGGCCGGATGTGGCCCACAGGCCTTGAGTTTGACACATGATCTAGTGTTTTAGATGCCATTTAGTGAAGTGGAGGGGGTCTAGTTAACTGCTGCACAGAGCTGTAGGTAAATGCACTAAGACTAAATGCATAGTTGATGAAATTAGAATTTAATGAAAATGTCCTGAGACACACGTGTTTAGCCCAGGAGGCTTTATGACAGGCAGCTGCCTTCAAGTAATGTTTGGACTGAATAATTTAATTTTGGACATAAAGGTAAGAAAAAAGTAATAATAAAATAAAAAGAACTAATAAAGGCTATAATAACGAGCCATTTTTTACTCAGTAGAACTAAATTGGAATGAACAAATCTTCACTGGAAATGAACTGAAACCCTTTTAAAGAACTGAAAGTTAAATTGTAATTAAAATATAAACAGCTCCAACAAAAATAAAACAAAATTATTAAACTCTACTGTGGTCAGGGAATTTAAACTTTATCTTATTTTGATATCTTCTTTTTCATCTCCTCTTCAGATCTGTGAAGACTGGGTTGCTACCTGCACTGCAGTGAATATTCCTCTCCAAGAGCGACCGTCCTGCAATGAGACCATTTTTAAGGGAAAAAGTTGTAAATGGAGGAGCCATCCCTGGTTTTCATCAGCTTCAGGAGAGATACCTAGGAGCAGTGGAGCAAAAAGAAAAGGAGGCACTCAAGAATCAACTTGCTAAAAAGCCTGCTGCTGCATCTCCAAGCTGGTGTTGTTCAGCAGGAGAAGATCAGTCCCAAATGACAACCTCAAAGCCCTGGTCTTCCTGGACCACAACCAGCGACTTACCACTGGGACCTTTGAAAGGGATGAAGAGGACCAAGATTCAGAGGAGGACATGGATGGCACAGAGTTCTAGTCAGCTCTCAGGGAAGAACACTGGATTCCTTTGTTTCCACAGTGTAGTTTTATAGGCCAGTGACTTATGGCAGAACTTTATTAAGCAGGATTTGCAACTGTTCTGCACATACGCTCCACACCTCTTTGGTTTGAAGAGCAGACATAGACCAAAGTCTGGACATAATTTGGAGTCAGATTTACACAACATACAAGGAAAAGCAGGGAGGTTCTTGGTTCTGTGTTGATATGAACTGTGCACTTTAACTGTTTAATTTGCACATTATTTTCATTTTTGTTTAAATCAGATTCTTTGGTGCCGTGAAGGTAAAACTTTGTTTTATGCTGTTTGAGTGATTCCTCTGGTTAAAAGTTTACTATGATCTTTTATCCTTTTTTAAATTTCAGCTCAACAATGTAAAATATGTGCCATGCACTTTAATGGTTTAATTTACATTGTTTTTGGGCGGCGTGGTGGCGGAGTGGTTAGCACTGCAGCAGCACAGCAACTCACCCTTGACCGGGAGATCCTGGGATCAATCCCAGCCCCCGACCAACAGTGATCTGTGTGGAGTTTGCATGTTCTCCCCGTGTCTGCATGGATTTCTCCGGTTTCCTCCCACATGCCAAAAACATGCAAGTTAGATTAATTGGCATCAAAACTGGGGATTCTAAATTGTCCTTAGGTATGACTGTGAGAGTGAATGGTTGTCTGTCTCTCTGCGTTGGCCCTGCAATGGACTGGTGATCTGTCCAGGGTGGACCCTGCCTCTCGCCCAAAGGTGCTGGGATAGGCTCCAGCCCCCCCACGACCCGAAAAGGATTAAGCGGAAGAAGATGAATGAATGTTTTCATTTTATTTAATCAGATTCTTTGGTGGTGTGAAGATAATGTTTTGGTGGTGAGTGATTCCTCAAACAGCTTTAAGCTCCTCAGCACTTCAGCCTTTTTTGACATTGAGCTCTACAATGTAGAAAAAGTTCTGCCTGGTTTCACTATAGAAGATTCTAAGTTTTAAGTTATCTTGGTTTTCAAATGAAGGTGCTGCCATAATTTGTTCTATGGATTCAGTGCAGTTTAGCTGCCCTATAGTTGAAAGTGCTGACATGACTGTTAATGGGAGTTGGCACTAAATAAAGCTGAATTGAATTTAAAAAAATCAGCTGTCGTAATGACTAATTCTTTCCATTTAGCTTTAACTTCTAAGTTCACAGCAAGAGTGAAATGTTGGTCATTTCTGACAAATTTATTGAACACGTAATTATGAATAAATCACTGTTAATTAGAATTTTTTTTAACAATCTCATGCTTTTGTAGTGTTGCATATAACAGCATTGCAGTAAACTATGGAGAAAAGTAACTGCTTTAAAATCTGTTCTTCCTCACACAACTTTCAGTGCAAAAAAACCTCTAAAAACATTACAACTTTTATCGCAACTTTTTAGAAAAGCTCCTGCAAATTCAGGCTTTTTGGGCTCCAACAGTCACAAAAACAGCCGTGAAATCCTGGAGGGACTGATTCTGTGAGCAACTCTCAGAGACAGCAGTGGGAGAGTTTTCCTTCAAATCTTCTTTTCTTTCTAGTTCACACAATCATGAGTTTTCAGCATCTGGAAAACTTCCCTTGTTAATATCTTGGACTGACAAAGGGAAACTCCTTCTCTAGAGAGGTGCACGTCAGGCGACACAAGGGGATATTCCGTCACCACTGCATCGACGCTGTTGCAGCTGCGTCGCGTTGACGTGGGAGCATAATTCCAGCTTCAGGCTGTGAGTCCACAGAGCTCATTAAAATGCTCTCAACCTGCTTTTCTCAGCGCTTTACTAATGCTCATGAAAAAAAAGAAGGTCACTGCTCCTGTATGCTTGACCCTTCAGGTTTCATCCATTTTGCTCTGAAACTAACTGGACTAAACTGCATGAAACTGGCAAGAAGACAAATTCATCTGGGGTTTTTCTTTTAAATATTGATAATGGTATACTGTTAGACTGATTCTGATTGGCTGGCTAGAGAGATGTGCTGCTGATGAGTGCTGCATGCAGACAAGATGAATCATAATAATATCAGGGCATCTCTCCATAATGTGAGCAGCAACTCTGTGCTCTGCTGTGATGGAATACTGGTCGTGAGTTTTCTGTTTTACTGCATAAACTAACAGCGCCACCCAGGGTTTTGTAGCAGTCATGAGTTCTGTTCTGTGACATGTACACACCCTCTATACAACAAATATGTCAGGCAAGACAGTTGAAACACACTTTCATTAACAAAGGATTCATTTTACCTTTGAAGCTGTTGATGAATCCGACTTCCAGTCCCACCTTGTCCTGCCCAGAAAAAATATTCCATCTTCTTTTGGTGACACACACTTTCTTCTCTTCATGTCTGACTGTCAGGATTACAAAAAGAAAAAAAAAAAAATCTAGTTTGGCCCAAGTGTGACCACAAAACAGTCTCACAGTTAGAAAATCCAACTTAGTGACAGTCTGGGTACAGAGTAATATCATCCTATTTTAGATCATTTTGTTTATCTCTCAGGCTATAAAATTAATTACTCTAAGAGTTTATTTCCTATTAACGATGTAGATGGTGATTACTCTGGATTTCCGTTTAAATTAGAGTAGAATATATTCACGTTTCTAGGCGTTAAGATTACTCCTTCAATGGGTGGATTGTACATTCATCATTTTAGAAAATTAACTGAACGGACACCTCAAGACATTAAAAAATGGTTGAATTTACCCATTTCATTAGCAGGCGGGATAAATATAGTAAAAATGACTCTTGTACCTAGATCTTTATATATATTCCAAATGATCCTCATATTTATATCTAAAACAGTTTTCCAACAACTAGAGCGACTGATTTCATCATTTATTTGGCACAGTTCCAATCCTAGGATGAAAAAGAAATACTTGGAGGCACCAAAGGAAGCAGCAAGTTTGGGCCTCCCTAACTTTACTTTTTATTGTTGGGCAGCAAATATAGTGAAATTTTTACATTGGATTGATGCATATCAGAATAAGGAGTTTTCCAGGCCTGTGTACCTGAACACAGGGGCGTAGCACCAAATTTTGGGCCCCAGGTACAGCACTGTGTGTGGGCCCCTCAAACACAAACCAAATTTTGAATTTTACTTTCCAAGGTTTAAGACGTGACCAATTCCATTAAAAGCCTTGGTTAGTCAGCTCCACTGTTCTGGACAATTTTATGCTAGTTTATGATTTGTTTAAATGTCTTTGAGAACGTTTACTGTCATCAGTATTTCCAAACCGCTTTGTCTATAATGCACTTTTGAGAATGGACCTGTAGGATTTTTATTTACACTTATTTACTTCCATGAACTTCCATGAATTGTGAGCAGTGTTGGGAGTAACGCGTTACTGTAACGCCACTACTTTTGCAGTAATGTGCTCTGTAACAAAATTACTGTTTAAAAATTCAGTAATGTGTTACAGTTACTTAAATTTGATCAGATGCCTTACCCGCGTTACTCGTTTTATTAATATGGATCGATATTTTAGTGCAAAAAAACTGACCCCACCATAGCTGGCGCAGCCGTCAGTCTCCTCCCCCACGGGTCGGTTTCCTGTCCCCTGGTGGGAAGAAACGCCGTGGCGACTTCTCACATGGAGCCCTGATCACCTGTTGTCCGAGCGTGAGTAGCCCTCCATCAGCTCCTACCTCTGTGGTTAAACATGACTATTTTGTGAGCAAGAAGCTCCCATTTGTCTGCAGTTGTGTAAATGTGTCAGTTGTGTCAGTAATTGTGTGTCAGTTTTCTAAAGCGCAGAGAAAAAGTGACTGTGGTTTGTTGCAGTAAAGAACAGCTTCTTGTAAGCGGTGAACTTTCATTTATCTGTGCTTTATGTTTCATTTTATCTTATTCATTGACATGCTGTTGTGATCTGCAATTATTTCATGGAAATAAATCCTCTAAATATGCATTTTTAATGGGCTGGTCCAGGGGTGTCAAACATATGGCTCGTGGGCCAAAAACGGCCCACCAGGGGGTCCAAAATTTTCTCTGTGAATTCACAGCTTTATTTCTAGTGAATTTCTGACTTTCTACTGATTACAATAGTTGGTGTAAATCCTACTCATTTTTTCTCTGTAAGCTGAGACTTTTTTCTCATCAGTTTTCTTTTTCTTCTTTTTTCTGATGAGAACAAGGGACCCTTGATCCTGTTGTGTGCAAGATGATTTAAGGATGCATATAAAAGTCATGTCAAAGTTACTTTTTCAAGAAACTAGTTACTTTAATCATGCAGTAACTCAAAAGTAACTCAATTACTTTTGAAAAGAAGAAACCAGTAACTGTAACTAGTTACTATTTTTTAGTAACTTGCCCAACACTGATTATGAGTTGAGCACTTATTTATTTATTTTTCTATTCCATTGATCTTATTCTTTTGTATACTTCCATTTTTTGGCTAGTAGAGCATCTTTAACAAAGTCAGTTTCCAACTGAGATCAATATACAGTGATGTGCACAGACATTTTGGGGGGCAGGTAAATGGCGTTCACTTATATAGCGCTTTTATTCTCATCTCTTGATGACCAAAGCCCTTTACAGATCCTGCTATTCACCCATTCACACACTGATGGTGGCATGCTGCCTAACATGGCGCTTCCAGACCCACCAGGAGCAATTGGGGGTGAAGTGTCTTGCCCAGGGACACAACGGCAGTATATCTGGGGAGAGCGGGATTCGAACCACCAACCATGCGGTTATTGGACGACCTGCTCTACCTCCTGAGCCACTGCCGTCCCCAAGGTGGAGGTGAATAAATATGAATAAATAGGTGAATAAATAAAATATTAACCCTCCATTCAAATAAATAAATATTTTCAAAAAACCTTCAAAAGTCTCTTCCCCTTGTCAGCAAAATGATCCAAACCCTCCCCTCTGTTAACCTGCCCCCCTCCATCCATGAAGACTGCAAGGAGAGTTTCTACAGGGAAACTTAGTTTATCAGTGAGAGGAGAGAAGCACATGGACCAGAAACATCAGGAACATTCTATGAGAAAGTGGAACACTTAATAGAAAAACTTTATAGGAAAGGTAGCATGTTAATCGTGAAATATGGCTCATTTATAGGAAAAAGAGAAATAATTTTATCAGGAAAATGTTGCAAATGTCCTTTTTTTAAAAGTTAACTTGTCAAGAAAAATGTTTCCAACAAAAACTTCACTCAATGGTGAAAAACGTGGACATTTATGAGAGAAAAAGGAAATATTTACACACGTGGACAAAACTGTTGGTACCCCTCTGTTAATGAAAGAAAAACCCACAATGGACACAGAAATAACTTGAATCTGACAAAAGTGGTAATAAATAAAAATTCTATGAACATTAACCAATGAAAGTCAGACAATGTTTTGGAATTGTGGTTCATCCATCCATCCATCTTCTTCTGCTCAATCCTTTTTGGGTCGCGGGGGGGCTGGAGCCTATCCCAGTATCTTTGGGCGAGAGGCAGGGTCCACCCTGGACAGATCACCAGTCCATCGCAGGGCCAACACAGAGAGACAGACAACCATTCACTCTCACAGTCAGACCTAAGAACAATTTAGAATCCCCAGTTTGATGCCAATTAACCTAACTTGCATGTTTTTGGCATGTGGGAGGAAACTGGAGAAATCCCGCAGTAAACCCACGCAGACACGGGGAGAACATGCAAACTCCACACAGATCACTGTTGGTCGGGGGCTGAGATCAAACCCAGGATCCCCCGGCCAAGGGTGAGTTGCTGTGCTGCCGCAGTGCTAACCACTCCTCCACCGCGCCGCCCGAATTGTGGTTCAACAGAACTATTTTAAAAAACAAACTCATGAAACAGGCCTGGACAAAAATGATGGTACCCCTAGAAAAGACTGAAAATAATGTGACCATAGGGACATGTTCAACCAAGATGTGTCCTCTAATTAACATCACAGGTGTCTACAAACTTGTAATCAGTCAGTCGGCCTATTTAAAGGGTGACCAGTAGTCACTGTGCTGTTTGGTGACATGGTGTGTACCACACTAAACATGGACCAGAGGAAGCAAAGGAGAGAGTTGTCTCAGGAGATTAGAAAGAAAATTATAGACAAGCATGTTAAAGGTAAAGGCTATCAGACCATCTCCAAGCAGCTTGATGTTTCTGTGACTACAGTTGCACATATTATTCAGAAATTTAAGATCCACGGGACTGTAGCCAACCTCCCTGGACGTGGCTGCAGGAGGAAACTTGATGAAAAATGGAAGAGACAGATAATACGAATGGCAACAAAAGAGCCCAGAACAACCTCTAAGATTAAAAAGTGTTCCTTTAATCTGAGTAAGCTGGACTAGCCTGCCACAATTTCAATATCTAGCTTATTTTTTCCCATTAAAATCTGATGTGTTTTCAAAATGTTCCCTTTATTTTTTTGAGCAGTATATATAGGCTATATTAAAATGTTTCAGAAAAACTTTTTTTGTAAATTTGTGACTTTACTGTTGTAAATTTAAGATTTTGTTCTTAGAAATGTGTGTGGTGGCGGGGGTGGGGGGTGGGGGGTCACTATTTGGAAGCTCTGGTTTTTGTCACAAAAATTAAATGTTTTTCTCCTAAATTTGGGACTCGCTTATAACAAATGTGACTTTCTAAGTTGTAAATTACCATATTTTATCATATTTTTGCCCCTTTATTCTTGCAAATTTGTACTGAAACTACGTTTCTACCTTTGTAGCTCTACCAAATGCTAACTATGAATATCACCCACAACCCCCTTGTTAAAAACTAGCAAATCACCTCCTGCCTGGACTTTCACAAAGCAATAAATAAATATAAAAGTCAAGGTTTAACGATGCACTAACCTGGCTGAGGAAGCAGACGTGCTGCAGGAACAGGCTGCAGGTTACTGTCACTGCTGCTGCAGTTCAGTCAACAGGGTGCAGGAATGTGGACTAAACTATTTGCAATTTTTCCCCTTGTCCTGTAAAGCAGCGAGGTAAGCAGAAGAGAAATCTGATTCCCTTATTGAGCCAAACAGATTTACTTTGCCAAAAGCAGTTTTTTACAGTACATATACACTACTCACATAAAGTTAGGGATACAGTATTTGTGTTATGACCCGAGCGCCGGTTCTGATCGCGCTCGGGCTAAGTTCTTCTCGCTGCCGGCCTTGACAGCTACGCCGCGGACGGAGGAGAGGAGCGGACTGCGACCCGGAGCCTGAGCCGACGAAGAAGCGTCCCCGGGTCTCTTTGCCGGAGCGGTCCGAGCCAGTGGGTCGAGGGTCCCCTGCCCCCACGCCATACAGGTCATCGGCGTGGACAGCAGCGTGGGAGGAACCTCAGGCTGCAGCTGAGTCCGAGCCAGCTGACGAGAGTCGCCCAGAACCTGGATCGTCGGAGTCCTGGGTGGCAACGGAACCCGAGTGCAGGCAAGTGCTCCCTCTTCTGTCTCTGTCCCCTGTTGTTGAGCATTTTTGCCTGCCTCTCGGGGAGGCGAGTGAGGAGCAGCCGTCTGCTGTGCCCGAGCTCATCTCGCTGGGTTCCGTTGCTACCGGTGATGCTGATCCCGGTTTTCCTGTCCTCGAGCTTTGTTTCAGTGTCGCCGGCGTGGAACGGGTCGGTGTCACTGAGTTGGAGGTCCCAGGTTCGGGGGTGGAGATCGTCAGCGGAGCTGCACCGACCCAATCAGGGTCCATCGCGGGTGCACCGGAAGCCCAATCGGGGTCCACCGCGGGTGCGGTTTCGGCCCAATCGGGGTCCGACGTGGGTGCGTCGGAGGCCCAATCGGGGTACACCACGGGTGCGGCTCCGGCCCAGTCGGGGTCCAACGTGGGTGCAGCTGGGACCCAATCGGGGTCCAACGGCGATGCAGCGCCAGCTTGGTCCACGGACGGGGAGGAGCTGCAGACCTTTCTCCGTCGAGCGGATTACGGGCTCGCCCTGCTCGTCTGTTCCTTTTGGGTCACCGCCCCTGTGCGTCATCGCCGGGGGCCGTAGGGGCTTCTGTTCGCTCGCCCCGGCTCTCCCGAGTTTTGTCCTCGTCAGGGAGGCCACTGCAGGTTGTTGTTGCCCTGGACTGGTGGCTGAGGGACACGGGTCGGCCGCCGGAGGGACTGTTTCGCCGGTTCAGCGCCTCGGTTCGGCCACCTGACCCGTTGTGTGTGCCTTTGGCAACCTAGTTCGACCACCAGAGGAGCGGACGTGCTGGGTTTTGGACTCTGGTGAGCCGCCTGGTCCGCCTCCTTTGACCACCGGCTGGCTGTTGGACGCGGGGAGACCACCTGTACTGTTCCTGTGGCATTTGGTCTCTGCCGGTCAATATAAACTGTCGGGGGGGGTAGTGGTCCCTGGGTTTGTCTGGCAGTGTTTGTGCTTTTTTTTTTTCCTCTTTGTCCTGGTTGTATTTTGTATTTGGCGTTTCATGCCTTGCAGTAGCCTTGTTGATATATGTATAGTCTGGTATGAGCGAGTGTGCTCTGTTTTTGTTGATATATGTATAGTCTGGTTTGAGTGAGTTATGCTCTGTTTTTTGTATTTAGTTTTTTCGGAAACTCTCATGAGAATTCACACAGGTGAGAAGTCCTTTTTTTTTTTCTTCTGATTGTAACTTTTGGGTCAAGACCTTTTTTTTTCTCTCGTATTTATCCCGTGCTCCCTGTAACAGAGTTGAGACTTTTTGGCAAGTTGTGTTTTGTTCTCTGCTGCCTTATTTGCCACTGAGTTTTTTTTTCTCTTTTGATGTGAACACTTGGTATTGTCATAGTTTTGTATTTAGTTTATCTGACCCTGTAGTTCTGGTCCTTTGTTCTTCCCCATGTGTATTTTTTCTTGTGTTTATCTGAGTAATTTTTTTCGGGTCATTGCCCTGTTTTTGAATATTTGATGTTTTGTTTCAGTAGTCTGGATTTTTTGTCTGTGATTTTGTCCGAGTTGTTGCCGTGTCATTGTCCTGTATTTTTTTCTGTCTGTTTTGTTCCTGTTTGGTTTCTCTCCCTCCGCACGTCCCCAGCCTCCCACCCTGGGGGGGTGGGGGGGGGCAGGGTGGTTCCTTGGGGCGTTCTGAGTCCGCCCATGGAGGGATGGTACTGTTATGACCCGAGCGCCGGTTCTGATCGCGCTCGGGATAAGTTCTTCTCGCTGCCGGCCTTGACAGCTGCGGGCTGCATCCTGGCCTCACCGGGCTCTTATTGTGAAGGTGCTCGGTGGGGCTTCCGCCTGTCAAGGGCCAGTCAGCTGTTTGTCATTACCGTCGTTAGTGCTTCGCCTTTTTAAGCCCGGCATTAGCGACAGTAAGACGCAGGAGTATCGTCTGACTTTTCTTGTCAAGTCTTGGGCCACGCCTCGTCATGCTTGAGAGCGCCGTTGGCCTTCATGTCAGGTTCGTGTGTGTAGCATTGTCACAGTTTAGCTCGTAGTGGCTGGGGTTGGCCCTACGAGCTCAAGCCTCGTTTATGTGTGTGTTTGCCCTAAGGGGTTCATAGCTTTGTTTGTCACGTGTGAGAATAAATAACATCTTAGCCAAACTCTCTGGTGAACTCTTTGGCGTCTCTTGGTGATCCGCGAGGATCACCACATGACAATTTGGCTTTCACGGGAAATTTATGGAAAACGTTAAAAGTTCACACAACAGTGGTGATATATCATGAAAGGAGGGAATTTAATAGAAGCATGCAATGGTGATTTCATCATCTCAATTTATTGAAACAAAAGCCAACAACAGTGGTGGGTATACCACAACAAAAAATGTCAGCGTCTCAGTAACTTGTCATGTGCCCTTGTGTATCAATTACAGCTTGACAACAACATCTCATGCTGTTCACAAGTCAACTTATTGTCTGCTGAGGCGTGGCATTCCACTCTTCTGGAAGGGCGGCCCTCAGGTCATTGAGGTTGTGAGGTGCAGGGTTACGAGCCTCTACACGGCAACTCAGCTGATCCCATCAGTTTTCTATGGGATTCAGGTCTGGAGAAAGTGCAGGCCACTTTATTTGAGGTACCACAGCCTCCAGCAGCCATTCCCTAGTCATGTGACCTTGATGAGCTGGAGCATTGTTGTCCATGAAGATGAAATTAGGACTGTGTTGTTCATGCAGGGGCACATTGACTGGAGTAATGATGTTATTCAGGTGATATTGGCTTGTCACTGTACCATTCACAAGGTGTAAGACAGTTCTGTAGCGACTAGAAACACCTGCCCAATCTGTAACACCATCACCAAAGACTTGTCTGGTGACAAGAGTGGCTGATGCATAGCGCTCTCCTTGACGTCTCCAACATCGTTGGCGGCCATCATTTATGCTAAACGTGAATCGACTTTCATCAGAGAACAGCACTGAGGCCCACTGGTCCCTTGTCCAGTGTAAATGCTCCTGGTCCATGCAAGACGACGACTCCTGTGCCTGGTGGTGTGGTCAGGTACCCTTGCCGGTCATCTTGCACACAGACCATGCAGATGTAGACGGTTTTGAATGGTCTGACGTAACACTTGGGTGCCTCTCACCTCCCTGAAATGTGCTTGAAGTTGAGTAGCATTCATCATTCAGTTCTTCAGGGCACTGTTCACAATGAAGCGGTCATCAGCATAGGATGTGGCCAAAAGATGTCCACTTCTATGCCTTTCTGTGTTTACTGCCCTCCCATCGAGTTTCCTAATTATCGACTGGTAGACAGCAGGCTAACACGTGTGGTGCAGGTCTCAATGATGACAAGATGCTTCCTTTTATCTCGTTTATTGATGTTACACCACAAGGAACTCAATGTGATGTACACTCGTCTTTTCCTGGTCTTACATCCGTTTACATTCGTTCCTACATCCGTGTAAAACTGCAACAAAGTAGACATATACACACCGTCAATGATATGGTCACCGTGTCTAGCTTAGCAGATGTTAGTATTAGCTCTAACTTAGCTTGGCAACAATGTTGGCAACGGACTAGACAGTCGTTTAAAATACACCAATGCAACCGTGCAGTTCTCATTGTAGCTGTTAACACTGTCAAACCATGTAGGATACTCACGGACTAATGATGTCCGAGGCACCGATAATTTAACAACGTTCACAGCGTTCGTACATCGGGTGAAGCTCTGACTAGTCTCCTGTTATATCATTACTGTGCATGTGCAACACTTTGTGTATCAGTTCAAAACGATGCTTTCACTACACCACTAGAGGGAACCAAACTCACTTACATGAAATGCTGTAATGGGAACCGCTCAACTTTAATTCATGAAGGCAGAATACTCCCCGTCTGGTGCAATAACATTGTACCACTATTTAGCCTTACAACATTTCAAACAACAGTGCATAACAATGTTAACCATATCATTATCTATTCCCCATCTGCTATCAGTAAAACCATTTCTGTAATTGGTCTCAGAAACACTTTAACAGTCCCATCTCTTATTATCTTCACCTCCGCTTTTCGTACTTTATTGTCCTTTCCGTGAAATATCTTCACAATCCGCCCCATGGGCCAGTCATTTCTATGTGTTTGCCCATTCTTGAGCAAAACGACATCTCCAACATTGATGTTCGGTTTCTCATCAGTCCATTTTCTTCAGCTCTGAAGAGTCACGAGATACTCTTGTCTCCATTGTTTCCAAAAACTATCCGCAAAAGCCTGCACTTGTTTCCACTGACATGCATGAAGTTCTGGTGCAGCGAAAGTTCCCAATGGTGCTGTCAAGGGGTTGGTTTTTTGGGTCAGTAGCATTGCTGGGGTTAGGATGGTTGGATTGTCAGGATTTGTTGAGGCCGGCACGAGTGATCTTGCATTCAACACTGCCATAACCTCCGCCATTAAGGTGCTCAGTACCTCATGCGTGAGCCGTAGTTTGTTCTTGAGAAGTAGTGCATCTAAAATCCGCCTGGCAACTCCAATGAGTCTTTCCCAGGATCAACCCATGTGTGATGCATGAGGTGGGTTAAAAAACCATTTTGCAACCCTTTTCTTGTAGGTAACTCGTTAATGTTGCGTCACTGCGCTCAATTCTCAGTTCCTTACATGCCCCAATAAAGTTTGTGCCCCTATCAGATCGCAGAAGCTGTGCGGGTCCCCGAATGGAGAAGAATCTTCTCAGAGCATTTATAAAACTGGACGTTGACATTGATTCAATCAGTTCGATGTGCACAGCTCTTGTTGACATGCATGTGAAAAGTACAGCCCATCTGTTGCTGTCTGCGCTTCCTCCTCTTGTACGTTGTGTTGTCACTGACCACGGACCAAATACGTCGAGACCAACGCTGGTGAACGGTGGCATTGGTGAGAGCCTGTCACTTGGTAAATCTGACATCTTTTGGATTTGCAATGTCTTTCTCAGTTTCCTGCAGGCCACGCACTTGTGGATGGCAGAAGACACGAGACGTTTGCCGCCTATGATCCAAAACCCAGATGCTCTAAGGGCTCCCTCTGTCATGTGTCGGCCTTGATGCGTTACCTTTTCATGGTAGTATCTGATTAAAAGAACAGCGATGTGGTGTGAACGAGGGATAATGAGAGGGTGTTTTTCTTCTTTTGCCAGGTTTGCTGGTGCCAAGCGTCCTCCGACTCTAAGCAGACCATCCTTGTCAATGATTGGGTTTAATTTTTTCAGCCAACTCTGTTTCGGCAGTGGGTGTTTTGTTTCAACGCACTTGAACTCTTCCTTAAAGACTTCATGTTGCACTGTAGATATTATTAGGCATTTCGCTCTTGAAAATTTGTTGATCGTGCACGCACTGTTATAACGTTTCCACCCACTGTTTTTTGTTTGCCCGGACTTGCTCTTGTATGAAGCTGCGAAACGAATGAGTGATCCAACTGTGTGGCACAGTTTCATCCAGTGTGAGAACCTTTCAAAGCGGTGTGACCCCAAATGTCCAACAGATACCTTAGTAACGAATGTTTTTACATCAGGCCTGATTACTGCATCTTCCTCTGGACTTATGAGTGAGAAGGGGTCAGATTGCTGTGGTTCTGTATCGGGTTGAGTCAAGAACAGAGGTCCTTGGAACCAGTTTGTGAGCTTCAGTGCATCTGCTGCGATGTATCTTGTAGCAGTGTCCGCTGGGTTGTCGCTGGTTGCTATGTAATACCACTGTGATGGAAGTGTTGACTTTCTGATGCGGATTACACGGTTTGCCACATATGCGTAGAACCATTTTGTGTTATTGTTTATGTATCTGAGAACAATTTTACTGTCTGTTTAAAACCTGACAGCATCCATTGCAGTGTCTATCTCATCCCTGATCAGCTCGTACATCTCAACAGCTAGAACAGCTGTGCATAACTCCAAACGAGGGATGGTGCGTGCAGGGCGTGGTGCTATTTTAGATTTACCCATAATGAACCCTGAGTGGCACTGACCTTCATTGTTGGTGGTTCTCAGGTATGCTACTGCTCCGATTGCCAAGGTTGATGCATCTGAGAAAATGTATAACTCTCTTTTTCGAACAGAAGGCTGCGACAATGGCAGGTAGCACCTTGGCATCTGTAGGTCTTCTAGGTCTTTCAGGGAATCTTTCCATTTGTTCCATTCCTCTTCTCTCTCAGTGGGAAGTGGTTCATCCCAGTCGCCATGTTCTGTTGACAGTTCACGCAGGAGGTTCTTCCCCTGCATTGTGATAGGCACCACAAACCCTAGAGGATCATACAGGCTGTTGACCGTCTCTAAGACTCCCCTTCATGTGTAGGGCTTCCTGTACACCTGAAACATAAAACTGTCAGTTTCAAGATTCCAAAGCACCCCTAAACTGCGCTGTAGTGGGAGCTCGTCACGTTTGAGATCTAAGTCTTTTAAGTCCTTTGCTCTTTCATTCGCCAGAAAGGCTTCCATGACCCTGTAGTCATTAGATGCTATTTTGTGTAATTTGAGATTGGATTGGGCTAACATCTTTTGTGCGTTTGTCAGGATGTCAACAGCTTCTTCTGGTGTGGCTGTGGAGGCTAATCCATCATCTACATAGAAATGTCTCATTATGAACTGTGTTGTGTCATGTCCATGCTCTTTCTCACCTTCAGCTGCAGCGCGTCTCATGCAGTAATTAGCCACGGCTGGAGAAGGGCTGTTGCTGAACACGTGCACTTTCATTCTGTAGTCTCTTACTTCTTTGTCCATGATGTCAATAAAAACTTGATCTTCTATTGACAGCGCTGGTTTATCGTTGTCCTTTGTTTTGTCGAAGACTGCGCTTCCCAAGTGGTCTGTGTCTCTCTCACCCTGCAAGGCATATGGTAGTAGGCTGTTGGGGCGTGAGGTAGAGCAACCTGAAACCTCTTTGACAAGAAATGTGTTTGGGCATGGGCTGAGGAATGATGCACGACCATTGTAAAGCACATGTGTCTTTAGCACGTTAACAGTCGAAGGCTTGTGTGTCGTCCCCAAACACGTTTCTCCCACAATAACCCATCCCAAGTCCAAGCACTGTGCATAGGGAGTACTGTGGGGCCCATTTATTTGTTCTCTCACCTTGTGTACCTGTAGGATGTCTCTTCCCAGCAGTAGGAGGATGGGAGCATGTTCATCTACAGGTGGAATCTTGTCTGCGACTTTTCTCAGGTGTGGATGCACAAGTGCAGCCTTTGGAGACGGAATCTCCCTCCTGTCATTGGGGATCATGTCACACTCGATCAAGTTTGGAAGCTGGAGCCGTACTTTTCCATCCATTGGTTCTATCATGAAGTTTGAAGCTCTCCGCCCCCAAACCGTAGTAGCCCCTGAACACGTTTTCAGTGTGTACAGGTCGGAAGGTGCTCTAATGTTGAACAGCTGGAAAAACTCTGATTTAGCGAAATGATCTGTTGCTTTGTTCATCGAGCACTGCATACATTTTCTGGGCTTCCACTCTGTGTCCTGCAGGATAAACTAGAAAAGCACTCGGAGAGCGCAGACCTCCGCCAAGTGCCACAGTTCCCCCCATACAGTGTTTGTGTGTACGTTTTCAGATTCCTTGACCATGAAAACATATGACTAGCAATTGGATTGACAATGATAGGATTAGTGGTTCAGTAGTTATTCATGAAAATGACATTTTCCGTAATGGCGGCCACAGTTCTGCCCATACAGTGTTTGTGTGTACGTTTTCAGATTCCTTGACCACAAAAACATATGACTAGCAATTGGATTGACAATGATAGGATTAGTGGTTCAGTGGTTATTCACGAAAATGGCATTTTCCGTAATGGCGGCCACAGTTCCCCCCATACAGTGTTTGTGTGTATGTTTTCAGATTCTTTGACCATGAAAACATATGACTAGCAATTGGATTGACAATGATAGGGTTAGTGGTTCAGTAGTTATTCAGGAAAATGGCATTTTCCATAATGGCGGTTTTCTTCTGGACGGTGATCCGGATCATCCCCAAAATTTAATCAATTCTTCCTTGTACCATTTCCAACAACGCCTGAAAGTTTCATCGAAATCCGTCCAAAACTTTTTGAGTTATCTTGCTAACCAACAGACAAACAGACAAACCCCGGCAAAAACATAACCTCCTGGAGGAGGTAACTAACACAGGGCTAATTTTTGAGCAGGATTGTGGATTTTCTGCATTACCGCAAACCTCTGTGCATCTAGATGTGACTAGTGTGCCTTCATAATCATGGGACTCCCCGCCATGATCCGTCTCAACTTCCTGAGGTTCCATGGGAGGAGGAGAGGGGCCGGGATGTAGTGCTGCTACATGTCTATCACTACCGCAGTCAGAGCACTGGATTGACTGTTTACAGTCTTTTGCCAGATGCTGAGTGGACCCACAACACTTAAAGCAGATGAGATTCTCTCTCAAGAACAGTTTGCGTTCTTCTGTTGGTTTTGCTCTAAACGTTTTACATTTCTTTAATGGGTGTGGCTTTCTGTGCATGGGACATTGTTTATCTGGGCTTTCTGTTCTTTTATGTGCGTGGTTACCTTTAGCTGCGGGTGAAGCTGGTGGGATGTCTGTTTTGTGAACACTGATGAGGTGCTTACTGGCGAACTTGGGGGCCTTTTCAACTCTGGTGTTCATGTGGGCCGGTGGAGAGAAACTGAAACTTGGGTCGTTTCTTATTTTGGCCTGTTGTCTGACGTAACTGGAAAAAAAGCTGAAAGGAAGAAAAGCGACTTTATGTGTTTCTTTGTATTTGGCACCTGCTGCAATCCACTTCTCGTGTAGGCTGTAGGGCAGTTTCTCTACCACAGGATTCACTCCACGGGCTGTATCCAGGTATGCGAGCCCAGGTAGGTATCCGCCATCCTTGGCACATTCGATTTCCTGTAGAACGTCACCAAGTTCTCTCAGCTTGAGTGCATCTTTGTTGCTGATTTTAGGAAAATGATCAAGCTTTTTTTAACAGAGCATTTTCTATTGCTTCAGGTGACCCATAACACTCTTCTAGCCTTTCCCAGACTAAGTTGAGGGCTGCTTTTGGGTTGAAGACATGTGCAGAGCGGATCCTCTTTGCTTGTTCTGCTGATTCTGTGCCAAGCCATTTTATCATCAAATCCAATTGCTCGTGGTGTGAGAGACTGAGGTCTTGTATGGCATTCTGGAAAGATGCCTTCCATGCCCAATAATTCTCTGGGAGGTCATCAAACTGTAGGAGTCCCGTGCTCAACATTTCCCGGCGTGTGAGGTATTTGGTCAGATCCTGAATGCCTTGTGTTTCCGTGTAATGTGCATATGTGCTTCAAGATTAGCTTTCTGCGTGATGAGGGCTGCTTCTTTCTTTGAATAAGCTAATTTAGCCCGTGCAGCATCTGCTTTGGCTCTAGCTTTTATGGCTGAGGAGGTAGCTGAAGAAGCCTTGCTTGACTTGGAGCTACGTGAATATAACGAGCTACCTTGTACAGCTGTAGCCAAGGGAGTTGTGTGTTCCGTCTCCATAACTTCACTTCTGAGTTGGGGGGTTGGCTGGTGCTGCTCTCCTGCCCTGAGGTTCATTTGCTGCTTGTTGTTTGTTTATTGGGCCTGCCGCGCTGTAGTCCTTTTACTTTACTGCCCTCCCATCGAGTTTCCTAATTATCGACTGGTAGACAGCAAGCTAACATGTGTGGTGCAGGTCTCAATGATGACAAGATGCTTCCTTTTATCTCGTTTATTGATGCTATACCACAAGGAACTCAACGTGATGTACACTCATCTTTTCCTGGTCTTACATCCGTTTACATTCGTTCCTACATCCGTGTAAAACTGCAACAAAGTAGACATATACACGCCGTCAATGATATGGTCACCGTGTCTAGCTTAGCAGATGTTAGCATTAGCTCTAACTTAGCTTGGTAACAATGTTGGCAACGGACTAGACAGTCGCTTAAAATACACCAATGCAACCGTGCAGTTCTCATTGTAGCTGTTAACACTGTCAAACCATGTAGGATACTCACGGACTAATGATGTCCAAGGCGCCGATAATTAAACAACATTCACAGCGTTCGTACATCGGGTGAAGCTCTGACTGGTCTCCTGTTATATCATTACTGTGCATGTGCAACACTTTGTGTATCAGTTCAAAACGATGCTTTCACTACACCATTAGAGGGAACCAAACTCACTTGCATGAAATGCTGTAATGGGAACTGCTCAACTTTAATTCATGAAGGCAGAATACTGTGACTCATCAGTCTCTCTGTATCTCTGTTGCAACCTGCTGATGACACTCTGTGACACTCTAAGCTCAGTGGCCACTTCCCTCTGAGAACATCCTGTTTGAAGCCTCGCACTGGCGAGGTACTGTGGATCAATTGTTAGGTGTCATCTTGGTCTCATGATGTCAAAATGTGAACAGCATGATGAAGAGGACTGTTTAAATACCAATTCTGATTGAACCAGAAAATTTATTGGTTTATTCATGGATCAAACACCAGTTGTGAATTTTGCCTTTAAGCACCTTATTAAAGAACAGCAAGTTATGCAAAAAATACTGAAACCTTGAACAGTTGGACATGTGCATTCAGAAGGTTAGAGAAGGTCAAATTAAGTTCACCTGGAAAGGTTAAAGTGCATTTTAGGGGCATCCTGAAATTTCACCCGAAAGTCATATATCCCTAACTTTTTGTGAGTAGTGTACAGTATATGTACTGTATATTATTTATAAACTCCTCTTGTAATAACTTTTAATACTTTATTTAAATTAAACTATCGGGACACTAACATCAGGTGATTTTCACCTGAACTTAGTGTTCTAGGGTTAATTAGAAATCAAAAGAATGCAACACAGAAAATTGTTTTTGACATGTTCACTGCGTGAGCTGCACAGCAAACATATTAAATGGCAGCGAGCCTGAAATGCAGAGCATGTAACGTATTTATTTACAATGGGTGAAAATGTACAATTAGTCCAAAAGACAGTCATAATAAGGGAAGACACCCGGTTACAAACTTGGTCAGCATACAGGGATGCCTCACACACTCCAATTAAGCTGGAGCGGAGAGAAAGGCACAGGGAAAGATGCACGGCGACGGAGCGGAAAGGCTCTGAGGGAACAACGCGATACAGTCCAGGGAGTAAACCAACACAAGCGAGACTGGATGTCCAGGGTTGACATTACAAAGCTGCCACATCAGCTGGCCTCGCTGGCCTGCTATTTATGCACAGCCCTAATGACAGCAGGCAGACCAGCTGTGTGGCAACAGGTGCGTGACTGATTGAACTGGTGTATGAATGCGTGTGTGTAAGAATTAGGATGAACATGAATGAATGTGAGTGTGTGCGTGCATGCATGAGTGTGTGAGTGAGTATGTGGTGATCCTACTGCTGGTGGATGCCTGGTGAGGGGATGCATGGCTGTGGAACTGGCGGAGAGCAAGCTCAATCCGCCAGCTGGAAATTAACAAGTAACTAGAAAAGCACTTGGAGAGCGCAGACCTCCGCCAAGCGCCACAGTTCCCCCCATAATGGCGGCCACAGTTCCCCCCATACAGTGTTTGTGCGTACGTTTTCAGATTCCTTGACCACGAAAACATATGACTAGCAATTGGATTGACATTGATAGGATTAGTGGTTCAGTGGTTATTCACGAAAAGGGCATTTTCAGTAATGGCGGCCACAGTTCCCCCCATACAGTGTTTGTGTGTACGTTTTCAGATTCCTTGACCATGAAAACATATGACTAGCAATTGGATTGACAATGATAGGATTAGTGGTTCAGTAGTTATTCAGGAAAATGACATTTTCCGTAATGGCGGTTTTCTTCTGGATGGTGATCCGGATCATCCTCAAAATTTAATCAGTTCTTCCTTGTACCATTTCCAACAATGCCTGAAAGTTTCATCGAAATCTGTTCAAAACTTTTTGAGTTATCTTGCTAACCAACAGACAAACCCCGGCAAAAACATAACCTCCTGGCGGAGGTAATAATAAGCTCCACAACTGCCAATCATGCTCAGGGTGATAACCCTGAATATGACAGTTTTCATTCCAGGTTTTTGTGGGCCCCTTCCTGCAGTGGGCCCTGGACAAACAGTACCCCCCCCCCCCCAGTGTGATGCCCCCTCCTGTGGAAGAGCTGCAGTGGCCTCCGCTCACTTTTCCTGCTGTTGAGATAGAGAGGAACCTCTCTGTGTGGCATCAGGCTGGCTGCAGCCAGGGCTCCAGCGCATGCAGCAGGGAGGAGGGATCATACCATTCGTGTGTGTGTGTGGGGGGGGGGGGATATTTTCATTTTCCATCCATCCATCCATCCACCTTCTACCGCTTTTTCAGAGGTCCAGGTCATGGAGGCAGCAGTTCAAGCAGAGAAGCCCAGACTTTCCTCTCCCCAGCCACCTGCTCCAGCTCTTCAGAGAGGATACCAAGATGTTCCCAGACCAGCTGGGAGACGTAGTCTCTCCAGCGTGTCCTGTGTCTACCCCAGGGTCTCCTCCCAGTTTGCCATCACGTGCCCGAAACACCTCAAGTGGGAGGCGTCCAGGAGGCATCCTGATAAGATTCCCAAACCACCTCAACTAGATCCTTTCAGTGTGGAGGAGCAGTGGTTCTACTCTGAGCCTCTCTTGGATGACTGAGCTCCTCACCCTATCTCTGAGGGTGAGTCCAGCAATCCTACAGAGAAAGCTCATTTCAGCCGCTTGTATCTGTGATCTCATTCTTTCAGTCATTACCCAAAGCTCATGGCCATAGGTGAGGGTAGGAACATAGATTGACTGGTAAATCCACAGCTTTGCTTTAGAGCTCAGCTCCCTCTTCACCACAACAGACCGGTACAACGTCCACATCACTGCAGAGGCTGCTCCGATCCATCTGTCAATCTCTCGCTTCATTCTCCCCTCACTCCTGAATGAGACCCGAGATACTTAAACTCCTCCACTTGGGGCAGGAGATTGTCCCCAACCCGGAGAGGACAATCCACCTTTTTCCGGCTGAGGACCATGGACTTGGACTTGGAGGTGCTGATTCTCATCCCAGCCGCTTCACACTCAGTAGCAAACCGTCCCAGTAAGACCTGTAGGTCATTGGTGGATGAAGCCAGCAGGACAACATCATCTGCAAACAGCAGAGATGAGATCCTGTGGTCACCAAGCATGACACCCTCCATTCCTTGGCTGCACCTAGAAATTCTGTCCATAAAAATCAGGAGCAGTATCGGTGACAAAGGGCAGCCCTGGTGGAGTGCAACTCTCACTGGAAACCAGTTTGACTGGGTGTTGGCAGTAGGAACCAAACTCCTGCAACAGTTTTCATTTTCATTTTTAAAAGTTTAAACAACAAACTACTTGTTATATCTAGAAATGAGGGAGTCGGAGGTGAGACTACATGCGACATAGAACTCTCCTTTATTACACAGAACAAGGGGTTTATATACAAAGGGGTTGTGCCAACCTCACGCCATCCTAGGGTGCGGGCACTGCCACACATACACACACATCCATCATTTCCTCCCCCCTTAGAAAAATGAGAAATCACACACGCCGTTAAAAAAACTCCCAAATTTAAAACCCGAATCACACACTAAGAACAAGGGAATTAGCATATTATAATAAAACAAACCTTTCACATTCACACAAACTAATTCAACATGGACCTTGTCTCTATAAAACTGATAAAATAACCCCATATTATACACAGTCACTCACTCACATGCACACCAGCAAACAATATATATATATTTACATAAAACACACTTTATCAAATATGTGCAGATATTTACACAAATAAAATTTTCTCAGGTAGCTCCAATGTTCCTGGGCAACCACCACCTATTAATTAGCCACGGAGGGCTTGGGCAACCCCACGACATATCTGCCTGTAGCCGTTTTCCCCTCCAGGGTCAATGCCCCCCTCCCTGGCAAAGATGTCTTTAATCGTAGGCCCAGGACAGCCCCATGGCGTCTGCACACCCGGCCGTCGTCTGCCCCAACAATCAAAGTCCCTCTTCTGGGCAAAAATGTCTTTAGCAGCCATAAGGAGCTTCTTCCCTCTCGGCTCGCAGTGCTGTTCGGTGCGCTGTTTCCCCGTGTCCGACGAGCCACTCCCGACTGCCTCACGCACCGCCGTCATGGCTCAAGACACTCCGGCCCCCAGTGGCTGCACCTCGAAGAGAAACGAAGTCTGTTCGGCAGCATCATCCGCTGTCTCGGGCACCTCACCGTACCATCCAGTGACCTCGTCCCAGGTGCATGGAGCTCTGGCACTGAGGCACTGCCTGACCTCCATAGTGTACGGCTGCTGCTCGCTCCCGGAGTCATCTGTTGCCTCTGTACTCACGGTCTCGGTCTCCTGCTGTTCAGCTTTCAACAGCGGGGTTGGTTCCTGATGAACTTCCTCTCTGCTGACTTTGCACACTGCGGTGTCCGAACCGTCAGCGCCGTGGTCCCACACCAGACTGGGCTCCACAGCTGGCCCGCTGTCTTCAGCGACTGGGAACATTTCCATGACCTGTCCTGGCCCCTCCTCTTGGCAGCTCTCTCCTTGAGAGCGTGGAGCGGGCGCTCCGGGGTCGGTGCTTTGCTGTGTTGTCAACGTACCCAGCTGCGGCTGCTGTCCCTTGGGGCCCTCGGTGACGCTCCCGTCGGCCCTATCCTCCGACCCAGGCATCTCGTCCCCGTTCTCAACACCCTCCTCCAGGACGCACCGCTGCATTATCACCATACTCTGGTGCGGCTGCTCTCCCTCTGGGCTCTCAGCATCGCTCCCATTGGTTCCACTGTCAGTTTGCGGCTGTTCTCCCTCTGGGTTCTAAGCAACACCCTCGTCGGCCATACCCCCCCCCCCCCGACATGGATGCCACATCACTGCTGTCGGTACCCTCGGTACAGGTGTCCTGCTGTGTAGTCTCTGTGTCCTGCGGTTGTTGTTCTTCCCCGGGGTCTTCAGCCTGCGTGGTCTCGCTCTCCAGTTGGGTATCCTCCACAACCGGCCGCTGCTGCTGCTCACCTAGCATGCAAACCTCCACTCTTGGGGGGAAATCACACGCTGTCAGCCCAATGCTAGTCTTAGCCTTAGCGAGTATCTCTCGTATGGCTCCAGTCTCTCAGTGTTCCAACAACTCCAGCACTTCTCCTAGTGATGGCGACTCCCTAGCTGACAACAGCGTCTCACACAGCCAAATGGCCAACTTAGCCGTCACCATGCCGTCCTCAATCCCACACTTCCTAGCTAGTTTACGAAGCCTCAACAAAAAGGACTCATGGGACTCACCCGTCTGCTGTTTAAGGCTGACAAACTTGAACCTGTTCTTGGAGCAAGTGTAGGAGTCTCCGTACGCGTTACTCATTTTTCTAAAATAACTCCAGTTTACCTCGTCGCCAAATGTTAATTTAATTTTAATTAATTTAATCACCCTTATTGTCATTCAACTGTACAACCAGGGGGGCAATGGATCAGCGTTCTCGTCGCGCCCTCCGCCAGTACCCGGGCTCGCCTGGGGAAGCTAATGATCCTACCAGCAGACTAAATTCGAAGAGACGACGCCTCTGTGCCAAGTCAAAGAAGAATCCTAGTCACAGTCCTAAAGCCGAAAGCAAACAGCCCCAAGAGCACTTTGTGGTAGGATCGGCCCTTCGCATATTACAACTAAACGTTGAAGGCCTATCTGCAGCCAAGCGAAGCCTTATCGAAGTCCTCGCCTTCCAACATTCGATTGATGTAATCTGCCTCCAAGAGACTCATATTGGCACAGAGGAAGCTGGCCGCTTCACCATCAAAGGCTTTGACCTCCTGTGCTATGTTCTACATGCTAAACATGGACGTGCCACCTATGTGCGTTCTGACATAGTTGAAGCAAATCACCTGATAACAACACATTTCTCAGACACCATAATCATTGGTGGCTTCCATATTGTCAATGTGTACAAGCCCCCTAATGCCAACTGGGATCTGCAGGTCTTACCCACCCTACCCCACCCTGCCATCTATGTGGGGGACTTTAACAGCCATCACCCTGACTGGGGGTACCCAGCAGTGGACAGTGATGGGAAGGCACTTTCAGACTGGGCATCCAGAAATGACCTCGCTTTGATATACGACCCCAAACAAAGAGGAACCTTCCACTCTGCTAGGTGGAAGAAGGACTATTCTCCTGACCTGTGTTGGGTCAGCTCTTTGAATGGGGAGCCATATCCTACACAGATCCTCATTCTTGATGATTTTCCACACAGCCAACACCGGCCCCTGCTTGTACACATTGGCCTACAACTTCCAGTCATATACAGCCCAAGGAAGATGCGCTGGAACTTCCGCAAAGCCAACTGGAAGAAATTCAGTGAAACTCTGGACCGGAGCGTTGTTACCATCCCACTCCACACCATCACTGTAGATGAAGCATACAACCGCTTCTGCAGCGCAATCTTCAAGGCTGCCCATACTGCAATCCCACGAGGCTACCGACCCCTCTATGTCCCATGTTTGGACGGAGAAAGTGCTGCCCTCCTACAATCCTATCAAACATCAGGGGACCCAGAGATAGCAGACCATCTCATTGAATCGCTAAATACAGCTCGGCGAAAGAAATGGGAGGAGACAGTTGCTGACCGGAGCTTTACCCACTCTAGCAGGAAATGTTGGAGCCTCATCCGTCGCCTAGGAGCTGCACAGAAGCCCCCTAGCCAAAGCCGAGCATCCGTCACACCCAACCAAGTTGCATCCCACCTACTGACTATCGCCAAAGCACCCCAAGACAAAGACACCAAAAGAGCAGTTACAACTGAGCTAAAAAAACACCAAAAAATGCCTGTAGAGGAAACGAACCCTGAACCCTTCGAGGCTGCTGAACTGGAGAAAGTCCTACAGAGCCTGAAATGTGGAAAGGCAGCAGGATACGATAACATCTTCCCAGAATTCATGAAAAATCTTGGCCCCCGAGCCCTAACCTGGTTGACACAATTCTACACAAGGATCACACAAACAAACTCGATCCCAAAGAAATGGCGGACAGCAAAGGTCATTGCCATCCCAAAACCTGGCAAAGACCACAAATTACCAGCAAGCTACCGCCCAATCTCCCTACTCAGCGTTCCTTACAAAATCATGGAGCGCCTAATTCTGCAACGCATTTCCCCAGAGGTAGAGGATATTCTAAGTGTGGATCAAGCAGGTTTCCGCAAGGACCGCAGTACAGGAGAACAAGTACTGGCCCTAACCACCTTCATCGAAAATGGCTTCGAGAGCAGACTGAAGACAGGGGCTGTGTTTCTCGACCTTACAGCCGCCTATGATACGGTCTGGCACAAAGGCCTCCTCCTGAAACTTATAAAGGCGATCCCTGCTTGGGCAACAGCAATTATAAAAACCCTGCTGACCAACCGAAGGTTCAGAGTCCACCTCAGTCAGAAGACAAGTGCATGGAGAATGCAGAAAAACGGACTCCCACAAGGCTCAGTTCTAGCTCCAACTCTGTTCAACCTCTACATAAACGACCTGCCTACTACAAAATCCCGCAAATTCACCTATGCAGACGACATCTGTTTGGCATTCCAAGCACCAGACTTTGAACCACTGGAACGGGTGCTCACGGAAGATCTTGCCAAACTGGACCAGTTCTGCAAAATCTGGCGCCTAAAACCAAGCCCAGCAAAAACCGTCTCCAGTGTATTCCATCTCCACAATGCAAAAGCTGCCAGAGAACTAAACATCCACCTGAGCGGACTCAAGCTTAAGCATGCCCCAAATCCAACTTATCTTGGAGTGACCCTTGATAGGACCTTATCCTTCAAGGAACATCTAAAGGGGACGGCTGCTAAGGTGAAGGTACGAAACAACCTGCTCTGCAAGCTCGCTGGTGCAAAATGGGGGGCGGCAGTCTCCACCCTGCGCACCTCAGCACTGGCCCTTTCATACTCTGTAGCAGAATATTGTGCCCCTGTCTGGTCCAGGTCATCTTACACACACCATGTAGACACCCAGCTCAACACAACCATGAGAACTATAACTGGAACAATCTGCTCAACACCACTCCCCTGGCTCTCTGTACTGTCAAACATAGCCCCTCCACACATCCGGCGAGCAGCATTAACTCAAAGGATGCTCCAAAAAGTTAAAGATTCTCCTCACTTACCAATCCATGCAGATATCTACACCCCACCCACTGCCCGACTTCCATCCAGACGGCCGATTGGGAAAAACCCTCCCCCAGCTGACTTCACCATCCAGACAGCTTGGCAAGAGGAATGGGAGACCAAGGAGGTCCCAAACAAACAGCTGGTGATAAACCCCAACCAACAGGTCCCGGGCACCAACCTCCCAAGGAGACAGTGGTCTACACTCAATCGCTTCAGGACTGGACATGGCCCCTGCTTGGCCAGCCTTTACAGATGGGGCAGTAGCCCTAGCCCACTGTGCGCATGTGGAGAGGAGCAAACAATGGAACACATCATAGAGGCTTGCCCGCTCCAAAGACTGGAAGGAGGATTACACACCCTCCATACAGCAAACCAGGAGGCAACTGCTTGGCTTAAGGACTTTGCATTCGCTAAATAAATAAAACTGTACAACCAATCATGTACAGTAGAATGAGATTGTGTTTTACCTATCTACAGTGTCAATCACACACACCCCAAGTGCAGAATCAGAGGGCCGCTGCCATGCAAGGCGCCGCCACAGATTTCCCTCCTTCATTCCATTATTGCTGGGCACCAAGCTGGACGGCAGGAAGTTCCACTTTTATATGGTCTTCAGCATGAACCTGCCGGGATTTGAACCCCTGCCTCCTGGGTGTGGGGCGGATGCTCTACCAACTGAGCCACTACTCCAGCTTAGATCTTGAAATGAGGGAGTCTGAGGCGAGACTACATGCAACATAGAACTCTCCTTTATTACACAGAACAAGGGTTTATATACAAAGGGGTTGTGCCAACCTCACGCCACCCTAGGGGGTGGGCACTGCCACACATACGCACACATCCAACACTACTGAATATGTTTTGGATGTTATTTCAGCTTGTCAAAGACCAACTAAAATTTTATAATCCCAACTTTTCTCACTGCAGTTTTTAGGGGTGCTGAGTTTCAATTTAGGGGTGCTCCACCCCTAAAAAAGGCCTAACGCCACCCACGGTATCAAATCTCATCAGAAATGTTAAAGGAGTTCCAGTGGCTCCAGTTTTGTTGCTTTGAGGTTTGTAGAGAAGTGAATAGAGTCCATGTTTGTCTATTAATTGTCCTGAAGTTCACACAGTTGCTGGTTTATTTTTAACAAGGGGATGGTGGTTGTAGGCAGATTCAGAAATTTAGCATACGGTGGAAATGGAATTTAGTACAAATTAAGGTGCAAAATTATGATAAAGATGCTCGTTTTTTTTTACTATCCACAAGTCAGTAAAATGCCACCAAAGAAGGAGGAAATGGAAGATATAAAAAAAACTCTAAACTTTGTGACAGAAGAATTGGCCAAATTGGCTAGTCAGCAGGCCAAAATAATAGGCCTAATGGAAGACGTACGAGCCCTACATTTAACAATTCAAGAAAAAGACAAAAAAATTAAGGGCTTGGAGGAACGCGTCGAGGATCTTGAACAAGGTTCTCGTATGTATGACCTAGTCATAAGCGGACTAGACATCAAATATCAGTCATACGCCCATGCCACAACAGGACTGAGAGGTGAGGATGCTCCCATGAGTGAATCAGTCTCACTAGAAAACCAGGTGCTTCAGTTCTTTGATAGCAGAAATATTAAGGTCGAAGCGAACGCAATTTCAGCCTGTTATGCTTTACCGAAGAAAGATAACCAAACAAAGAAATCAATTGTGATGCGCTTTGTGAACAGAAGGGTAAAGAATGACATACTGAGGCAGGCCAGAAAGCTACGGAGAACACAAGTTTACCTAAATGAACACCTGACAAAAACAAATGCTGAAATAGCACGGCAAGCATGGATGCTGAAAAGACAAAATAAGATACAGGCAACCTGGACAAGAAATTGTAGAATTTGGATTAAACTAAATGGATCACCTGAGCAAACAAAGAGTATAATGATCAGAGATGCTACAGACTTAGATAAATACAGATGAACACTGATTAAGAAAATCATGAGTCAATGATAATCCATATTCACACACATGGTAAGAATAGTTCTTTTGATACACCATGCCAAAGTACTTTAAAAAAATAAGCAAAACTAACAAAAACTTATGACTGACTTGAGTAGACATCAATTATCCCCAGCTGGAGGAAGTCATTTGACATAGAGTGAGGAAACTCAAACTCTGAAAATATGCCAACATGCTGAACACAAACCACAAGAGATGGAGAATGATACTGATCCTGATAACCACTTTTTCAATAATATTCATAACCACTGTGAATATTACACTGAAAAGCAATTCAAAAGTCAAATGCAACTAGATGGTAAATTATCAATAATACACTTCAACAGCAGAAGTCTTAACAAAAACTTCCCACAGATTCAGGACTATTTAAAACAGCTAGACAGAAAATTTACAGCCATTGCAATCTCTGAAACCTGGCTTACTGAAGAACAGGTTCCCCTGATGGCAATAGAGGGATATCAGATGTTTCATATTAACAGATCTCAAAAAAAGGGTGGTGGTGTTGCACTGTATATTGATGACCTGTATAGGTGTAAGCTTGTAAATGGAATGTCCTTTGCACTACCAGGGATCTTGGAATGTGTTACTGTTGAGATTGACCAAGATAAAACAAAAAATCTAATTTTAAGTTGTATATATAGAACGCCGGGAACTTGCATTGAGACATTCAGAGATAAATTAGTCGAGCTGTACAATAATATTACTAGTAAGAAAATGGTAGCAATCTGTGGAGATTTCAATATTGATCTGCTG
The DNA here is from genome assembly GCA_020510985.1 of Pholidichthys leucotaenia. Lineage (NCBI taxonomy): Eukaryota > Metazoa > Chordata > Actinopteri > Cichliformes > Pholidichthyidae > Pholidichthys > Pholidichthys leucotaenia. The sequence continues at coordinate 12,465,197 of CM035850.1, forward strand.
AATCCACATCAACAAAATGTAATTACAGAGTTCATGAACTCCATGTACAGCATGAGTCTATATCCCACAATAACACATCCCAGTAGAATCACAGCTCACACCGCTACACTTATTGACAACCTGTTTGTCAATGTTATTGATAAGAAAATAGAAAGTGGATTATTGATAAGTGATATAAGTGACCACTTGCCAACCTTTGCACTTATCCATGGCCACACAGGGGCCAATACAGAAAAAATTTCAAAATCGTTCAGATACAAATCACCAAATGCAATCATTTCTTTTAAAGAGGACTTGCTGAAGCAAGACTGGACAGAAGTCTATGTATCAGATGTAAATGAAGCCTATGACACATTTATAAACATTGTAACCACTCTTTATGAAAAAAACTGTCCACTAGTAAAAAAAAAGCTTAAACAGAAATTTGCCGATAAGCCATGGTTAGCCAAAGGACTACAAAAGGCGTGTAAAAAGAAAAATTTACTATATAAAGCTTTTATAAAAGAAAAGGACAAAAGAAGCAGAGCAGCGGTATAAAACATACAAAAATAAGTTAACATATATAATAAGATGTAGTAAAAGAGACTATTACAGTAAAGAACTGGAGAAAAACAAAGACAATATTAAAAATACATGGACAATACTTAACAGTATCCTTGGAAATAAAAGCAGAAATACAAGCAACCCAACTAATATTCCAAAAAATAATAAAACGACCCAGAGTGTGAATGTAGCCTCACCTGCAGATGAATTTAATAACTTTTTTGTTAACATTGGTCCTAATTTGGCTCGAGAAATACCCGTTACGGCGCCTACAGATGATACGATAAGCAAAAACACTGCTATAAAAGACTCCATTTTCATAAAGAACACAGACGAGAGAGAGGTCAATGAAATTGTTAAATCGTTTAAAAGTAAAACATCTACGGACTGTGATGGTATTGACATGCTCTTACTCAAAACTGTTATTGAATGCTTAGTGAAACCACTGACGTATATCTGTAACCTGTCTCTCCAAACAGGTATATTTCCCAATGCAATGAAAATAGCTAAAGTAATTCCGATATACAAGACGGGTGACAGAGGGGAATTCTCAAACTATAAACCAATTTCACTATTGCCGCAATTTTCTAAGATACTTGAAAAAATATTCTATGAGAGAACTGACAACTTCATACTGAAGAATAATTTATTGTGTGAGCAGCAATATGGGTTCAGACACAAGAGGACAACTGCATTTGCTCTAATGGAATTTATAGAAAAAAATATCAACTGCCATTGAAAATAAAGAGTATTCAGTTGGGGTATTCCTGGATCTTAAAAAAGCATTTGATACAGTGGACCATGATCTATTATTAAAGAAACTACAAAATTGTGGTATTAGAGGAGTAGCACTGTCCTTGTTAAGTAGTTACTTAAAGAATAGATATCAGTATGTATGTGTTGGTAACGAAAACTCACAGTTACTGAAGGTTACTTGTGGAGTCCCACAGGGTTCAGTTTTGGGGCCATTATTATTCAATATGTATATAAATGATATATGTAAGGTTTAGAAAAAATGGACTTAATATTGTTTGCTGATGACACTAATCTATTATGCAGTGGAAACAATCTGGAACAACTTCTGGATACACTCGGAAAGGAATTAGGAAAGCTTAAACTGTGGTTTGATTCAAACAAATTAACGCTCAATTTAAGTAAGACAAAATTTATAGTCTTTAACAACCATCACAACAACTCAGTATCTAAACTCAGTGTAAATGGTGCTGAGATTGAAAGGGTATCTGAAACTAAATTTCTTGGAGTAATAATTGATAATAAACTGTGTTGGAAGTCACATATTAATTATATTAAAGGTAAAATATCCAAATCAATTGCAATATTACACAGAGTGAAATATTTGCTGAATCAACCCACACTATATACCTTGTATCATTCATTAATACTCCCATACATGACATATTGTAATGAAGTATGGGGAAATACATATAAAACAAACATATATCCAGTCTTTATGCTTCAGAAGAGAGCTATTAGAATAATAAACAAAGCAGCTTACAGGGAACCAACAAACCCACTTTTTCTTCAATTAAAAGCTCTCAAGTTGAAAGATCTGGTTGACTTTAAAACTGCAATAATAATGTTTAAAGTGAAGAATCTATCACTGCCCACAAATATCCAAAAGTTGTTCCAAATAAGGGAGAATCAATATCATTTTAGAGGCACATGTATATTTCAAAAACCTTCAGTGAGAACTACCACCAAGCAACACTGTGTTTCAGTGCAAGGAGTCAGATTATGGAACGATTTTGGACCTGAATTAAAATCATGTACAACGCTTGGACAATTTAAACAAAAACTAAAGGAAGAAATACTCCAAACATATATACAAGATGACATGTAAAATCACATAAGGATTGTCATATCCAGTCTGTGTTGTGTTGTAGCTTTGTTTTTTTTTTCTTTTTTCTGTCACATTTTGTCTTAGCTTTGTTTTTGAATTGTAATCGCTCTTGTCTTGTTTCTTTTTTTCTCTTCTCTTTTTTCTCTTTTGAATTCTTGGATGGAATATGGGTGGGCAATATAAGCTGCGGCTTCAGCCATCACCCATTTCGGATAACTTAATGAAAAAAAACCTTCAAAATAATGGGGAAAAAAACGATTTCCAAGAAAAAAGTCATAAATTCACAACAATAAAGTTACATTTACAAGAAAAAAATTGCCAAATTTCTACAACATTTTTATACTTTTTTAAAAACTATTTTCTCTTATAAGGTTCAATTTTCTCACCAATTATTGAGGTTTTTCTTGTAAACCTGAAAATTTTTGGAGAAAGTTATACCTTTTTTTAATTAAAATTGTATCTTTTTCCTAGAAAATTTAATACTTTTTATAGTAAATTTTTGTATTATTTCCTCTAAATTTGTCATGATTGTGATAAAATTGTTGCCTTTCCCCCACAAACCTTGACACCAATATCCTGTAGATTTGCCCCTTTGTCCTCACATGTCCATGATGTCTCTTGTCCATGTGCTCCTGTCCTCTCACTGATAACTAAGTTGTCCTCTAGAAACTCTCCTACTGTAGGAAACTCGAAATGAGGAGACTGAATGATTTTTCAGTATAGGTTTATTCCATCTCACGTCCTACAGCTTCTCTCTCAGTCAGGGAATGAAGCGAGCGAGCTGAGATAAACCACATACCTTTATACTGTTACAACAGACACAAATCACATTCACATCAAACACAGAATTCCATTCATAACTAATCCCCCCATTGTCCCCGCGGCTTCTCTGTCTGACCCTAGGAGTCAGGCAGTCTCTTCAGGTTCACTCTCAGATCTTCTCACTTCTCCTCTAGTCCGCAGGGGGTCCAGACTCAATGTCCATCTGGGGCGTGATGTCAATACACACTGTGAGCTCAAAGTTCCCTCATGTCTGGGTCTCTGCCAAGGAATATGTGAGCGACATAATGTTACGCCACACTACAGTCTTTATGGGCATGGAGGGGGCAGCTTAACAGAGGGCAGCGTTTGGGTCATTTTACTGACCAGGACAATGGACTTGTTCAGTTTTGGCAAAGATTGATTTATTTTGAACAGATATTTATGTTTTCAATGGAAGCTGCCCATTTTTGTCCATTTTTGTCTGTAAATACATCATTAATGATGAAGACCATGGTCTCTGTGTGACTCCATCATTTTGGAGAAATCTATGGAGAGTAGAGGATGACTTTCACAAACGAGACTGAGTTTATTTCTCAGGAAAGGTTTATTGTGAGTCTACATCCTCTAACAAGCAAAGTATCTCAGCAAAGAGGCAGAACAATCATTCTTCACAGCTCTTATACTCTCCAGAGACACAAAACCCCCAACATCAAATATCACATCCCCAACCCACAGTCCTTCAGTAAACATATAGCCTCTGAGGCTCCTTGGCGTCTCCATTGTCTCTCAACTCCTCAGCCTCGGGGGCTCCTGCTGGGACATTCTCTCTGACTTCCCGTCTCTCAAGAAACCACTTCACACCTCCCAAGGTCTCTGCCGGGTCAGGTCCTCTTGGACGTTTAGACGTGAAGCTTCCAGAGTATGCACCGTCATGCCTACTAAATATATGTGAGGGAAAATGCATACCATACATGCATACCATATATGCGCCCTAAATGTGCACCATATAACCCCCCCCAAACGTCTAAATAAGGACAACTTACACCCCAGATGCATAGAATCATGACATATCCACACAGAACGAAAAAAAATATTGGCACAACATATCACACATCCAATTGCCTGGGCTTCAACTTCCTGCCATATCTGCTGTGAGCTGGTCTCGCTCTGCCTGTGGCTGTCTCTTGCATCTGTGGATCAGAGTCATTAGCACATCGTTGTGAAAGCTTAGCAGAATGTCTCCCCGGCGGCCTGCCGCGGCGGGGGGCCCTGGCCAACTGAACTTGTTCATCAGCTAACACAAAAGCGGGTTTGAGTCTGTTAATGCAGACTAATTCCCTCCTGTCTCCCAAATCGAGCAAAAAATGCTTTTCCCCGGTTTCTAACACTCTGAACGGTCCATCATAAGGTGGTCTTAAACCTAACCTCTGTGCGTCGTGTCTAACAAAGACGAATTCTGCATTCTTTAAGGCTTTAGGCACAAAAACGCGTGGGAAACTGTGATGAACTGGGCCGGGGAGAGTGTTTGATCCCGCGTCGCTCTGCAGCAGCTGAGCGGGGGGGGGCGATCTGGTGCGGGGTTCTCAGGAAGGAATTCTCCCGGTAACCGGAGAGGTTGGGTGAAGACTAGCTCGGCCGGAGAGGCTTGCAAATCTTCCTTAGGTGCTGAACGCAACCCTAATAAAACCCATGGAAGCTTATCAACCCAATTTGTGTCCGTGAGAGCCGCTCTGAGGGCTGCTTTCAATGACCGGTGAAAGCGTTCGCACAAACCGTTGGCCTGGGGGTTATACGCAGTTGTGCGATGAATTTTCACTCCCAGGCTGAGTGCCATGGATGACCAGAGCTCGGAAACAAATTGGGGTCCTCTGTCAGACGTTATGTCTGACGGGACTCCAAAGCGTGCGACCCAAGCCGTTAAAAAAGCGCGCGCAACGTCTGCTGCTGTGGTTGACGCCAGGGGAATCGCCTCTGGCCAGCGCGTAGTGCGGTCCACCATAGTTAGAAGGTGTGTGAACCCCTGTGACAGCGGGAGGGGTCCCACCAAGTCGACATGCACGTGGTCGAAGCGTTTGGCTGGGATGTGAAAAGGTTCTAGAGGGTTCTAGGGAGCCTCTTTTCCTTTTAATGAAAAGAGGAGTTATGTTAATGGATTCTTGATTTGCATCTGATTAGATATCAAATTATTATCGAACCTCAGATGTTTGATTCAGCAGATGGACAAAGAAAAGTGCAGCTCACGTGTTTTCCTCGGTGATGTGAAGTTGCGTTCTTTCGTCATCCTCATGAAGCTTTCAATGTGTTGGTCAGGGCCAAACGATGGATGAGATACGGTATTGTAACGTCGGGGCTGTGTTAAGGGGGGCAAGGATTTCCCAGCATGCTTTGCCATCTGGAAACACTACTGTGTGTGTGTTATTACTGAGTTATTATACTGCTGTGTCATTATAACTGCGTTATAATGACCCAGCAGTGTTTATACGCAGGATTAGGGCAAGCTGTATCGTGTGTGTAACCATGATTGAAACGGAGGTCTGGGAGAATGACCTACCCTCTTGTCTGTGCTCAGGGTGTTGGGGTTGGGTGTGTGTGAATAAAGCCTGTTCATCACTACCATCTGCTTCTCTTCTTTGTGGGAACCCCGCATACGTCCCACTGGTGTCAGAAGTGGGATGGAGCAAGATGGTGGTCAGGACCCGGGCGGAGGTCCAGCGGCCGGCGCAGTTCATCGCCCAGCTGGGAACGGAGCACAGAGCTGAGACGCCGACTCCCGGAGTGGCTCACCGCGATGGACGGACCAGCGTACCCCGCCTTCCACCTTTTTCAAGGCAGAGCGGGCCAAGCAGAGCAAACCAGCCCCGCTTCCCGCCCTTTTCAGGGTAGGACGGGCTGGCGATTCCATGGCGATCAGGAGCGGCGATCGACCGGAAAGCGACCGTCCCATCCATCCGGCAGTGGGCCAAGATTCCCCGCTACAACGGCGAGAACCTGTTGGATGACCACCTGGCCCAGGTCGAATTGGCTGCCGTGCTGAACAACTGGTCACCGGAGGAAGCCGCCGTGCTGACAGCAAGTGGGAGGAGGAGGAGTTACAGCAGACCACGGCGGTGCGTCCACGGAGGAGACGGCCGCGGCGACGCGAGGAAGGGTGCTTCCGCTGCGGAGAGCCAGGGCACATCGCACGGTACTGCCCCGCGCACACCCCGCAAGAAACTGGCCCCTTGCTGACGTTAAATTAGAGCGAGGTGGCATGGACGGGGAAAGGCCGCCTCCCGCAGACGCTTCCCCTGACGATGACGTCACAGGGGCCCTCGGCGCGCAGCAGCAGCAGAGCGAGCAGGACAGATCCGGTCTTTTCCCGGGCTCAGCAGGGGCTGGACGCTTGGACGCGGGACAGCAGCCGCCTGGGAGGTCGACGCCTGGGAGGTCACGACTCCCACCGCTGCCAGGGGAGGGACTGTGCGTAGTCCTACTGAAGCTGTTGGATGTGCTGGTTGTCGGCATCAAAGCCGCCTCAACACCTGGACTAATTCGTGTTGGACTTCTGGGTTGGACTTTGATTTTCTGGGGACAGAAACCAGTCCGGGGGGGGGGGCGTGTTAAGAGGGGCAGGGTTTTCCCAGCATGCTTTGCCATCTGAAATCGTTACTGTGTGTGTGTGTTATTACTGAGTTATTATACTGCTGTGTCATTATAACTTCGTTATAATGACCCAGCAGTGTTTATAGGCAGGATTAGGGCAAGATAAGATAAGATAAGACAAGATAAGCCTTTATTAGTCCCACAATGGGGAAATTCCAGGATTGCAACAGCACAGGGATAGCAACACTCAGAGCAACAATCAGAAGACAAGAAAAAACAAGAGCAGCAAGTATACATATGTACATATAAATATATGAATATAAATATATAGACACACAGTGCGGAGCATTGTAGCTAGATGGAATAAATATATAAACGCACAGTGCGGAGCATTGTAGCTAGATGGAATAAATATGTAAATATATAAACACACACAGTGTGGAGCATTGTCGCTAGATGGAATAAATATATAAATACAGTATATATATATATATATATACAGTATATATATAAACACACACAGTGAGGAGCATTGTAGCTAGATGGAATGAACCAGCATAACCGTCTACTTAGTTATCCTACATGGTATGATTATGTACCCATACATATTGTCGCCCTCCGTAGCGACCAGTGTTTTCCTAGTTGTATACCGGAGGGGACCATTGTGTAAGTCTATTGCGTCTTTTGCATTCAATACTATTAGGTTGTCATGTCTTTTTGCTATCTCTGCGAGCAGCCCTGCTTAGGTTGTACAGTCTGACAGCCGTAGGTAGGAAGGACCTGCGAAACCTCTCGGTTGTGCACCTAGGATGATGTAGTCTGCTGCTAAATGAGCTCCTCAGTGCATTCAGTATGTCCTGCATAGGGTGGAACTCGGACTCCAGCAGAGATGACAGTTTAGCCACCATCCTTCTCTCTCCTATCTCCTCCACTGGGTCAAGGCGCTGCCCCAGGACAGAGCTAGCTTTCAGTCTCTTCCTATCGGCTGCTGTAATGCCACTGCCCCAGCAGACCACTCCAAAAGTGATGGCTGATGCCACCACCGTGTCGTAGAATGTCTTCAGCAGCACCCCTTGTACACCAAAAGACCTGAGTCTCCTCAGTAGGAACAGCCTGTGCTGTCCCTTCTTGTAGAGTGCGTCAGTATTGTGTGACCAGTCTAGTTTATTGTTCAGATGAACACCGAGGTACTTGTAGGATGTCACCATCTCGATGTCAGTTCCCTGTATATTTACTGGTGCTGTGAGGGGTTGTCCTTGCCTGCGGCAGTCCACCACCAGCTCCTTAGTTTTCCTCGCATTGATTTGGAGGCAGTTCCGATGGCACCAGTCCACAAAGTCCTGAATAAGCCCTCTGTACTCAGCTTCATCTCCGTTGGAGATGAGGCCAACGATTGCAGAGTCATCAGAGAACTTCTGTAGATAGCAGTGTGTTGTGTGAGAAGTCCGCAGTATAAAGGGTGAACAGGAAGGGAGCCAAAACCGCTCCCTGGGGGCCCCCTGTGCTACCGATGATCGTGTCAGACACACAGTCCCGGGTTCTCACAAACTGTGGCCGGTTTGTGAAGTAGTCCAGGATCCATCAAATCAAATCAAATCAAATCAAACTTTGTCATATTGCTGTACATACAACTGTAGTGCAGGCAAGATGAAATTGCGTTTCTCTCGGCATCCATATAAATAGAAGCAGCATGATTTAAGACACACTCCCACATAGCTCCACCCCCCACCCCCACCCCCCATCCATTCACACATCCCTGAGACATACTTGGGGGGGGGGAAACTAACTAACTATAATATACAAATAATATACAAAATGTCCGTAGGTGCAGTAGTGTGTATGAGAGATTCCGGGTCAACTGTTCAGCATCCTGACAGCTTGTGGAAGGAAGCTGTTGATCAGTCTGGTGGTTCTGCCTCTGATGATGACATGATGATGACATGATGACAGGTGCTGGTCCACCCCTGCGCACAGCAGCTTGTCCTTCAGGATCATCGTTTGGATGGTGTTGAAAGCACTGGAGAAGTCAAAGAACATGATCCTCACCGCATTCCCGGGCTTCTCCAGGTGGGACAGAGAACGGTGAAGGAGGAAGATGACCGCATCCTCCACTCCAATGCCATGCTGGTAGGCGAACTGGAGTGGATCCATCGCTGGTCCCACCAGGGGGCGGAGGTGAGCAAGGAGCAGTCTCTCCAGGGTGTTCATCATGTGGGACGTCAGGGCCACTGGTCTGTAGCTGTTCAGATCTTTGGGGTGGGAAGTCTTTGGTACAGGTACCACACAAGATGTTTTCCACAACTGTGGTACCCTCCCCAGCTTCAGGCTCAGGTTGAAGATGTGAAGATGTATCATGTGTTGTATAACCATGATTGAAACGGAGGTCTGGGAGAATGACCTCCCCTCCTGTCTGTGCTCAGTGGGTGCTAGGGTTGGGTGTGTGTGAATAAAGCTTGTTCGTCACAACCATCTGAGATTGAGATTCAACTTTATTGTCATTACACATGTATGAATACAAGGTAACGAAACGTGACTTGGCATTTGGGCACGCTCTGCAGAGCGCATTCAAGGCCGGGGCAGCCGCTAGGCGCCAGTCTGTTCCTTTTCTTTGTGTGAACTTCACCTTCGTCACAGTATGTTTGATCCCAATGGTTGAAATCCTGCAGAAGCACGCTGATTTCATCAGCTGCGCGTGATCCTGGTGGGAGTTGGGTCTTCTAAAGCCTTCGACAATAATTAAATAAATCTAATCCGATCTCAAATCAAAAGAGTTTCGGACTTTAGATAAAAGAGCTTCTGGTGTGGGATTGGTCAATAAAAATATTATAAAAATAAAGTCAAGATTAAAGCTTACATTAAAATTAAAAATGGTGGTTTTACAGAAAGTTTAACAAGGAAAAGAAAAAAGATAAATAAATATCTAAGATTGGAGTTTAACTCCAGATTAGAATGAGCTCAAAGAATAAAGAATCAATTCCCAGAGGTTTAAGAGAAAAGAAAAACATTCAAATACAAAGTTATAGAACACAAAATTACGAGTTATCTGCTCTGTGATCGTCGAAAAGAAACACGTGGGAGAAGGCTCCTTTGTTCAGGCAGTCTTTTGTTCTCCTGAAAAGTCCTCTGCTGTGTAGACAATGGAAGAAAAGGAAGAGTGGAAAGAGGCGAAGAGGGGCGAAGAGAGGGAAGCGAGTGTGTCGCTTCCTTTTATAACTTCAGTAGAGTTTTCACGGGCTTCTGGGGTGCCAGGAATCCCAGCCAATAAGCTTCCTTCATGGGCGGACTTCATGAACTTTAGTCCAATGAACTTTCACTTCCGCCCTCCAAAGAGAGCAGATGCTTTTTCCTTCTCTCTTGCTCTGACTTTTTTTTCCTTCCCCCCCAACTACTGGATCCCAGCTTGCTGTTGTCTGTCTGCGTCTAACTGCGACCGTCGAAAGAAAGAAATTATGGAGTTAATAAGCTGGGCTTTGAACACAATTGACACTATTTTTTCAACAAGGAAAAGTGCTCCGGGGGAAGCTGTCTGTCCCGCAGGAACGGCTCCAGCGGGCTATTTACGTGACACAAGTAATTGGAAGATCTTGTGTCTCACTAATCTCTCTATCGAAGATATTGAAGATTTGTATGTCTTCGTGATAATGGTGATCGGGATCTTTCTGATTGGAACTGGGATTGTCCTGGTGTACCGCAAATTGCTGAAGATGGATACAACCTATCAAAATGCTGGCCAGGCGAGGTGCATCTGTCAAATTGAAAAATTGGAGAAGACCCTGATAGCGACAAATCTCGGAAGGTGGATTACATCATGGTCTCGCTTAGGTCTTTCCACGATGGATTTAAAGCCCCGCAATGAAGGATTAAGTACTGAATCTACAGAAGAAATAAAAAGCCTTCTCTGTGATCAGTCCGATTTGGCTCAATTTCCCCATGAAAATTCCTCCTGGCTGTCTGCAGTCTGTGTTTTCAAAATCATCGAGCACAAGGCCTTGGACAGCCATCTGGACAGCCTGCCCAGATAATCGCAAGGATGATCGGCGGCAGCCAGACAAAACATCTCCTGCCAAGTGCCCTTGTTGTTCTCTTATTATCATCAACATTGCTTCAACAGCGCACACACATTGATCCATGAACTGAATAAAGATACACACACTGCTCTCTTGTGTCTTGTGTCTTGTGAATCCTGTCTTGCGTATGTGCATCGAGAGCTTTTTTTTTTCCTTGTAATCATAATATTGATTGATTATGCAACCAGTATTCTGAATCAATGATTTTTTTGCTCCTTCCTATTATTCCTCGTATTATTCTTATTCTTATGCTACCTGTACCCTCTATCCTGTTGGCAGGCGCGTCCCCGATGCAGCCGTGTCACTGGAAATGCAGGTTCATTTTCTGTGTCAAGTCAAATTCTCTCGTATGTTATCAGTGATCTGTTAATGTACTTGGCAATAAATCTTTTCTGATTCTGATTCTGATTCTGATGACAGGCTTTGTCTGCGAGGAACCAATGGAATGGAGGAGCAGGAGCCCAGTGAATGCTGGGTGACATTTGATACCGGTCTCCATGGAGATACACACAATTTTAATACACTGGAATATGCTTTTATACCCTTATGTATAAACTAAGCTAACCTTAGTGATTAATGTAACTTATAAGCAGTGCTTCTAAATTAACATGCAGGAATAAACATTCATTTAAACATTTTTAATGTGCATACATCTAAAATCAGGATTAATATGTTTCAAACCAAATCAAATTGATTCTCCACATTAAATATCAGAGTCCATTTGTTTTTCATGGTCCTGGAAGAGAAGAGAAGGTTTAGAATTGAGTTTGTAATAATGTACTTTAAAGTTTACTGGTTAAATCTAGCATGTCCCAGAGTTTAAGGAAAATTAATAGTGGATCTGTGGGTCATGAGGGGCTTTCCATGTCTGTCTCTTGTCCACCATTTATGGGGGTTATAAAGTCAAAACAGGAAGTGCATTAGGATAAATCCCTTAGACTGGTTTTAACAAAGGAATGTGAGTTCAATTGTGGCTTGGGGTAAAAGAGCAGTTCCTGGCTGTCCTTCTCCTGAGTGAAACAAAATGTCTTTAAGTAGAAGAATAATTATTGCTGAGCCAAAGTGAGATGATGCTACAATCATAAAGAGCAAAACTTTGCCACATCTATGAAGAGTCAGAAAATGTTTAATTCTAGTTTGCATAGGGACCCTTTTGACTTCTTGTGACTCTTGTTCTTGATGTGGAGCATCATGTTTCTGCCACCATGTGTGTGATTCTGTGTGGTTGGCTTTTGCTGAGGGATTGTTTTAGCACTGAAGTGCAGTTTTGGAAGTGAAAGGGTTAATGTAAAGTTAGTGCCAAAATAATAATTCTGTAGGTAATCTCCCATTATGCTCTACACATATTCCATACAAATTCTGTTAGCATGCTTATGAACAATTATGTTATGGTAAACTGATAAAACAGGAATGAGACAAAACTATAGAGCTCTCTCTCTCTCTTCTCTCTCTTTTAAGTCAGGTGTTTCACATTAGATACACACCCAGACTCAACACCCACGCACACTGTTGATAGCACATTCTAGAACGAAGTGGCATGTTCAGTGGATGGCCTGTTCCCGCCATAGGTAGATTAGCCAATCAGACAGTCGCATACAAGCCCATCCTATTGTACAGGGGATTGGTCCAATTGGCCAACCCAAGAAGAGAAATGTAATGTGCACCCGAAGTCTTGGTCAGTGTGGCGACGCTCCAGAGGGAGCTGCGTCATGCTGCACCCAGCGCTGCTTGCTTTACATGTGACTTCTAAATAAATGCTTCATCTTAAAATTGAAGAAATCTCTGGCTTGTTCTTGGATCATTCAATCAAAGAATCGGGTATTTTTCTAACAGAAGCACAGTTCCTCTCCAGCCTCTGTAATTACTATTTCTGTCTCTAGTTGTGCAATTTGTTGCACTGTGCGTGCATGCTCATGCATGAATGCCCCCATACTTGTTTTTCTGCTTTTTGCCTTTTCTCACTATCACATGACCTGATGGCACAAAAACTTCTACTGGATAACAGTGTTACTGTCAGTTCTTGTTGCTCCCGTCTGTATGCAGATTAGTCTGTGCAGACACTTGTCCCTGAGCAATCCAAGTGTCTTTGACTATCATCATCTTGATGGATTTTAGAGAAATGTGGCTCTGAGTGCTCTCCATGGGAGCCTGTGGCCCCTGGCAAAGGGAGGGATTAGGTAGCGAGTGCTGGTGGATGCTGACAGAAAAATTGCTCCTCAGTCAGAGACTGCTGGAGGGGACTCTGAGGTCCCCAGAGGATGGCTGATATTAGCCAGCCTGCCATTTGAGACCATGCAATAATGACAGTCACAACTAGAAAAGCACTCGGAGAGCACAGACCTCCACCAAGTACCTCAGTTCCCCCTAATATTGGGATTTTCCCCAAATATAATAGTGCTACTGTGGAGAGTGTGGGAAATGATGAGGCCAAGTTACGATCAGACGAAGTTTTATTCACACTCTCACATCATCATACACAGAAAGCACTAAATCAGCCTTCTTCTTTTCTTCTTCTTTTTCTGATGTTTTATGGCGGTTGGCAAACTGCTTGTAGGTGCATTACCACCACCTTCTGGAATGGGGTGTTATTCGGAATGGTATTACTCTCCTATATCCTTGAAATTAGTCCTGTTGCCCTAATAAACCTAAAAACTGCCCTATAGACCGCATCCCCTGAACTTCTCTGCAAAATCTCTTTCATACTGAACTGGGTTTTGTTCCTGTATAGATAGTCCACCAATGCTAACCATGCAAACTCATACTTTGGACAGTGCATAAATACATGTTCAACTGTTTCATCATTTCCACAATAATCACATTTTTCATTTGGGTGTTTTTCCATCATAACCAATGTACTATTCAGCCCTGTGTGTCCTAATCTTAACCTGGATATGATGTCCTCCTCCTTTCTACTCCTGTGTCCTTCTCTAGTCCCCCCTACTTTCTTTTGTATGCCATACAGGCTCTGTCCTTTACTTCCTTTGTCCCACTCTTCCTGCCACTTCTTTTTAATTTGTGTTTTGATAATGCTCTTGACCTCTGCTTTACTATGTTTCACATTCCAACCAACTTGACTCATCCTAGTTGTCCTTTTTGCATATTTATCTACTAGCTCATTCCCCTCCACTCCAATGTGCGCCGGGATCCAAATGAATCTAATGTCCACACCTGCCTTTGAGATTCTCCCTACTGAATGTATCATTTCCATCATCAAATCCTGTCTTGACTCTGTGTGCATTTGCCCAATACTCTCCATTGTGCTGCTAGAGTCAAACCCTATCAAAACCTTTCTGGGCTTTACTTCTTCCACCCAGCTCAATGCCAAACAGATTGCCAGAAGCTCCCCAGTATACACAGCCAAGTCATCACTAACCCTTTCCTTCTTCATGACATCTAATTCTGGAATGATAAATGCTATTCCCACAATGTTCTTTGTCGATTTAGATGCATCCGTATAAATCTTTATAAAGTCAGGATAGCTACCGTCTAAATAGTTGTTGACCTCCTTCTTGTTTATCCTCCCTCTTATGTCATTTGTTAGAAGCTTTAAATCTACCTTTACTTCTTCCAGACTCCATGGTGGTTCTACAGAGAAAGGGACTGTTGGATATATTGTTATATCAGCAACCCTTAGCTCCCTGACTTTATTTTCTATTGTCCATCCAAAGCTTCTCTTTTGTCTCTTACCCTTCTCTTGGCAAAGTTTCAGTACACTGTGGACTGGGTGACTGTCACTGAATCCTCTGATGTTGGCCCAGTATGTAGCTGCTATTTGAGTTCGTCTCAACTCCAGAGGCATCTCACCCATCTCCACCTGGAGTGCTGCTACTGGAGTAGTTTTTATGGCTCCACAGTATAACCTCAGAGCTTGGTATTGAATTATATCCAATTTTTTCAATAATGTTTCTGACGCTGATCCATACATAACACACCCGTAATCAAACACTGGCCTCACTAATGCCGCATATAATGTTTTTAAAGCACCTCTACTTGCTCCCCATTCTCTTCCCCTCAAACATCTAATAATATTTAAAACCTTCTTAGATTTTGCCACAATTTTCTCAACATGGATCTTCCAAGAACAACCCTTATCAAACCAAACACTCCACAGTTTCTATGTTTTGATCATATATTTTAAGATCTACTTGATTGTTTACTCTTTTCCTTGTGAAGACCACAGCTTTTGTTTTTCCCACCGAAAACCTAAATCCCCATTCCACTGCCCAAGCCTCAATTTCATCAATCGCCTGCAGCAACTTTTTAACAATAAATGATAGATTTTTCCCTCTTGTCCACATAGTACCATCATCTGCAAACAAAGAGACACCAACAGAACCCTTAACTCTAGAAAAAATGTCATTGATCATGACTGAAAACAAAATGGGACTAATACTACTGCCTTGTGGGGTTCCATTTTCTATCAATTGGCTTGAGCTATACTGCTTCCCTATTCTTACCAAAATTTTCCTGTCACTCAAAAAAAATTTTAATCCAGCTTTTCATTTTCCCTCTAATGCCTAGCTTATGTAGTTTGATAATCAACCCCTCCTTCCACATCAATCAATCAATCAATCAATCTTTATTTCGAATAGATTAATAGTACAGATTAAAAGAAACAGAATAATATAACAAAGGGGGAAAGAAAATCCAACAAGGTCATATTAGACAATAACTCCTCTGATTATACAGTTCAACATAAGTTATCCGAAATGGGTGATGGCTGAAGCCGCAGCTTATATTGCCCACCCATATTCCATCCAAGAATTCAAAAGAAAAACAAAACAAGAGCGATTACAATTCAGAACAAAGCTAAGACAAAATGTGACAAAAAAAACTAAGCAACAACACAACACAGACTGGATATGACAATCCTTATGTGATTTTATATGTCATCTTGTATATATGTTTGGAATATTTCTTCCTTTAGTTTTTGTTTAAATTGTCCAAGCGTTGTACATGATTTTAATTCAGGTCCAAAATCGTTCCATAATCTGACTCCTTGCACTGAAACACAGTGTTGCTTGGTGGTAGTTCTCACTGAAGGTTGTTGAAATATACATGTTCCTCTGAAATGATATTGTTTCTCCCTTATTTGGAACAACTTTTGGATATTTGCGGGCAGTGATAGATTCTTCACTTTAAACATTATTACTGCAGTTTTAAAGTCAACCAGATCTTTCAACTTGAGAGCTTTTAATTTAAGAAAAAGTGGGTTTGTTGGTTCCCTGTAAGCAGCTTTGTTTATTATTCTAATAGCTCTCTTCTGAAGCATAAATATTGGATATATGTTTGTTTTATATGTATTTCCCCATACTTCAGTACAATATGTCATGTATGGGAGTATTAATGAATGATACAAGGTATATAGTGTGGGTTGATTCAGCAAATATTTCACTCTGTGTAGTATTGCAATTGATTTGGATCATTTACCCTTAATATAATTAATATGTGACTTCCAACACAGTTTATTATCAATTATTACACCAAGAAATTTAGTTTCGGATACCCTTTCAATCTCTACACCATTTACACTGAGTTTAGATACTAAGTTGTTGTGATGGTTCATGTCATCATGTCATACGCCTTCTCAACATCCAAAAACACCGCAACCACACTTTCCTTATTCACTTGGGCCTTCCTAATCTCATGTTCCAAACAGACAGCAGGATTGGTAGTACTTCTCCCTTTTCTAATTCCGCTTTGGTAATTTTTTAATGCCTATCTAGACTCCAGATAATATGTTAACCTTTCATTTATCATTTTTTCCATAGTTTTACCAACATGGGATGTTAGAGCGATTGGTCTGTAACTCTCATCTAAACCTGGATTTTTACCTGGCTTGCATATTGGAACAACAACTGCTTCTTTCCATGAAGTAGGCAAAATCCCTACTTCCCAAACCTTGTTGTACAACTTTAATAATATCTTTTTACCAGCGTCACTCAGGCTTTTAATCATTTTATACGTCACTTGGTCTTTTCCTGGAGTTATCTTACAGACTTTCCTTAATGTATGGTTTAATTCAGCCATTGAAAACTCCCGATTTAGCCCATTCTCAAATTCTGCCTCATCTTGTAACGCTTCCACATTATTTAATTTTGTCTGCTCTCTTCCATTTTTTTCCACAAAGCTCAAATTATCTGCACTTCTTATTTTACTGAAAATTTTAACTAAATGCTCTGCCTTTTCATTGTCATCCACTATCAAACTGTCCCCGTTCTATATAATTGGATAATTTAGCTCCCTCCTTGTCCCAGACATCCTTTTAATTGTTCCCCATACCTTCTCCAAGGGGGTACTTCTTCCCAATGAATCACAGTATTTTCTCCAAAACTCTTTTTTGGTCTGTTTAATTATTCTCCGCGCTTTAGCCTGCTCCCGTTTATAATTGATCAGATTATCCATATTCAATACATTTTTTAACACTTTAAAAGCTTTGTTACGATTCTTAACTGCTTCAGAACACTTTGGAGTCCACCAAGGAACTAGCTTTTTCCTTTTTCCCCAACCTGTTCTTGTGATGGTTTCCTTTGCTGCTTTAATGATCGCTGTTGTGATTCCTGCATTCATCTCTTCCACTGTCTGATTTAGATTTACTTCCTTCAGTTTCCTCTCACTTAAAATTGTAAATTTTCCCCAATCTGCCTTATCAAATGCCCATCTCTTGTCTCTTCCTTCTTGATCAATATCATTTCCTACTCCAATATCAACCACTATTGGGTAGTGATCACTTCCTATAGTGCTTTCCCTTATTACCCTCCACCTGCACCTGCCAGCCAAGCTTTGTGAAATCAAAGTGAGATCAATAGCTGATTCTGTCCCCCTCGCCAAATTCACCCTAGTGCCTGAACCATCATTCAAACACACCAACTCCTCGTCCTCCATGATTTCTTCTATAACCTCTCCACTAGTGTCATCGTGCTTCCCCCATAGTGTACTATGCGCATTGAAATCCCCACACCAGACCACTCTCCCCCTCCAGTCCTGGAGAATTGACTCCAACTCACTTTTGGCTAACTGCTTACATGGATTGTAGAAATTGATTATGTTCATACCGCCCTCTTTAGTCCATACCTCAGTGACAATTACTTCCAGCTCTTGTACTGTGATCAGTTGTCTATACTTCACCCCTTGTCTAACAAAAACTGCACAACCCCCACCCCCCTCATCCTTCCTATCCTTACGCATTCCAGAATATCCCTTAATAGTGAAATCTAGTGATGGCTTAAGCCATGTCTCCTGCACACAAATAATATTCAGTTTTGTTGTCAGTTTCTGAATAAATCCTTTAAATTCCTGTCCGTTTGCAATCAGACTCCTTGCATTCCACTGGAGGATGGTTGTCATGAGTTAACCTGTTGGCTCCCCTCTACAGCTCCCTCCCCTTGATTCAGTTCTGTATGAATTTTTTGCCAGGATAGATCCTTGGTATTAAAGAATTTTGCCACTGCTTTCACAATGATCTTTATCTTCTCAGTTCTAATCTTAGCCTGCTCTGAGCAGTTGATGATATAGGCTAGAAAACGAACAAGCTTATCTGTTGTGACATCAGTCTGACAATTTTGTGGTTTTTCTTCCTTGTTATTGACAATGTGTTCTTCTTTCTCCTGTCAGCTCACGACCCTGAGTCGTGAACCGACTGAGTACCTCAAGGCCCTGGATGTTGTTGGGCTGTCATGGTTAACACGCCTCTGCAACATTGCGTGGAGGTTGGGGGCAGTGCCTTTGGCATGGCAAACTGGGGTGGTGGTTCCTCTATTCAAAAAAGGGGACCGGAGGGTGTGCTCCAACTTTAGAGGGATCACACTCCTCAGCCTCCCTGGGAAGGTCTATGCCAAAGTACTGGAGAGGAGAGTCCGGCCATTGGTTGAACCTCGGATTCAGGAGGAGCAATGTGGTTTTCGTCCTGGCCGCGGCACATCGGACCAGCTCTTTACCCTCTCGAGAATTCTCGAGGGTTGGTGGGAGTTTGCCCAACCAGTTTACATGTGTTTTGTGGACTTGGAGAAGGCATTTGGCCGCATCCCTCGTGGTTTTTTGTGCGGGGTGCTTCGGGAGTATGGGGTATCGGGCTTGTTGTTACGAGCCATTTGGTCTCTGTACGACCGTTGTGAGAGTTTAGTTCGTATTGCCAACACTTGGTCGGAGTCATTCCCAGTGAGAGTTGGACTCCGCCAGGGCTGCCCTTTGTCACCGATCCTGTTCATAATTTTTATGGACAGGATTTCTAGGCGCAGCCAGAGAATGGAGGGTGTCATGCTTGGTGACCACAGGATCTCATCTCTGTTGTTTGCAGATGATGTTGTCCTGTTGGCTTCATCCACCAATGACCTACAGCTCTTGCTGGGACGGTTTGCCGCCGAGTGTGAAGCGGCTGGGATGAGAATCAGCACCTCCAAGTCTGAGTCCATGGTCCTCAGCAGGAAAAAGGTGGATTGTCCTCTCTGGGTTGGGGACAGGCTCCTGCCCCAAGTGGAGGAGTTTAAGTATCTTGGGGTCTTGTTCACGAGTGAGGGGAAAATGGAGCGAGAGATTGACAGACGGATTGGAGCAGCATCTGCAGTGATGCAGATATTGTACCGGTCTGTTGTGGTGAAGAGGGAGCTTAGTTCTAAGGCAAAGCTGTCGATTTACCAGTCAATCTACATTTCCTACTCTCACCTATGATCACGAGCTTTGGGTAATGACCGAAAGAACAAGATCGTGGATACAAGCGGCTGAAATGAGCTTTATCCGTAGGATTGCTGGACTCACCCTCAGAGATAGGGTGAGGAGCTCAGTCATCCGGGAGAGGCTCAGAGTAGAACCGCTGCTCCTCCACATTGAAAGGAGTCAGTTGAGGTGGTATGGACATCTGATTAGGATGCCTCCTGGACGCCTCCCACTTGAGGTGTTTCAGGCACGTCCCACTGGGAGGAGACCCCGGGGCAGAACCAGGACTCGGTGGAGAGACTATGTCTCCCAGCTGGTCTGGGAACGCCTTGGTATCCTCTCTGAAGAGCTGGAGCAGGTGGCGGGGGAGAGGGAAGTCTGGGCTTCTCTGCTTGAACTGCTGCCTCCGCGACCCGGACCTCCGGAAAAGTGGTAGAAGATGGATGGTTCACGACCCTTGCTGCTTCTGCGTATGTCAACTTCCTCTCTACTCTTGCTTGCTGGATTTCTACTGCCTGTTTTCTCACTACACAGCCTTTGTATGCTGCTGTGTGATTTCCTCCACAATTACAGCATTTAACTAGAAAAGCACTCGGAGAGTGCAGACCTCTGCCAAGCGCCACAGTTCCCCCCATACAGTGTTTGTGTGTACGTTTTCAGATTCCTTGACCATGAAAACATATGACTAGCAACTGGATTCACAATGGTAGGATTAGCGGTTCAGTAGTTATTGAGGAAAATGGCATTTTCCATAATGGCGGTTTACGCCACAGTTCCCCCCATACAGTGTTTGTGTGTACATTTTCAGATTCCTTGACCATGAAAACATATGATAAGCAATTGGATTGACAATGATAGGATTAGTGGTTTAGTAGTTATTCACGAAAATGGCATTTTGCGTAATGGCGGTTTTCTTGTGGACGGTGATCCGGATCACCACCAAAATCTAATCATCTGTAGGATACCCCATTTCTGACAATCTGTGAAAATTTCATGAAAATCCGTCTATAACTTTTTGAGTTATCTTGCTAACAAACAGACAGACAAACAGACAGACAAACCAACGCCGATGAAAACATAACCTCCTTGGCGAAGGTAATTATGCTGTCATTTCCACACTCTCCATAACTGTGCTCACCACCACATCTTCCACATCTCTGCTTTCCTTTGCACACACTAGCAATATGCCCATATCTCTGGCATTTAAAACATCTGATAGGAGGGGGGATATAAGCCCTAACAGGAAAGCTTAAGTATCCAACCAGCACTTTTTCTGGCAGGGTCTTGTCTTTGAATTCCAGCATCACAGATGGGCTATCCACCTTTTCCCCATTCCTGACTGCTCGTAGGCGTCTAATCCCCACAACTGTTCCTCCTTTAATCATTTTTTTCAGTTCTTCCAAGTTTTCCCCCAGTGGTATTCCAGATATAACCCCCCTAACACCATCAAACCCAGTGACCTCTTTCCTTTCTGCAATTTCTTTCTTGCACACTCTCTGCAGCTGGAGTGCTTTGTTCCTTTGCTCTGCATTCTTACATTTCACAAGGAGATTTCCATCTCTTAACACTTTGGCCATTTCTATGTCTCCAATTGCACTTCTTAATCCGTTAGTTAGAGCTAGTGGGCTCAAAGCTGTAACTTCTTGTCCTGGTTTAAACCTCAAGATAATTTTTAATTCTTCCGCCATGATTTTCCTCCTCACCTTGTGTCTTTCCTCATCACCTGACAGCTGCCGCTTGCCAGTCTGCTTCACGTTTCCTTTACTCTTGCCCTTTCCAACTTTACTCTTCCTACTCCTACTCCCTACTGAATTCCATCCAATCTCCATATCATCATCGTCAGTCAAACCCCCACTACTACTACTTGCCATTCCGAATCAGTCACCAACCAGATTATGCCAATACCACCTTCTGTCGACTCGTTCTTCCACTCCATCTAGTCCGTTCCGACGTCTCCTCTCTCTCCACTCCCGTTCAAGAGCCTTCTTCCTTCAGCGGCCCAAAACGAACTCAAGTCAGGTCTGCAGTCAGCTGCCGTCATCAATCCGAGAGAGCATCAAAGTGAAGTCCAGTCCACACATCCACCATCCCGTAATCCTAATGTCGTTATAGCTAGAGAGTGGAGAGTGTGGGAAATGATGAGGCCAAGTTACGATCAGACGAAGTTTTATTCACACTCTCACATCATCATACACAGAAAGCACTGAATCAGCCAAACCAGGTTTCTCCTTAAAAACTCCATCATCTCACATCTGCATGACATTTCACCTCCACCATACATTTCCCTTAAACCCCCAGCTCTCTCTTCCTGCCAACTCCCCATGAGGTCCATGCCTATTGTTCTCTTGTGTTTAACCACTGCCTCCTGACTGAGATGCTGTCTGCTGACACAACCACAATATACATTGCTATATCACCAATATGCATTGCCATATCACCCCCCCCCCCCAGACAGAGTTTCAGTCGGCGTGTCTTTTGGGTTTCAGTCTCCTCCCATATCTGCTGTAACAGGGGTCTCTGTGCCGGCGGGGGGCTGCTGGACGTGTGTCTGACTGCGGGTGGGTCAAGGCGGGGGGGGGGGGGACTTCGCTCTGCCCGTGTGGCTGTCCTGGTGAATCGTTTGCCTGGGGAGCTCTCAGTGGGGGTCTTCTACGCCGAGGGGCCCGAGCCAGCAGCACTTGCTCGTCCGCCACTACAAAGGCGGGCTTAAGTCTGTCTATGCATGTTTTCTCCCGACGCCCCCCCAAGTCTAACAAAAAATTCTTGTCCCCTGTTTCCAGCACTCTGAACGGGCCATCATAGGGTGGGCGCAATGGCGGAAGGTGGGCATCGTGTCTGACGAACACAAACGCTGCGTTCTTCAAAGTTTTTGGCACAAAAGCGCGTGGAAAACAGTGGTGGGCCAGGCCGGGCATCGTGCCTGTGTCTGCACTACGCTGCAAATGCTGAGACGGGCAGCTGTCCGGCGCGGGATTTATCTGGCAAGAATTCCCCGGGCAGCCGCCGTGGCTGGGAAAAAACCAGCTCAGCTGGGGAAGCCTCCAAATCCTCTTTTGGTGTGGAACGCAACCCCAATAAAACCCATGGCAACCGGTCAACCCAATTTGCATCCGTCAACGAAGCCCTGAGTGCTGCCTTCTGTGACCTGTGAAAACGCTCGCATAACCCGTTGGCCTGTGGGTTGTACGCGGTTATGCGATGAACTGCAACACACAGGCTGCGGGCCATCGCAGACCGAAGTTCGGAAACAAGCTGTGGGCCCCTATCAGACGTGATGTCCGAAGGGATTCCAAAACGCGCCACCCATGCTGTCAAAAAAGCGTGCGCCACGTCTGCAGATGTGGTTGCCGCCAGCGGGACTGCTTCTGGCCAGCGTGTGGTGCGGTCCACCACTGTCAGAAGGTGCGTGCACCCCTGCGACGGCGGGAGGGGGCCCACGAGGTCCATGTGAACATGGTCAAATCTTTTAGCCGGTATCCTAAACGGCTCCAAAGGAGCCTTGGTGTGTCTGTGCACTTTGGCTCGTTGGCACGCTACACAGGCTGCCGCCCACTAGTTCACTTGTTTGCGCAGGCCTGGCCACACAAATTTCGCTCCCACCATTTTGACCGACACGTGCACTCCTGGGTGCGCCAAAGCGTGAACTGACTCAAACACGCGGCGGCGCCATGCGACTGGGACCACTGGGCGCCGGTGTCCCGTGGAGACATCGCAGATTGGGGGGGGCTGCCGTCTTGCAGTACCCTGTTCTCCAGCCTTAACCCTGTTGGTCCAGACTGGAGCGCGCGCACGTCTGTATTGCCAATCTGCTCTGTGGCCATGGCTGTATAATCTATCCCTACGCAGACCAGGGCCACTACCGTGCGCGAGAGGCAGTCCGCCACCACATTCAGTTTACCTGACGCATGTTGAATATCGGTCGTAAACTCCGAGATCACGGCCAGCTGTCTCTGCTGCCGGCCCGACCATGGTTCCAAAACCTTGGCCATCGCAAACGTCAGCGGCTTGTGGTCCACAGATGTGGTGAAGCTGCGCCCTTCCAGCCAGAACTGGAAGTGGCGTATGGCCAGGTGGAGAGCCAGTAACTCTCTGTCGAACGCGCTGTATTTACGCTCACTGTCACTCAAAGCCCTGCTGAAAAAAGCGAGCAGCTGCCAAGAACTGGCGACACGTTGCTCCACGATGGCCCCTATGGCCACGTCCGAGGCGTCGGTAGTGAGCGCTATCCGGGCCGCCAGGTCTGGGTGCGCCAACAGTGCGGCGTTTGCCAGAGCTGCTTTCACCTCAGAGAATGCCTGCTCTCGCTCCGGAGTCCATTTGACTCCATCCGCGGGTTTCCGTCTCTTGAGCGCGGCATACAGTGGCTGCATGAGCTGAGCTGCGCGGGGGAGGAAACGGTTATAAAAGTTCACCATCCCCAAAAATTCTTGCAGCGCCCTGACCGTCTGAGGCCAGGGAAAGTTCGCCACAGCGCGCACTTTGTCGGGCAAGGGTATCGCTCTCTCCGGTGAGACGCGGTGCCCCAAAAAATCAATCCCCGTCATGCCGAGCTGGCACTTCACCGGGTTGATTATTAACCCGTGCTCCTCCAACCTCTGGAAAACCGTCCTGAGGTGGGTTACGTGTTCGTCTTCGGACGCACTGGCTGCCAGGATATCATCCAGGTAGACGAACACAAACAGGAGATCATGTAGCACCGCGTCCATCATGCGCTGGAACGTCTGTGCCGCTCCTTTTAATCCAAAAGGCATGCGCAGAAACTTGAACAAGCCGAACGGAGTTATTACCGCTGTTTTGGGTACGTCCTCCGCACGCACTGGGACCTGGTGGTAACCGCGGACCAGGTCTATTTTAGAAAAAATGCGCGCTCCAGCGAGGTGAACGGAAAAATCCTGAATGTGGGGAATCGGGTAGCGGTTGTGTGCTGTGGTGTTATTCAACCTGCGGGAATCGCCGCACGGTCGCCACGATCCCTCAGCCTTAGGGACCATGTGTAGCGGGGATGCCCATGGGCTGTTCGATCGCCTGATGATGCCCAACCTTTCCAGGTTGGCAAACTCCTCACGTGCTATGGCCAGTTTAGCTGTATCCAAGCGCCGAGGTCGTGCGAAAACAGGCGGCCCGATGGTGGTGATAAAGTGTTCCACCCCGTGTTTAGCGATGGCCGCTGAAAACGTCGGGACTGTGAGTGCTGGGAACTGAGTGAGCAGTGTGTGGAACTTACCGCCTGGAGCTGTGACGTTGGCTTGTGTTACTGGCCCAGCCCCTCGAGCTGTACAGGGGAGAGAGTCAAAAGACATTGCATTAACCAGGCGCCTGTTAGCAACATCAACTAGTAAACCATGTGCACACAGAAAATCAGCTCCCAGGATTGGGAAACTCAGTGCTGCTATGACAAAAGTCCACTCGTATGTGCGGCCGTGTAGAGATAAAGCCAGTGTTCTCTCACCAAAGGTCTTAATGTCCGAGCCGTTTACTGCTACCAGCCCGGGGCCGCTGGGTCCTGCCAGCTGGTCAGCGTAGGTCGGCAGAATGATGCTCTTCTGGGCTCCAGTGTCTACAAGGAAACACCTCCCTGAACGCGAGTCCGTCACGTAGAGCAGCTTGTTCTCTTCGCCGGCGGTCGCAGCTGCTACTGACTGCCGGCTCTGGCATTTCCCGAGCGCTTGAATTGGCACGGTGTGGCACATCTGCATGCGTTCCCTCCAAAACAGCGGTGGTAGAAACAGAGCGTGTCTCTCTGGCGCTCCTTGGCCCCCGCTGCTGCTACCTTCGGTGGCTCCTCACCTCCTCTGGTTGTCTCACTGGGTTCCGATGCCGCTGCGTTCACCATGAGCACTCTGGCGGTGAGGATGAGCCGGTCTGCTTCCTGGGCTAGCACACGGTAGTCATGCGCGGCCAGCAATGGCGAATTGGCCAGGACCTCTGTTGGA
The DNA here is from genome assembly GCA_020510985.1 of Pholidichthys leucotaenia. Lineage (NCBI taxonomy): Eukaryota > Metazoa > Chordata > Actinopteri > Cichliformes > Pholidichthyidae > Pholidichthys > Pholidichthys leucotaenia. The sequence goes on from CM035850.1 coordinate 12,490,597, forward strand.
AGGTTCCGGAGGAAAAGGTGGGCAAACAGAAAATGCCCGTTATCCGTGCCCATTAACGCCAGCATCTTCTCCATCAGATCGACGGCCGAACCATCTCCTAACTTGGAACGCCTCAGGAGCCTCTCTGTTCTCTCACAGTCCGAGAAAATGTAGTGCCAAATCAGCGCAGCTTTGAGAGCCTCGTATCTGTCCTGGGCTGGGGGCTGGTCGAGCAGGCTCGCTACTTGCTGAGCTGTGCGAGCGTCCAGTGATGCAACCACATGGAAAAACTTGGTGTTGTCTGCCGTTATTCCCCGGAGGGCGAACTGGGCCTCGGTGTGGTGGAACCAAGAGCGCGGGTTGTGCTGCCAAAAGTCCGGTAGCTTGACTGCAACAGCACACACGTTGCTGGGGGTTCCCGTCCGGGCCGACTCCGGGTTCTTGCCTCTTGTTCCATAATACGTCTAGTGTCACCAGTGTGGAGAGTGTGGGAAATGATGAGACCAAGTTACGATCAGACGAAGTTTTATTCACACTCTCACATCATCATACACAGAAAGCACTGAATCAGCCAAACCAGGTTTCTCCTTAAAAACTCCACAGATCATCTCACATCTGCATGACATTTCACCTCCACCATACATTTCCCTTAAACCCCCAGCTCTCTCTTCCTGCCAACTCCCCATGAGGTCCCTGCCTATTCTTCTCTTGTGTTTAACCACTGCCTCCTGACTGAGACGCTGTCTGCTGACACAACCACAATATACATTGCTACATCACCAATATGCATTGCCATATCACATGTATTTTATCTATATTTTCAGATTCCTTGACCATCAAAACATACCTTTAGCAATTGGATTGACATTGATATCTTTATTAGTTCAGTAGTTATTGACAAAAATCACTTTTTCGGTAATGGCGGTTTTCTTCTGGATATAGATCCATAGCTTTTGAAGATACAACAAATCCATTGGCACACTACTGATTCCTCAGTGTCTTTGGCAAGCGTCCTGACCATTTATTGTGGCGTTATACTGTATACACATATGCTAAAAATGGCCCTCTCTCGCAATGATAAAGAATCCTTTAAAAAAATTGCTGGATCCAGACGGTGATGTGGATCACTCCCAAAATCTAATCATTTCTTCCTTGTCCCATTTTGGACTTTTCCTGAAAATTTTGACAAAATCCGTTCATAACTTTTTGAGTTATGTTGGTAACAGACAGACAAACAAACCCCGGTAAAAACATTACCTCCTTGGCGGAGGTCATGACAGGAAGACTGCTCCAGCCTGCACAGGGCAAGGAGCAGAGTCAGGTCTCATCCCCATGTTTTTTTTAAGAGAGACTACTCCTGGTGCTTTCGATAGGAGGTGTTGAAAGCAGGGTTGAATATCTTGTGTGTGTGTGTCTGCACACATGCATCTCTTGCTGCTTTTTCTGTTCACTGTTCCAGTGAGGCCACTCTCTGCTTTCGGCACATGTAGATTTGGGTAGGAGATAAGTTGTCCTGCAATTAAAGACAAATGACATTTACTTTTCCTTCAGCGTGCTGTGTGTATTTGTGTTGACAGGGTTGTCTGTTGATGCGGTTCTCTACTGTTTCATACCACCAGTGTTGGTTTTTATTGTTCTGTGAGCCCTCTGTACTCGCTGGCATGCCTAACAGAGTTTCTCGTTGTAGAGGACAACCAGTTTGCTCAAGAGATAAGGCAGAGCTTGAGAGCAGCTGACTTGACAGACAGCTTGCATGGAACACTGACAAAGCACATCAGGCTGGTGTCAGCGTGACGACACAGGGAATCTGGCTGCAGCCTGCTACACTATCGCCGGCTAAAATTAGAGCCTTATCAGTCGTTGGCGTGACTCATAGCAAACTTGTGACATGCACACACCTCTGTTACTCCTGCTCTCTTTTCCCTCATCGTTTGCCTCTCTCTCTCTCTCTCTCTCTCTGTGGTTACGGTGGAGCGGAGGGTAAAAGGTCAAAGGAACTTTCTGTTTCTGACAGTAATGATTGATGTTTGATTGATGATTGATTGATGGGCGGTGTGGTGGCACAGTGGTTAGCACTGCGGCAGCACAGCAACTCAGCCTTGGCCATGGTATCCCTGGTTCAATCCCAGCCCCTGACCAACAGTGATCTGTGTGGAGTTTGCATGTTCTCCCCGTGTCTGCGTGGATTTACCCCAGGATTTCTCCAGTTTCCTCACACAGGCCAAAAACATGCAGGTTAGGTTAATTGGAGACTCTAAAGTGGCCCTAGGTGTGAATGTGTGTGTGAATAGATAGATAGATAGATAGATAGATAGATAGATAGATAGATAGATAGATAGATAGATGTACTTTATTGATCCCAAACTGGGAAATTACAGTGTAACAGCAGCATGACAGTTGACAGCCAAACAACAGAAACACACACGACAGACAAAGGGATTACCCATGGAAAGTAAAAAAGAAACTAACACGACTATAGAACCTATATACATCATAGCTTAATATATGATGATGACCCGTATAAACACATGAATCATCCCATTGCACAAAGAAGGACTATCAGGAGCAGAGTGAAATGTGAGGTACCAGTTAGTCTGTAAGGTGCAGTATGGCAGCATAGCTATGACCAGAATACAACATCATAGTGAGTTATTGTACAGTGAAATTGCATATGGCAGGAAAGATTTCCTGTACCTGGTCGTTCGACAACGAAGCTGTAGTAGTCTTCTGGAGAAAGTGCTTCGCTGCCTATCTAGTGTGTGGTGGAGGGGGTGATCAGGATTGTTCATGATGGATCGCAGTTTATTTAGTGTTCTCCTCTCCACCACTGTCTCAAAGGTCTCCAGTCTGAGACCAATTACAGAGCCAGCCCTCTTGATAATCTTGTCAAATCTGTTGGTATCTCTGGCCCTGATACTGCTACCCCAACAGACCGCAGCAAAAAAGATGGCGCTGGCGACAATCTGGTAGAAAAGCTCCAGCATCCTGCTGCACACGTTGAAGGATCTCAGTTTTCTCAGGAAATAGAATCTGCTCATCCCCTTCTTGTGCGCAGCATCGGTGTTGGATCTCCAGTCCAACCCGCTGCTGATCCTGACACCCAGATATTTGTAGTCTTCAACCACTCCCACATCCCTCCCCCCTAATCTGCAGTTGCTGAGAAGGAGCCTTCCTCTTCCTGAAGTCAATCACCATCTCCCTGGTCTTGCTGACATTCAACCTCAGGTGATTCTGCTCCGTCCACTCCACAAATCTGTCTACCAGTGCCCTGTACTCCCCCTCCTCTCCTCCTCTTATACACCTCACAACAGCTGAGTCATCAGAGAATTTTTGCAGATGACATGACTCAGTGTTATACTGAAAGTCTGTGGTGTATAAGGTAAAAAGAAAAGGAGAGAGCACAGTCCCCTGTGGCGCTCCCGTATCACTAGCCACCACTCCAGACAAGACACTGCCCAGCCTGACAAACTGTGGTCTGCCTGTCAGGTAGTCGGTAATCCAGGAGATCACAGAGCTGTCAACCCCCATCCCCCGCAGCTTCTCGCCCAGCAGCAGTGGCTGGATGGTGTTAAAGGCACTGGAGAAATCAAAAAAAGTACACACAGTATCTCCTCCACCATCCAGGTGCTAATGGGCTCATTGCAGCAGGTAGCTGACAACATCTTCAACTCCTAAATGGGGCTGATATGCAAACTGCAGAGGGTCCAGCCACGTCTCCACCTGCGGCCTCAGGTGGGCTAAGACCAGTCTCTCCAGGACCTTCATCACATGAGATGTGAGGGCAACTGGTCGATAGTCATTCAGATCCGATGGAGATGACTTCTTGGGGACAGGAACCAGGCAGGATGTCTTCCACAGCACCGGTACTCTCTCCAGACTCAGGCTCAGGTTGTACAGGTGTTTCAGTACTGGAGCTAGTTGGTTGGCACAGGTCCTCAGGATCCTAGCAGAGATGCCATCCGGGCCCAAAGCCTTCCGCTGACGGAGTCTCTTCAGCTGTTTCTCCACCTGATCTGTAGTCACCGTGAAGTGAGGGGGGGTCCTGGTGCCCCCTGAGGAGGAGGAGGAGGGAGATGGAGAGAGGTTCTGCACGGGAGCATGGGTAGGGAGGGGTGTGTGGGGGTCTGGTTGTGTTGCTCGGGTGACAGACTGTGAGTTGAACCTATTAAAAAACAGATTCAATTCCTCAGCTCTCTCCTGGCTCCCAGATAGCTGCCTGACTCTCCCCTTGTACCCAGTTATTTGTTTCATTCCCTCCCACACATCTTTAGTGTTATTTTGCCTGAGTTTCTTTCCAACTTCCTCTTATAATTGTCCTTGCACCTCCTCAGCATCTCTCTCAGCTCATGCTGCACTCCCCTCAGCTTCTCCTTGTCTCCAGCCCTAAAAGCTCTCTTCTTTTTGTTCAGAAGTGCTTTCAGGTCACTGGTGACCCATGGTCTGTTGTTGGAGAAGCAGTGTACAGTCTGAGCTGGCATGGTCATGTCTTCACAGAATCTAATGTATTCTGTGATGCAGTCGGTCATATTGTCTATGTCCACCCCATATGGTTCACAGAGTCCGCTCCAATCTGTCATCTCGAAGCAGTCCTGCAGTACATCAGCAGCCTCCTGTGTCCACCTCCTCACAGTTCGTGTATAAGCAGGCTGCCTTGGCACAAGGGGAACATACTCTGGTGTTAACATGACCATGCAGTGATCTGATTTACCAATGGGGGGCAGAACTGTGGCACTATATGCATCCCTGACGTTGGCATACAGTAGATCCAGTGTTTTGTTCTCTCTGGTGGGACAGTCAACAAACTGGTGAAAGTTGGGTAAAGTTTTTCCCACTGAGACACTGTTAAAATCACCTGTGATGGCCATGAATGCATCCGGGTGCTTCTCCAGTAATGTGGCTGCAGTGGAGCTGATGACGTCACAGGCCACCGCTGCGTCAGCTGACGGAGGGACGTAGACGATAACAATTAAAGCGCACTTCATTTCTCGCGGTATATAATAAGGTCTCATACTGACAGCCAGCAGTTCAATGTCCGGGCTGCAGCACTTTTCCTTCACATAAATGTGCCTGGGATGACACCATCGTTCATTAACAAGAAGTGCCACTCCTCCTCCTCTCTTTTTCCTGCTGCTTTTCACGTCTCTGTCCCCCCGTATAGTCTTGAAGCCAGGTATCTCTATGTTTACATCCGGGATCTGTGAGTGTAACCACGTCTCCGTAAAACACATGAAACTACACTCACGATATTCCTTTTGTGTCCTGGCCAGCGCTGTGATCTCATCTGTCTTGTTTCCCAGGGAACGCACGTTCCCGGTGATGATCATCGGTACAGCCGGCTTATGTTTCCTTCTCCTCCTCCTCCTCCTCCTCCTCACCTTCGCTCCAGCCCTTCGCCTGCGGTGTCTCTTCTTCAGCTCGTCCGGGATGAGGGGCTTCACTGCCGGCCGCAGCACTCCAGGCGCCGGCCTCCTCAGCGCAATCAGCTGTTCACGTGTGTAAACAATGCATCCGTCCCCACCTCTGTTGATCTCCGTTGTCCAAGGAAGAGAAAAAGTGACGAAAACTAGAAAAAAAAAGACCGGCTAAAAAGAGAGAAAAGTTGGTCCAGTCTTAGTCCGAGTATTCCTACAGAGCCCTGGTTAATAAGAGACACACTCTATACAGGTATAAACAGATAGAAACACAAAGACACGAGAGAGTTGCTGCTGGTACGGCCGCCCTGCCTCCGGCGCCATTAAAAAAAAAAGGTATGTCACCTTTCAGGGTGTCGTTGGGCTACGATCCCTCGCTGTTCCCCGAAGAAGAGGGGGAGGTGGCCGTACCATCTGTTCATGCGCACCTGAGGCGCTGCCATCGGCTATGGGCTGCTACTCGTCAGGCCCTTTTACGCACAGCAGAGCGCAACAACAGGGCGGCGAACCAGCGCAGGAGACCTGCTCCACAGTATCAGGTGGGTCAGCAGGTATGGTTATCGACGCAGCATATTAACCTGAAGGCTGAAAAGAGGAAGTTGGCCAAACGTTTTATTGGGCCCTTCCCTATATTAAGGTTCAGGTTCAGGTTCCTTTATTTGTACCCGTAGGTAGATTTGTTTTGCAGTCTGGTGACATCCATATTTACAAACCACAGTTACATTCAACATAAACATAAACACAGGCACACATGAAGCTGACTATAAACATGATAAAAATACTCAAGGCTCCATCAATCAGGATATAAAGACAAAGAAATGAGAGAAAAACCAGAGATAAGAAAGAAGGGTCATATTAAAAAGTTTAAGACTAGTCAAAGAGGTTAAAAACTCAAAGGTCTAAAACCCAATAAAATATTTAGAACCCAAATAACATCCTACAAAAATAAGTAAATATAAAATGGAGTTAATAAATAGGTACCTAAATTATGTGCAATATATTGTTACAACTTGTTCAACTCTTTGACAGCAGCAGGAACAAAGCTTTTTTTGTAGCGCTGGGTTTTACTTTTTAGGACAGCAAACCTCCGTCTTGAGGGAAGAAGCTGAAAGTGGCAGTGCAAAGGGTGGGAGTCATCATTTAAAATGGAGGTAGCCATCCTCTGTACCTGTCTGGTGTACAGGGATGTCAGGCTCAGCTGTGACTCACCAAGCAAACGACTGGACCATTAACTACCTGATCCAAGGACTTCCTCTGTTTCAGTTTTATCATGTGGCTGTGCGTCTGGCTCTCCCTCCTTCTCTCCGTGTTTCTCCCACGTTTCATGTCTCCCAGGTCAAACCCGTGATCTCCAACCCGCTCTGCCCTCCTCCTGGAACCCCGCCTCCACCTGTGTTGATCGATGGTGACCCGGCCTGGACGGTAAATTCCATCCTGGACGTCCGCCGCCGGGGCCGCGGCTTGCAGTACTTGGTGGATTGGGAGGGGTATGGCTCCGAGTGGAGATCCTGGGTGCACCAGTCGTTCGTGTTGGACAAACGCCTCATCGAGGACTTTCACCGGGCGCACCCAGGTAAGCCAGCGCCAGGAGGCGCTGCTCGGGGGGGGAGTACTGTTACAACTCACTCTGGGCCGTCATCTGCCTCAGCTGTGCGCACACCTGGGAGTAATCAGCCCCGGGCTATATAGCCCGTGCTGCCTTGAGCTTCGGCAAGGAGCCGTCTGCTATGATACGCTTTTCGTCCTGCGCACGCCCTGATTCCACTCAGCCCTGCGCTTCATCGTTGGACTCTCCGTTGGCACGTAAGCTCAACAGATTCCAACTTACCTCTTCTCCCAGGCTCTCCCCTGTGCACAGGTGGATCCCTCCGGTGGCGGTTCTCACCCTCGCGGCAGCGGAACCGCTCCTCTCTCCACGCTGCGCATCACAGCTCTTCACCGGGTGTGCTCAGCAAACGGTGTCTCCCTGGCAGGTGGCCCAAAGCCCAAGCCGATGCCAACTCCAGGACATCTGCAAGTAAGCCCTGTTTATTCACCATCCATCATAACACGGCTGAAACTAACACCTGTGTTTGGTTCTGTCTCTAGGGTTGCCAGGCTGTACGGCGCTCTGTTTCACCCCCGGCTGCAGCTCGTTCACCCACACAGCATTCACACATCGCATACACGCACCCACACACCTGCTGGTTATTCAATAAAGATCATTGTATTTAACTTGAGCCTGTGTGTGCGTGTTCCCTGGGTCTGACATTATGTCAACATTTACATATAAGTATTAACTTTTTATTAAATCATTGCTAATCTACTGACACATAGAATGACAAATACATACACTATTTCATCTCAATTTATGGTTAGTCACATCACTGGATCGATTTTTCTCTTTTATGACTTAATTAGATGATTGATTTCTTTTTTGAAATTAAAGGTATTATCCTCACATGCTCCCCAGGAAATGAAACATTCCAGCAGCGCTCGGGAGTGGCAGCGGGGTTGATGGCGGACTTTCCTCATTAAAAAGCGAGTTAGGATCTTTTGCAATAAAATGCTTTTTGCATAAAATGCACCGGAACTTAGTGAGCTGCCCAATGATGTTTTAGAAACCATAGTGTTTCATCGCTGATGCTTTTTAAAGCATCAAAGGGGGAAATGATAGGATATTTTCAGATTTCATTGATTATTCTATATGATTTTAATGCTGTATTATTCTATTTTATATTATAACTGTATCTGGTGCATATAATGAGCCAATGTCTGATACTCTATGTTTTTCCATTGTCTCAGAGCTTGAAGAGAATGTCTTTTTCTCAGTGTAAGATTAGGCTGAGCAAGATTGTAAATAATGACGAAGGTTTTTGTTTTATCGTACCAAGCTGTTCTGATTAGAATGCCCGAAGTTAGGATGACTTAGGATGACCAGGTCATGTAAAGATCATAGCAGAATGTTCAGTGCTGTCCATAGATTAGAAGCAGTCTCTTGGAAAGATGGCTCTAGCCGTCTTTAGGTTTAGATAAGGTCAAGGACGCCTGCCCAGGGTATAAGAAGCAACATCCTTAAACACGTTAGGGAGTTGGTGTGAGCAACCTCTGAGGCACGTTATGCTATGACTGATTACCTCCTTTTTCTGATCAGAAAGAGAATAAATGGCTCAGAACTTGGAAACCGCCTATTGATTATTGATTCAGTCTCAATCAGTTCATTTTTGATCTAACAGGCTGATTCTAGAAAACCTCCAGAACTGAAGCGTTTTAAAGGATCTGACTTAAGTTGATGTTTCTAATAAATCCTTCTTTGTCTTGCTGACAGAAAAAGAAAAGCGGTCTTGGCTCTGGGCCACAAACTGACTTATCCTGGTATCAGGGCCCATTCTAGATTTGGGCTCCTATGTCAGATGGGGTTTAAGGGACCCCTATTTTTGGAATGGAGAAGAGTTCAGACCCGAGCAACAAAAATATTTTAAAAATAAACTTGTCATTAGATGAACAGAAAAATAGACATAGAATAAAAATGTAAGTACAGCATCCATAAAAACATGGGGAATTTACCAGAAAAAAGCTGTGAATCAACAAGAAAAAAGTGACATTTATGAGAAAGTTTGTTTTACGAGAAAAGTCATAAATTTATCAGAAAAAAATACATTTAAAGTTAAAAAAGCCTACAAATTTGTAAGAAAAAAATGCATCTTTACAAGAATGGAGGAAGTAAATTTCCCAGTAAAACAGTTGCAAATTAACACACCAAACTTGTGAAGTTTTAAAAATGCAACTTTGACTGTTTTACTGAGTATTGTCATCAAATACTGACTGATTAAATGACAGTGATTTAAATTCATGTTGATGGTTAAAATGCACTGATGAAAGATGACAATTTATTCTAGTTAATGTTATGATGTAATGTTCATTTTGTGAGAGGATTCATGATTAATGAGACGCTGGTGATTAAAAACATGTTTATTTAGGATGACGTCATGATAAATGATTTAGACCAGGGGTCACCAACGCGGTGCCCACGGGCACCATGTCGCCCGCAGGGACCACATGAGTCTCCCGCAGGCCTGTTCTAAAAATAGCACAACTCGCAAGTGAGCTGCGTCTAAGATGTAATTTTTTTCTGCCGCCATTTTTTAAAATCACACTTGCATTTATATAGATTTTAAAATGACAATGTCTTAAAAATAAAAAAAAATGAAAATATGTTTATTATACGTAAAGTTAAGGTGAACTCTGACCTAGTTCAAAGGTCAGTATTGTGCGCATGACAAAACCTTTGCGCTTGTGGAGTGTAAGCTAGCGGGCAGTGAAGATGGTGAGCGCAGTGCAGTTTCCTAGGCCAAAAACATGGCAAAAAAAAGACAGAAAATTTATCATTTTCAAAGTGAGCGGGAGGAAGAGTTCTTTTTTACTACCGTGAAAGGAAGCTGCGTGTGTTTCATTTGCGGGGCGACGGCGAAGCGGCACTTCACTACCCACTCTTTTTTTTTTTTTGGACTTATCTTGTACCCGTAGGTAGATTTGTTCTGCAGTCCAGTGACAAGCCACCAGCCGCTGCGTGCCCAAGCGCCCCTTAACTCCCTAACCTGCATGATTTTGCATGAAAAACCAGAACATGCACACTCCACACAGATCACTGTTGGCCGGGATCGAACCCGCGATCCCCGCGATCCCCCGGCCGAGGGTAAACTGCTGCCGCTGTGCTAACCACTGCGCCACCGTGCATAACAGCACTCTCAGTGCTGTTTAGTTTCTTCCCATGAAAGGACAGTGCTGTTATTACTCCAGCATGATTCTTGGCAAGAACTGTATGGATATAATTCCAGTGAAGAAGAACACACAAAAGTGTTTATTAAATGTAACAGATTTTGAGCAGAATTGCTGCAGATTTGTTCGGTTAAAAATGTGATAAGATTTATTTAATATGAAAGTTGATTTTTCTTAAATGTTGCATAACTTTTTCAAACATGGTTCAACATAGTTCATGAATTAAAAGGGTTTAGTTTTTTATGGTTAAAAGGGACTGGTGAAAACTGGACATTTTTTTAATGAAATGTAGAAGTGATCATCTGAACAATTGCTGAGATTAATAAAAATAAAGTGTTGAATATTGATCTTGTCTGTTACCCACTCTAAATTATTGATAATTATTCATTTATATATATATATATATATATATATATATATATATATATATATATATATATATATATATATATATATATATACACAATTTGTTATTTTTTGTTATTTTAGAGGAGTGTGTCAAGCTGGTGCCCTTCACATGACTCGATACCCATGAAGTAGCTCTTGGTTTCAAAAAGGTTGGTGACCCCTGTTCTATAGTAATCGCCAGGGTACAGACAAGGAACAGGGCATAAGAAGATCATACTATAGGTTTCCCAGCGGTGAAAAAAACGCAGATCTCTGGCGAATTTGGGAGAGCAAAATCAGGCGATTACTACAGAAAGGTACTACGCATCTGGAACCCTGATTTGTGGCTTTATTTCGACGTATCTTGAACTCTGTCTCTGTGTATGCATGTGAGCCAGTGTAAAACTACCGGATGTTGCCGGTTGCGCATTGCATTGTGGGGAATGTGAAAAGGGCGAATTGTGGTGGCGGTAGTTGTTATGAACATAATTTTATATTGTATTTAAGTTAAAAAGCAAAGTAATTCATATAATTTGTGGGAAGATAAAATATGATTTGTATTAGAAGCTGAGTTCATATATTTTCATTACCTCAGATTTTAAGCCCTTGTAAACTCAGGTAATAACAAAAAATGTTAATAGTTATTTATTATGTGTGTTGTGCAATATTGGCTTATTCAGTTATGCAAGGTACATCAACATACATTGTACATACAAAGAATCCTTAATACATTTGAAAATAATTATATGTTTTGCATTTTTGTAGTGGGTAGATCATTTTGACTTGGTTGTTTTATAAGTAGCTCGCATGCTGAAAAAGTGTGAGCACCCCTGCCCTAAGACGTATCATGAGCAGAAGTAATTCACCCGAGCCGGACTCGTCAGGAACCAGCCAGGCGAACGCAGCCACAGTCAAGCTACCAGACTTCTGGCAAGACAACCTGTGCTCCTGGTTCCACTTGGTTGAAGCACAGTTCGCCCTCCAGGGGATAATGGCAGATGACACAAGATTCTACCACATTATTGCCAAGCTCAACAACCGCACGGCTCGACATGTGCGGAGCCTTTTGGAGCGCCCACCGGCCGACGACAAATGCGGCGGGTTGAAGGCTGCGCTCATCCAGCGTTTCACTCCCTCAGTCCAGGAGAGAACGGAGAGGCTCCTGTCTCTGAACGACTTGGGAGACAGCACGCCCGTCGACCTGATGGAGGACATGCTTAGGCTAAGGGGCTCAGACGGTGACGACTTCTTCTTCACCCACATTTTCCTGAGAACCCTCCCGTCGGCCATGAGAGCGACCCTGTTTGGTTCATATTTCCCACAAGAGTGTGGCACATATGTCTGGTTCATATCTCCCACAAATGTGTGGCTTATGTGGATTGGGGCTTCACGTCTGGAGGAACAAGAGTCTGGATCGACGGGGGCCGACAGGAGATGGCGAGGAGGTGTGAAGTCGGGCCCTTGTCTCAGAGAGGAGGCCCTGGGGGGTTTCCCTGAACACCAGAGAATAAGAGACAATGGTGAATCTTCAGAGACTTGCGTTGTGATTGAATGTTTGCAGAAGCACCATGTGACTTGAGTTCTTAATCCCCCGGAGGTATAAGAGTGTGATGTAACATTATTCTGCCTCTTCTTGCTTTTTGAGAATGTTGGATGATTGTGTTCTGCAATAAAGCCGAACCTGAGGAATACACTCATGTCTCGTCATTGAACACATCTTCCACACTGGTGACCCACGACAAAGAACGAGCAGAGAGAATTCTCCCGAACGGAGCTCATCAGAGGCCGGCCTGATGGCTGCCTCCACGCTCCAGCTGCCCGATTTCTGGCAGCACAGCCCACGCTCCTGGTTTAGCGCGGTCGAGGCGCAGTTCAACCTCCGGAGAATCTCAAAGGATGAAACGAGGTTCTACCATGTGGTGGCGAAGCTGGACAGTCACACGGTCCAGAGGGTGGAAGACCTGGTTAACCACCCACCGGACACCGACAAGTACGACGCATTGAAGGAGGCGCTGATCAGCCGTTTCACCCCCTCGGTGCAACAGTGAGCAGAGGGGCTCCTAGAGTTGACGGAGTCGGAGAACGACAGACCGGCAGACCTGATGGTGAAGATGTTGAGACTGAAAGACTCCGAGGATGGTGAATTTATTTTCACCCACCTTTTCCTCCGGACTCTGCCGCCAGCAGTGAGAGTGACCCTGGCAGACTCACCCCGATTGGCCAAGCGGGACTACCATGGGCTCGGCAAGGAGGCGCAGTGACCCTTCGATGCCCATAAGCGGAGCGCGGTTTCGGCCACGGCAGCTGAGCAGAGGACGGCGCCCGGAGATGGTTTGGAGCCAGTGGTGGTGGCGCCAGACGAACCGACGACGGCGGCGACAGGCGTCAGGCAACGCGGAGCTGAAGACGGCCTGTGTTTCTACCACCGCCGTTTTGCGGAGAGGGCACACAGATGTCTCCCACCGTGCGGCTTCAAGCATCAGGGAAACGCCAAGACCGGGGGCCGGTAGCAGCTGCGTCCCTCGGAGAAGAAAATAAGCTGCTTTACCTGACAGATGCACGCTCGGGGAAACAATTCCTCGTGGACACGGGCTCCCAGCTGAGTTTCGTCACACCTACCTACGCGGAATGGCTGATGCCGTCTAAAGCTCCCTGGGTGTCAGTATCAGCAGCGAATGGCTCAGCGATTAAGACCTTCGGTGAGAGGACCATGCTTTTGTCCTTACAGGGCCGTTCATTCGAGTGGACCTTTATTGTAGCGGCAGTCAGTTTTAACATGTTAGGGGCTGATTTTTTGTGCTCACATGGTTTATTGGTTGATCTTGCTAATAGACGTCTGGTTAATGCACTTTCTTTTCATTCTATCCCCTGCACAGCTCGGGTGGCTCCACCGACTGCACACGCCAACGTCACAGCTGCGGGTGGTAAGTTTCATGCTCTGCTCACTCACTTTCCAGCACTCACAGTCCCAAAGTTTTCGGCGACAGTGGCCAAACACGGGGTGGAGCATTTTATCACCACCACTGGGCCACCTGTTTTTGCAAAAGCCCGGTGCTTGGACTCAGCTAAACTGGCAATAGTGCGCGGGGAATTTGCCAACCTGGAAAAACTGGGCATAATTAGACGCTCGAACAGCCCCTGGGCTTCCCCGTTACACATGGTCCCAAAGGCTGATGGCTCGTGGCGACCTTGTGGCGATTTCCGCAGGTTGAACGTCTCAGCACACGACCGCTACCCGATTCTGCACATCCAGGATTTCTCAGTTCATTTGGCGGGGGCGCGCATTTTTTCTAAAATAGACTTGGTGCGCTGCTACCATCAAGTCCCCGTGCGCGCGCAGGATATTCCCAAAACCGCGGTAATAACTCCGTTTGGGCTTTTTGAGTTTTTGCGCATGCCGTTTGGGTTAAAGGGCACCGCGCAAACTTTCCAACGCATGATGGATGCTGTTTTACGCGACCTCCCTTTCGTGTTCGTCTATTTAGACGACATATTGGTAGCCAGCACGTCCGAGGACGAACACGAAACCCACCTCACAGCGGTTTTTCGGAGACTGGCAGAGCACGGGTTGATAATTAACCCAGCGAAGTGCCAGTTCGGGGTGGCGCAAATCGATTTTTTGGGGCATCGCGTTTTGCCAGAAGGAGCGGTTCCCTGCCTGAGAAAGTGCGCGCAATAACAGATTTCCCCCGACCTCAAACGATAAAAGCACTGCAGGAGTTTCTAGGGATGGTTAATTTTTACAACCGGTTCCTTCCGAGCGCAGCGCGGCTTATGCAGCCACTGTATGCGGCACTAAAAAAACAAAAACCCACGAATAAGGTCGAATGGTCTCCGGAGCGGGAGTGCGCTTTCTCCCAGGTCAAACCAGCCCTTGCAAGCGCCATTTTGTTAGCGCACCCGGTTCCAACAGCCCGTTTGGCGCTCACCACCGACGCTTCGGACCTAGCGGTGGGGGCAGTCATTGAACAGTGTGTGGCAGGGACCTGGCAGCCTCTCGCGTTATTTAGCAAATCCTTGCGCGATAACGAGCGTAAATACAACGCGTTTGACAGGGAGCTTTTAGCCCTACACTTGGCCATCCGCCATTTCCAGTTCTGGCTGGAAGGGCGTCGTTTCACCGCTTTCGTGGACCACAAACCGTTAACTTTTGCAATGGCCAAGATCTCAGAACCTTGGTCAGGCCGACAACAAAGACAGCTAGCCGCAATATCGGAGTTCACCACCGATATCCAGCATGTTGCAGGCAAACACAATGTAGTGGCAGACTGTCTCTCACGTGCTGTGGCAACGCCAGGCCACGTGGGGGCAGACTCGGTGGCTGTGGGCCAGGGCAGTGACGCGGGAGCGCGCGCAGCCCCGGTCCACGTAGGTTTGGATGATGCAGACATGGCTGAGGAGCAGGTTGGTGACGCGGATGTGCACGCGCTCCAGTCTGGACCAACAGGGTTAAGGCTGGAGCACAGGGTGCAGCAAATAGGTATGCCCCCCTTAATATGCAATGTCTCCACGGGTCGGCCTCGTCCTGTGGTTCCAGCCGCGTGGCGCCGCCGCGTTTTTGACTCGGTCCATTCGCTGGCGCACCCGGGGGTGCGCGCATTGGTCAAGATGGTGGGGGAGAAATTTGTCTGGCCGGGGTTGCGCAAACAGGTCAAGGAATGGGCAGCAGCTTGTGTAGCGTGCCAGAGGGCTAAGATACACAAGCACACGAGGGCCCCTTTGGAACCTTTTCACATCCCAGCTAAGCAGTTCGATCATGTGCATGTTGATCTGGTGGGCCCGCTTCCCTCGTCTCAAGGGCACACACACCTTTTGACGATGGTGGACCGCACCACATGTTGGCCGGAAGCGGTACCTCTGGCGTCAACAACGGCAGAGGAGGTTGCGCGCGCGTTTTTAACAGCTTGGGTTGCGCGTTTTGGAGTTCTGTCGGATATAACGTCAGACAGAGGCCCTCAATTTGTTTCTGAACTGTGGTCGTCTATGGCCTGTAGCTTAGGGGTGAAGGTATACCGCACTACCGCGTATAACCCGCAGGCCAACGGTTTATGTGAACGCTTTCATAGGTCATTGAAAGCAGCCCTCAGAGCATCACTCACGGATACAAATTGGGTGGACAAACTGCCATGGGTTTTATTGGGGTTGCGTTCTGCACCTAAGGAGGATTTGCAAGCCTCCCCAGCGGAGTTAGTGTTCGCACAACCTCTCCGTTTGCCGGGGGAATTTCTCCCGGAAAATCCTGCGCCCAATTGCCCCCCCCGCTCAGCTGTTGCAGAGCGGCACGGGATCAAACACGCTGCCTGGCCCAGTGCATCACAGTTTTCCACGCGTTTTTGTGCCAGAGGCTTTGAAAAACGCAGAGTTTGTTTTTGTTAGACATGATGCACAACGCCCAGGGCTGCATCCGCCTTACGATGGACCGTTCAGGGTGCTGGAAAAAAATGAGAAGCATTTTTTGCTAGATTTGGGGGGCAGAAGGGAGCTAATTTGCATAAACAGACTCAAGCCCGCTTTTGTCCTGGCTGATGAACGTGTGCAGTTGGCAAAAGCCCCCCGCCGGGGCAGGCCACCGAGAAGGCATGCTCCAGAGCTCCCACAGAGATGTGCTAACAAATCTAATCCCCAGGTGCGAGGAGACGCTGCAGACGCAGCGAAGCCAGCCTACAGCAGATTCGGCAGGAAGCTAAGACCTAAGAGATGGGGGATTGATTGTTGGTTATGTGGTAATGTCTTTTATGTTATGCATTTACGAGTATGTTTGTCCCATGCAGACGTTTGGGGGGGGGGTCATGTGGCACATATGTTTGGTTCATATTTCCCACAAGAGTGTGGCACATATGTCTGGTTCATATCTCCCACAAATGTATGGCTTATGTGGATTGGGGCTTCACGTCTGGAGGAACAAGAGTCTGGATCGACGGGGGCCGACAGGAGATGGCGAGGAGGTGTGAAGTCGGGCCCTTGTCTCAGAGAGGAGGCCCTGGGGGGTTTCCCGGAACACCAGAGAATAAGAGACAATGATGAATCTTCAGAGACTTGCATTGTGATTGAATGTTTGCAGAAGCACCATGTGACTTGAGTTCTTAATCCCCCGGAGGTATAAGAGTGAGCTGTAATATTATTCTGCCTCTTCTTGCTTTTTGAGAATGTTGGATGATTGTGTTCTTCAATAAAGCCGAACCTGAGGAATACACTCATGTCTCGTCATTGAACACATCTTCCACAAATAGTTATTTATTATGTGTGTTGTGCAATATTGGCTTATTCAGTTATGCAAGGTACATCAACATACATTGTACATACAAAGAATCCTTAAAGGCGACGGACAGACGAAAATTCAAAATCGCTAAATCATATCTCAAATTGTTGTCTGAGACGAGCTAATTGGAACCCCACATGTTTTGGTGTCAACGTATGTCGCATAAGGTGACAATGCGCTCTTGAAGTACGCTGTTGTGGAGAGCTGTCTGACCCAGCCAAGCGACCAGCGGCTAAGATGGCCACTGACTGTGTGACGTCATTTCGGTTTGGCACACAGTCGGCGGACATTGCTTTGTTT
This sequence comes from Pholidichthys leucotaenia, assembly GCA_020510985.1. Lineage (NCBI taxonomy): Eukaryota > Metazoa > Chordata > Actinopteri > Cichliformes > Pholidichthyidae > Pholidichthys > Pholidichthys leucotaenia. The sequence continues at coordinate 12,507,691 of CM035850.1, forward strand.
TACTTGATGTTTACGTTTTAAAATCGGCGATTATGGATATTTCTCGGAATACTTGTGGATTACAAATAGATTATTTATTAACATTAGGATTTCAGGAATCGAATTAATTATGGTTTGTCGTTGTGTTGTCTACGGGTGCGACGTTATACCAGAGGAGCATGCTGTGAGTGTTTTTGAATTTCCCGTCCCTGGGAAAATCAGAACGGCATGGGTGAAATTCGTTCAGAAAACGCAAAAAAAAAATGGACTTATGTCGGTAAAACACCCAACATGTGCAGTAGACATTTCGTTGACAGCGATTTCGAGAATAAGATGCAATTTGTGTCACGACTCGCCGCTCATCAGCGGCTTCAGCTGCGCGCACACCTGCCCCTCGTCAGCACATCCCCATACCGCATACATCCATTCACACACACCTGCTTGTTGAATAAAGCTGTTAAATCTATCCTGAGCCTGCATGCGTGTTTCCTGGGCCAGACATTATGTCAATTTGAAATGAAATTTGCAAAAAGATTGCTGATAAAGAAAACGGCTATTCCAACTATATATGCCTCGATTTCCAAGTGTGACTCTGAGAACGGGGTCAGTGACAGTGGCGTGAAAAGCACGGGTGATCTACCGATGCGATCAACTGTCAGAACACGAGAAGTAAACAGGGTAAGTTTTTTTATTTTTAATATTCACTGCAAATGTTTACTAAACATCTTAAATGAATTCCAAGCCATGGTTTGCATTGCCTTACCAACTTATCAAATATTAGCATATTAGGGTGTTCATACTCATCAAATATGAAATATTCAGTGCTGTATAGGGAGGTGGTTGTGCCTGTTTGATCAATTTATATTTCTATGTATGTAATCCATTTTGAGACCTCTGGGATAAAATTATGATCTACTTTTTTTGCAGATTTTATCAACTGTCACTCAGTTTGTTGTTAGTTTGCAACTTTGATGAATGCTGAACTATGAGAATTATAACATTGACATGAACATTAAGAAACTCAATATATGATTTTATAAAACTTTATTTAAATAACATTGTTCACAAATCTAATCTTGGTAGGCAAAATCCCTTGTAGTGATGAGATGGGAATGTTTCTCTGATGAGGCTCACCGCACAGGCAGGCAACATAACCCTCACTTCTTCTCCAAAAAAATCCCCAACACTATGAATCTGTATCGCCTGAAAAATATGGGGTTGGCATTGATTATTCCGTTTGCATTGATTATTGAATGTATTGAAGGATTTCTTCATAATTCATCTGGGAAATTAAATCAAATGAATAAATATTGTTTATAAACTCACTCGTGTGGACGATGACGGCCGCTGGGCCGTCATCTGTCTCATCAGCTCCAGCTGCGCACAGACCAGCAGGTGCTAATCAGCGGCTGTTAAAAGTATTGAGAAGATGATGATTAACAACATGTCATCAGGCAGCGAGTGACCAATGGGTAGTTTTAGTTTGAAAATTAAGTGTGTGACCATGCATGTCGCCAAAGAAAAATATTTCTAAGCATCTTTTACCAAGATAAATCTTGGTAGCTGATCGTAAACGTGGTCTGTTCCCGTCTGTGTTGCGTCTTCCTACTCTCCCTCTGCCTCGAACAAATAAGGCTGACAGGCCACACACCACCCAAAACGTCTTCATTGTCAATGTCATCATTTATATTGAGGTCGTCAAACTCGAGAAAATAATCGCTGTCCGAATCACTTTGCTCTCGTTCTGCAATTTTTTTTCATACCGAATTGACGTGAAGGCTGCACGCACATATCGGGAGATGGCGGTACTGCAGCATCAGTGAGTGAAAGATGGGCTATGACCAAATAATGTCATTTATGGAGGATGGTGACACATATTAAATCAGGGGAATGGGAAGAATGGAATATTTTCATACAATCAGTTGATTGGTTCAATAAAAAAATGTCACTGTCCGTCGCCTTTAATACATTTGAAAATAATTATATGTTTTGCATTTTTGTAGTGGGTAGATCATTTTGACTTGGTTGTTTTAAAAGTAGCTCGCATGCTGAAAAAGTGTGAGCACCCCTGCCCTAAGACGTATCATGAGCAGAAGTAATTCACCCGAGCCGGACTCGTCAGGAACCAGCCAGGCAAACGCAGCCACAGTCAAGCTGGTTCCACTTAGTTGAAGCACAGTTCGCCCTCCAGGGGATAACGGCAGATGACACAAGATTCTACCACATTATTGCCAAGCTCGACAACCGCACGGCTCGACATGTGCGGAGCCTTTTGGAGTGCCCACCGGCCAACGACAAATGCGACAGGTTGAAGGCTGCGCTCATCCAGCGTTTCACTCCCTCAGTCCAGGAGAGAACGGAGAGGCTCCTGTCTCTGAACGACTTGGGAGACAGCACGCCCGTCGACCTGATGGAGGACATGCTTAGGCTAAGGAGCTCAGACGGCGACAACTTCTTCTTCACCCACATTTTCCTGAAAACCCTCCCGTCGGCCACGAGAGCAACCCTAGCCGGTTCACCGTTGTTGGCCCAGCAGGACTTCCGCGCGCTGGCCCAGGAGGCACAACGGATTCTCAACGCCAGCAGACAGCGAGTGGCCACCGCAGCAGCGACGGAGCTCGGCGCGACGGCCCGAGATGGCAGGGGGCCAGAGGCGGTGGTAGGCGACCCACCGACAATGGCGGCGGCGAGGGCCAGGGATCGCGGAGGAGACGACCTCTGTTTCTACCATCGCTGCTTTGCAGAGAGGGCACGCAAATGTACACCACCGTGCCAGTTCAAGCGCTCAGGAAACGCCAAGACCGGGGGTCGGTAGCAGCCGCGGCCCTCGGGGAAGAGAACAAGCTGCTCTACTTGACGGACGCGCGTTCGGGGAGGCAATTTCTCGTGGACACAGGCTCCCAAGTGAGTTTCGTCATGCCTACATATGCTGACCGGCTGGCGGGTCCCAGAGGTCACGGAGCGTCAGCAGCGAACGGCTCGAGGATTAAGACCTTTGGTGAGAAGACTCTGCTTCTGTCCCTGCACGGCCGTACATTTGAGTGGACTTTTGTTATAGCTGCAGTGAGCTTCAATATGTTAGGGGCTGATTTTCTGTGCTCACATGGTTTGTTGGTTGATCTTGCTAATAGGCACCTGGTTAATGCACTCTCTTTTTATTCTATTCCCTGTGCAGCCCGAGTGACCCCGCCCACAGCACAAGCCAACGTCGCAACGGCAGGTGTTAAGTTCCACACACTACTCACTCAGTTCCCAGCACTCACGGTTCCCACATTTTCAGCAGCTGTCACTAAACATGGGATGGAACATTTTATTACTACCACCGGACCGCCCATTTTTGCAAAAGCTCGGTGCTTGGATGCAGCTAAACTGTCCATAGCACGCGAGGAGTTCACCAACCTGGAAAAGTTGGGCATCATCAGGCGTTCGAAAAGCCCATGGGCTTCCCTGCTTCACATGGTCCCTAAACGGCTTGTGGTGTCCTTGCGGAGATTTCCGCAGGTTGAACAACGCTACAGCACACGACTGCTACCTGATCCCACATATCCAAGATTTTTCCGTTCATTTGGCGGGGGTGCGCATTTTTTCTAAGATAGACTTGGTCCGCGGGTACCACCAAGTCCCAGTACGCGCTGAGGACATACCCAAAACAGCGGTAATAACTCCGTTTGGTCTATTCGAGTTTTTGAGCATGCCATTTGGGCTTAAAGGCGCTGCGCAGACGTTCCAACGCATGATGGACGCGGTGTTGTGCGATCTCCCCTTCGTGTTCGTCTACCTGGATGACATCTTGGTAGCCAGCGCGTCCGAAAACGAACACGAAAATCACCTCACAGCAGTCTTCCGGAGGTTGGGAGAGCACGGATTAATGTGCTCTCCCAATGTGTTAATGTTATTGTGTTTTGATGTCCTGGGTAGAAAAGGGACAGATGTTGGGGGATTCGTTCTCTTTCTGTTTTTGGATGATGTTGGAGAATGTGAATAAATCTGAGTTGTGAAATAAACTCAGCCTCGTCCTTCCACATTTTCTACAATGTACCGTTTTCCCCTCATAATTTTGCAGTGTTATAAAATAGTTTTGTAATGTGCTTTTGAATCTTGATTCTCATAAATTTCACGTTTTTCTTCTAAATCACATGTGAATAAAAAGTAAACATCAGCAAGTTAAATATTTTCTGAGCCAGAGGAGAAAAACAAAAAAAGAAGAAAAAAACCCCCAGATACCATCAAAAATTGTCTGAAAATGAGAAAATGACCCATGGCTGTCACCTACTGATATAAATTAACTGTCAGTTTTTTTAAATCAGTGAAAATTTCAGTGTAGACCTGCAGCCTAAAGACCGCCATTCTGGCCTGATTTAACCTTTTTGCTTCTTAGTAAAAATACTGTATTTCAGATTGGTCATGATGTGAAAGTGGAAGACAGAAAAGGCAATGTAATAAAATACATGTGATGACTTTAACTTCATTCATTATCAGTACTTGACAAATTAAAATGATTAGAAATCACAGTGTTTCCTCTGGCTTAAAGACCTTGGTGCGGTGGCAACATATTTTTCCCGGGGGGGGGGGGGTAAACATACTGGAATATTTTTTTTTCCCACAATATTTTTTATTGAACCTTTTTTTTTTTTTTATACAAACATAACACAAACACTCAAACTCTAACACTAAACTACTTTAAAAAAAATGTACTAAAAACACCAACAACCACTAACAAGAACAGGTCTTCAACAATGCTCCTCTATTTAGTCTAGGCAATCCATTACATAAGTATATATATTATACATTCACCAGTTTGGAATTTACAAGGTCCACACACATCATTCACCTTCTTCTTCAAGTTATGTTTAAATTCTTTACATAATCACTGAAAGGTCTCCATATATTCTCAAACACAATTTCCTTTGATTTCAGTATATATGTTATTCTTTCTAGTGGAAGGTTTGTTAACATCTGTCTTAACCACTGAGTCACATCTGGTCTATGAATCTTTTTCCACAGTAGTGCAATACATTTTTTGGCGTTAAGCAAACTGAGGTCTATGAATGCTCTTTCACTCTTATTAAAGCTATGCTTTTCTGGATACAGACCCAACAAAAACAATTTAGGATTCAATATGAGTTGTTTTGAAATTATTTTTTCAATTGTTACCCTCACCTCTTCCCAAAACATTCTAATTTTTCTACATTCCCATAAACAATGAAATAAGGTTCCTTTACTTTCCATACATTTTGTGCATGTATCTGGTATGTTTTTGTTATATCTATTTAACTCCACTGGTGTAACATACATCCACATTAACCATTTAAAATGTATCAATTTAAGGCGTACATTTATTGACTGGTTTGAACTTCTGTACAAGCCAATTCCCATTATTCCTCTGAAATTTCAGTTTGCAGGTCTTCTTTCCAATAATTCAATCTTTTCTGTGAGTTTTCACTTGAGGATAGTGTCAATGAGTTATAAAACTCTGAAATAATACCCTTTCTCTTACTATCTTTCGTCAAATTTTTTCCAAGGATGAATAAGTAGGTCGGGTGAGAGCATTATTTTGATTTGATTGAATAAAGTTCCTAAGCTGAAGATATTTAAAAAAATGTGTTCTATTAAGATTAAATTTGATCCTCAGTTCTTCAAAAGACATTATGTTATCTGAACCTGACAAATATAAGTCTTGAATCTTTTGAATCCCTTTTAAATTCCATACTTTAAATACAGCATCCGCTCTCCCTGGTTTAAAATATTGATTACCCCATATTGGGCTAAATTGTGACAATAAGTGTGGTTCTTTTAAATAGTTTTTGGTTTCACACCATATTTTGATCATATGCTTTACAATAGGATTTTTAACTTGTTTCTGTAATTTTTTAGCCGAGTCTGAGTATATGAATATGGGAAGAGGTAAAGGTAAATTGTATGATTCCATTTCAGTCCAGTGAGGGAGATCATTTGATGAAAAATAATATGTCATAGACCTCAGTTGTGCTGACCAGTAATACAACATAAAGTTTGGACATTTCAGACCTCCACGATCAAATGGTAAATATAGTAAGGACAGACGTAATCTAGCCTTCCTATTGTTCCATATAAATTCCACTAACTTTTTTTTAATTCTTGAGAATAGATCTGAAGGTGGTGGTAAAGGAATGTATTGAAATAAATAAAGTATTTTGGGTAAGATATTACTTTTAAGTATATTAATTCTCCCAATCATCGACATTGGTAGTGACATCCATCTCTGAAGTAACTCATTAATGTCTGTCATTAAGGCTTCATAGTTGGCACTGGCAACTAATTCTAGCTTAGGCACAATTTGAATTCCTAAATATTTAAACTGATTTACAACATTGAATTGATTTACCTCAGGAGCTGGGTGATTTCTCTGGGTCTCATTTAGCATTAATATTGAAGATTTAGTTTTATTTATTTTATATCCTGATATTTCCCCAAAATTCTTTTATTAAATTCAACAAGGTCGGAATTGATTTAAGATTCGACATAAACAAAATTACGTCATCGGCATACAGGGAGATTTTATGTTCTGTTGGTCCTACTTTAATTCCATATATTTGTGGATGTAAACGTACTGCCATCGCTAAAGGTTCAATTGCCATAGTAAACAGTAAAGGTGAAAGTGGACAGCCTTGTCGACATCCTCTATTGATATTTATTGATTTTGAAATATTGCTGTTTGTTAGGATTTCTGCTGTAGTATTATTGTATATTGTCTGAACCCATTTTATGAAACTATTTCCAAGTCCAAACCTTTGTAAGACTTCAAAAAGAAAGGGCCATTCGACCCTATCAAAGGCCTTTTCGGCGTCCAATGATAGGAGAGCTGTATCCGGTGCTTCTTTATTAGAATAGATAATATTAAATAGTCTTCTTACATTATGGAAGCCTTGTCTTCCCTTTATAAAGCCATTCTGATCTCGGTTAATAATATTTGGTAATATTTCTTGTAGTCGTCTTGCTAAAATTTTACAGATTATCTTAAGGTCAGCATTTAATAGGCTTATTGGTCTCATATTTTCACATTTATTAGAGGGTTTACCTGGTTTTGGCAACAGTATAATTAAGGCATTATTCATGTATGGTGGTAAATTACTATTTTGAAATGCTTCTAAAACCATTTCCAAAAATGGTTTTATTAATTTATTCTTAAATTTTTTATAGAGGTCAACTGGAAGACCATCTGGTCCTGCACTTTTTCCTGATTTCATATTATCAATGGCTAGCTCAACTTCTTCTTGACTAATTTTAGACTCCAGTATCTCCCTGTTTTCATTTGGAATACACGGTATAGATAATCCGTCCAAAAACCAATTTAGTTTTGTTAAGTCAGTTTCATTTTTTGTATCATACTGTATAATTTTTCATAATAATCTCTAAAGCAGGGGTCACCAACGCGGTGCCCGCGGGCACCATGTCGCCCGCAGGGACCACATGAGTCGCCCGCAGGCCTGTTCTAAAAATAGCACAACTCGCAAGTGAACTGCGTCTAAGATGTAATTTTTTCTGCCGCTATTTTTTAAAATCACACTTGCATTTATATTGATTTTAAAATGACAATGTCTTAAAAATAAAAAAAATGAAAATATGTTTATTATACGTAAAGTTAAGGTGAACTCTGACCTAGTTCAAAGGTCAGTATTGTGCGCATGACAAAACCTTTGCGCTTGTGGAGTGTAAGCTAGCGGGTAGTGAAGATGGTGAGCGCAGTGCAGTTTCCTAGGCCAAAAACATGGCAAAAAAAAGACAGAAAATTTATCATTTTCAAAGTGAGCGGGAGGAAGAGTTCTTTTTTACTACCGTGAAAGGAAGCTGCGTGTGTTTCATTTGCGGGGTGACGGCGAAGCGGCACTTCACTACCCACTCTTTTTTTTTTTTTTTTTGGACTTATCTTGTACCCGTAGAGCCCCATTTCCACCAGTATCACCTGGGCTTTACTTTTTTTTACTTGTTTCGGTTTTTCGCCATTTCCACCCTGACATAACGCATGGCTCAGGAGACACGCACACACAGGCTTAGAGTAGTTCAAAGAGTTTATTAACAGCAGGGGTGAATGAGTGTGTGTCTGCGGGATGCAGATGTGTTGGTGGTGGCGTCTGCTTCAGGCACAGAGGCAGATGACCGTTCGGCCGAGCAACCCTATGGAGAGAGCACAGGGAGAGGGTGACGGGCATACACCAACACAGGATGAATTATGGCAAGAGAAGATCTTACTTGAGTTGTCAGGATAGCTGGCACAGCAAGGGGAACGTAGCCCGGGAGACAGCCACCTGGAGAGCTCCGTGCAGCAGCGAAGGATGGGCGATGGAACGGAGATGTCCGCCGCCGGGGAATCCACCTGTGCACAGGGGAGCAGACTGGAAAAGGAGGTAAGGGTTCTTACCCAGAATAGCGATGCTGAAGAAAGGAATGCTCACGGCGGTGAGGGAACAAAGTCTGATGGCTTCAGGCCGAGCCTCCGGGCGAGGCGGCTTTTATCCCTCGCCGCTGATGAGGATCAGGTGTGTGAGCAGGTGGCGCCGCTGATGAACGGCGCGGCGTGACAGTACTCCCCCCTCTAGCAGCGCCTCCTGGCGATGGCTTATCCGGGTGCGCTCGGTGGAAGTCCGCGATGAGCGATGGGTCCAACACAAACGACGGGGGCACCCATTGTCGATGCTCGGGCCCATAGCCCTCCCAGTCCACCAAGTATTGCAACCCACGACCCCGGCGCCGGGAGTCCAGGATGGAGGAGACGGACCAGGCCGGGTGGCCACCAATCATCCGGGGCGCGGGTTGCGCTGCAGGAGGAGGGCAAAGGGGGTCGGTGACTGCCAGCTTCACCTTTGATACGTGGAAGGTGGGATGGATGCGGAGGGAGGGGGGAATAGCCACGCGCACAGCCACCGGGTTGATGATCCGGGTGATGGGGAAGGGACCCATGAAGCGCTGTGCCAGCTTCCTCCTCTCGCCTTTTAGGGTGACGTCCTGGGTGGAAACGTAGACAAGTTGCCCAACTCTGTACGCCGGGGCAGGTCTTCTACGCCGGTCCGCCACGGTCTTGTTGCGCTCCGCTGTGCGTAAAAGCGCATGACGCGCGGCGGCCCAGGTGGAGCGGAACTGCCTCACGTGCGCCCTAACTGACGGAACAGTTACCTCGCTCTCCTGCGCTGGAAGCAGCGGGGGGTCGTAACCCAGGGACGCCTTGAAGGGGGACATCCCCGTTGCAGAAGAGCGGGCGGTGTTGTGGGCGTACTCCACCCAGGCGAGATGGTTGCTCCATGATGTCGGCTTGGATCTTGCAACACAGCGGAGCGCAGCCTCCAGCTCCTGATTGGTCCTCTCACACTGCCCGTTAGACTGGGGGTGATGGCCGGAGGAGAGGCTCACCTTGGCTCCGATGGCGTTGCAAAAGGATTTCCAAACCTCGGATGAAAATTGGGGGCCCCGGTCCGAGACCACGTCCACCGGGATCCCATGCAGCCTGACCACGTGTTGGACGAGGAAGCCCGCCGTCTCCAGGGCGGTAGGGAGACCTCGCAGGGGGATGAAGTGTGCCGCCTTGGAGAAACGGTCCACGACGGTCAGGATGGTGTCGAATGAGTTGGAAGCTGGGAGCCCGGTGACGAAATCCAGTGCGATGTGCGACCATGGCCTGCCAGGGACGGGCAGAGGCTGGAGCAGACCCGCTGGAGGGGTGTTTCCCGACTTGCTGGTGGCACAAATTGGACAAGCCCGGGCGTAGCGGGCTGCATCCCTCCGCAGGCCCGGCCACCAAAAGGACCGTTGGAGGAGGCTGATCATCCGAGAGGTGCCGGGATGACAGGTGAGCCGGGAGGTGTGGAGCCAGTGGATGACCTCTCCTCGGACCGTAGACGGAACGAACAGTCTTCCCTCCGGTCCGCCGCCAGGATCAGGTTCCACCTCCTGTGCCTTCCGGATCTTGTCCACAATGTCCCAAGAGATAGCTCCCACGACGCACGACCTGGGCAGGATAGTGTGGGGCGTCTCCTCAGCCCCCACGGGGGTGAACTGTCTAGAGAGGGCGTCAGGCAGGCCGTTCTTGGAGCCTGGCCTGAAGGTGATAGAGAACCGGAACCTGGCGAAGAACAGAGACCAGCGCGCCTGGCGGGCATTCAGGCGCTTGGCAGATCGTAGGTACTCTAAATTCTTATGGTCCGTCAAGACCACAAACGGCAGGTCCGCCCTCTCTAGCCAGTGGCGCCACTCCTGTAGGGCGAGTTTAATGGCCAGGAGCTCTCTGTCCCCCACATCATAGTTCCTCTCCGCCGGGGACAGGTGCCGGGAGAAGAAGGCGCACGGTCGCTTGGCGCCATCGTCCGGTGATTGCTGGGATAACACTGCTCCCACTCCCATGTCCGATGCGTCCACCTCCACAATGCACTGCAGCGCGGGGTCGACCTGGCGAAGGACCCGGGGGGAGGAGAACTCCGCCTTCAGCGCCTTAAAGGCAGTATCGACCTCTTCGGTCCACCGGAACGGGACCTTCGGGGACGTGAGGCGGGTCAGTGGTCCGACGATCCAGCTGAAATTCGGGACAAAACGGCGGTAAAAATTGGCGAAGCCAACAAACTGTTGCACCTGCTTCCGAGATGCGGGAGTAGGCCACTCCACCACCGCCTTCACCTTCTCTGGGTCCGGGAGCACCTGGTCTTGGGCGATGATGAATCCCAGGAAGGATGTGGTCCTAGCGTAAAACTCGCACTTCTCAGCCTTCACGTACAAACGATTCTCCAGCAGTCTTTGAAGGACCCGCCTCACATGGACCCGGTGCTCGTCTCTGGACTGAGAGAAGATCAGAATGTCGTCCAGGTAGACGAACACGAAGAGGCCGATGAAATCCCGGAGGACGTCATTGATGAGGCGCTGAAAGACGGCAGGAGCGTTGGTCAGCCCGAACGGCATGACGAGATACTCAAAGTGGCCGTTCGGGGTACGGAAGGCTGTTTTCCATTCATCTCCCTCCCGGATCCGGACGAGGTGGTAAGCGCTGCGGAGATCCAGCTTGGTAAACCAGGTCGCCCCCTGGAGGGAGTGGAAGGCAGTGTCCATGAGGGGCAGGGTGTAACGGTCCCTCTCAGTGATGTCATTAAGAGCTCGGTAGTCAATACAGGGACGGAGGGAACCGTCCTTCTTCCCTACAAAGAAAAACCCCGCCCCCACGGGTGATGACGATGGGCGGATAATCCCAGCGCTCAGTGATTCCTTCAGGTACGTATTCATAGTCTCCTTCTCCGGCGCCGACAGGCTGTAGAGCCGACCAGATGGCAGGGGGGCCCCCTGGCGGAGATTGATGGCACAGTCATATGGTCGATGCGGGGGAAGAGACATAGCTTTCGACTTGCTGAATACCATACCCAGGTCGTGAAATTCTGGGGGCACCAGTGACAGGTCCGGGGGTGCTGTATCCGCCACAGGAGGAGCCGCGGACGGGGAGCAGGCAGCGGACTGAAGGCAGGTGCCCATGCAGAAGGTACTCCACGCCGACACCCCAGCTGACCTCCAGTCCAGGACAGGATTGTGGAGGCGTAGCCAGGGATACCCCAGGATGACGGGCGACACAGAGTTGGGCAGGACGTAGAAAACCATTTCCTCCCGGTGGTTCCCTGAGATGATGACTGGGACAGGAATGGTTTGATGGGTAACTCTCCCAAGGGAGGCACGGGAGAGATGGACCAGGAAGATGGGGTGTTTGAGCGCCTGACAGCGGATGCCCAATCGGGTTGCCAGGCCTTGTGAAATGAAGCTGCCCTCTGCGCCCGAATCCACCAGTGCGTGGGTGAGGTGCCCAGTGGGATTGTGGCAAAAACGGATGGGCAGCTTTAATTGAGTGAGGGGACTTTGCCGATTGACGTCCGCGAGGCCCCCTACAGTGACTCGCGGACCCCACCGTTTGGCTTTTGTGGGCAAAGCTCTACCGTGTGTTGATTGTCTCCGCAATACATGCAGAGACCCAACTCACGGCGGCGCTGTCTCTCTGCCAAGGAGAGCTTTGCCCAGCCCGTCACCATCGGCTCCGACTCCTCGGGGCACGATGGTGGCGGCGTCGCCAGGGGGCGAGCTTGGGGCAGGCGTAGCGGGACTCCTCGAGGGCGAGAAGCAGACGGCTTCCGTCCTGAGGAGCGCTCGCGCAGCCTGTTGTCCAAGCTGATTGCTAATGAGGTTAGCTCCGCTAACGTTCCGGGGATATCCCGTCCAGCCAGTTCATCCCTCAGATCACTATTGAGGCTGCGGAGAAACAGGCCGCAGAGGGAGCGCTCCTCCCAGCCCAGTTCCTCCGCCGCTACCCGGTATTCGATGGCATAATCCGCGGCCGACCGGCTTCCCTGCTGGAGAGCGAGAAGCCGATCGACCTGGACCGCCTCGGAACGGGAGTGATCAAACACCTCCAGGAAGCGCCTCATGAACTCGGCATAGGTGAGGGTGGCATAACTGGGTCTCGCCATAATAGCGTAGGCCCAAGTTAAAGCACGCCCCTCCAGGAGGTTCCCTATGTAGCCAATCCGGCTGTGATCTGAGGGAAAGTCTCCGGGCACACGGTCAAACACGGACTCGCACTGCATCACAAACCCCCGCGCTCCGCCGAGCTTTCCGCTAAAGCGGGCGGGGGTCGGAATTGGTGTGAGTCGGGCCGGTGCCACTGGAGCTGGCTGGACGGCCACCGGAACAGCAGGAGCTGCGCCACCCTGAGGAGCCGGGGGAAACGGCTGCTGGGGGTCCAGGCGGTCCAATCGGCCAGTGATAATTATCAATTGATTTAGGATCACCTGCTGTTGATAAGCTATTTGATCCACTCTAGCCTCGAGAGTGGTAAGCCGGTGTGCGAGCCCGCCGTCCGCCGAGCCGCTCTGCTGAAGCCGTACTGACATAACGCACGGCTCAGGAGACACGCACACACAGGCTTAGAGTAGTTCAAAGAGTTTATTAACAGCAGGGGTGAATGAGTGTGTTTCTGCGGGATGCAGATGTGTTGGTGGTGGCGTCTGCTTCAGGCACAGAGGCAGATGACCGTTCGGCCGAGCAACCCTATGGAGAGAGCACAGGGAGAGGGTGACGGGCATACACCAACACAGGATGAATTATGGCAAGAGAAGATCTTACTTGAGTTGTCAGGATAGCTGGCACAGCAAGGGGAACGTAGCCCGGGAGACAGCCACCTGAAGAGCTCCGTGCAGCAGCGAAGGATGGGCGATGGAACGGAGATGTCCGCCGCCGGGGAATCCACCTGTGCACAGGGCAGCAGACTGGAAAAGGAGGTAAGGGTTCTTACCCAGAATAGCGATGCTGAAGAAAGGTATGCTCACGGCGGTGAGGGAACGAAGTCTGACGGCTTCAGGCCGAGCCTCCGGGCGAGGCGGCTTTTATCCCTCGCCGCTGATGAGGATTAGGTGTGTGAGCAGGTGGCGCCGCTGATGAACGGCGCGGCGTGACACACCCAAGTCCTCACGGTTTAACCGTTACGATTTTCGTGCCTGTTCAGAGGCAGGGTATAGCCGAGCGAAAAGCGAGGTGTGATTTGACGTCAATCGACTGCTAAACACTGATTGGTCAGGGCGTAACGTCACAAAACGCGTCCGTTTTCTGTTTTCTGTTGAAGCTACACGACCGCCATTTGTAATTTCAGCGAGTAACCGCGGTGACTGGATTCACAATTGTGTTCTCATATAACGATGTCCACGCGCAAGTTTATTCCATGAACAAACGAGGAGGTGCGGACTTTTCTGTCCCTCGTAGCCGATGACTACATCCAGAGCGAGTTGGTGGGGCAACTCGCAATGAAAAAATATACCAGGAAGTGTCCGGCCTGCTAGCAATGGCAGAGAATTTGGACTCGACACGGCCATGCAATTGGAAAACGGCGACGGTGAGTGTTGTTTTGTTATTGTCCGTCTTCTTGCCTTTCGGTCAAAAGCGCACTTTATTTAAGCAATAAAGAAAGTTGTTTGATTGTGGGCAATTCAATTCAATTCAACTTTATTTATATAGCGCCATTTCACAACAACAGTCATCTCATAGCACTATCAACTGTAGGGGGGACCCCCACAGTTGCAGAAAGACCCCAGCAATCAGGCGATCCCCTGTGAGCAAGCACTTAGCGACGGTGGAGAGGAAAAACTCCCTTTTAACAGGAAGAAACCTCCAGCAGAACCAGGCTCAGGGAGGGGCAGTCATCTGCTGCGACTGGCTGGGGGGTGAGGGGATAGAGAAGAAGAAAAGAACAGACATGTAGAGAGCAAACAGCACGATGGGGACTCAATCTATGGGAGAGAACAAACAAATGTTAATGACCAGCAAAAAAAAAATATTTCATAGAGAGTGAGGAAAGGAGTGAGGCCCAGTGCATTACTGGAGGTCCCCCGGCTGACTAAACCTATTAGCAGCATAACTAAGGGAGGGTTCAGAAACACATGATCCCTCCCTAATTGTAGGCTAGATCAAAAAGGTAGGTTTTAGCCCTATTCTTAAAAACAGAGATCGAGTCTGACTCCCGAATCCAGATTGGCAGCTGATTCCACAGGAGAGGAGCTTGATAACTGAAGGCTCTGCCTCCCATTGTACTTTTGGAGATTCTAGGTATTACAAGTAATCCTGCATTTTGGGAGCGTAGTGCTCTGTTAGGATAATACGGTAGTATCAGATCTTTTAAATAAAAAGGAGCCTGATTGTTTAGAGCTTTGTAAGTGAGAAGAAGGATTTTAAACTTAATTCTAAACTCTGTGGGAAGCCAATGAAGGGAGGCCAGAACCGGAGAGATATGATCTCTCTTTCTAGTACCTGTTAAAACTCTTGCTGCAGCATTTTGGATCAGCTGAAGACTTTTTAAAGATGTTTTAGGACAGCCTGATAATAAAGAATTACAATAATCTAATCTCGAGCTAACAAAAGCGTGGATCAGCTTCTCAGCATCACTCTGAGACAAGATGCTCCTAATCTTGGCAATATTACGCAAATGATAGAAGGCAGTCTTAGAAACAAATTTAATATGTGAATTGAAGGACAAATCCTGATCAAAAATAACTCCAAGGTTCCTCACAGAGCTATTAAGAGAAAGAGTAACTGCGTCCAAACTGAAAGTTTGATTTGGAAAGGAATTTCTAAGGTTTTTTGGACCAACAAGAATGACTTCAGTCTTATCTGAATTTAATACCAGGAAATTACAAGTCATCCAAGCTTTGATTTCCTTAAGATTTCCTTAAGACAGGCTTCTAACTTGGCTAATTGATTAGTATCATCTGGCTTCATTGACAGGTATAATTGTGTGTCATCTGCATAACAATGAAAATGTATACAGTGCTTTCTAATAATGTTGCCTAACGGAAGCATATATAAACTAAAAAGAGTAGGGCCTAGCACAGATCCCTGTGGAACTCCATGACTAAGCTTTGAGCTGAAAGAAAACTCATCATTTACATGAACAAACTGGAACCTATCAGATAAATAAGATCTAAACCACTGCAACGAAGTTCCATTAAGTCCAACATAGAGTTCTAATCTATCAAGTAGAATATTATGATCAATAGTATCAAAAGCTGCACTAAGATCTAAAAGGACAAGTACAGAAACTAGTCCATTATCAGATGCAATGAGGAGGTCGTTAGTGACCTTCGCTAAGGCTGTTTCAGTACTATGATGGATTCTAAACCCAGATTGAAACTCTTCAAGTAAACCATTTCCCTGCAGGTGGTCAAATAATTGCGTAGCAACAACTCTTTCTAAGATTTTTGAAATGAAAGGGAGATTAGAGATTGGTCTATAGTTAGCTAAAGCTCCTGGATCTAGTGTTGGCTTTTTGAGTAAGGGTTTAATTACAGCCGTTTTAAAAGCCTGCGGTACATGGCCTAAAGTTAATGAAGAATTGATTATATGAAGAATAAAGCTACCAATAAGTGGGAAGACTTCTTTAAATAACCTAGTAGGAATAGGATCTAAAAGACAAGTTGAAGGTTTGGATGAGGAAACTACTTTGTCTAACTCACAAAGGTCGATTGGAGTAAACTCATCAAGACAGACATCAATAGAAGGAGTTGTAGTAGTTACAGTATTTAAGTTAACTGTGGGAAGAATCTGATTGATTTTATCTCTGATGGATGAAATTTTATTATTGAAAAAGTTCATAAAGTCCTGACTAGCAAGCTCTAAGGGGATGCTAGGATTGACAGAGTCCTGACTCTTTGTCAACCTGGCTACAGTACTGAAAAGAAACCTGGGATTATTCTTGTTCTCTTCTATTAATGCAGAGTAATAACTCGTTCTAGCTTTTCTAAGAGATTTTTTATAAATTAAAAGATGATTTCTCCAAGCTAAATAGATTTCATCTAAATTAGTAGAGCGCCATTTTCTTTCTAATTGACGAGTCTTCTGTTTTAAGCTACGAGTTTCTGTGTTGAACCAAGGAGTTAAAAATCTCTGATTAGACTTTTTCTTTTTTAAGGGGGCCACCAAGTCTAGAGCCTGATGCAGAGAAGCTGAAACACTATCCACCATGTTATCAATTACAGAAGGAGCAAGCTGTCTATAGCTTATTTCCGTTGTGTTGACACATGGCATAGAGGAAACAATCTGCATAAATTTGGAAACAGCATCATCTGAGAGGCATCTACTGTGATAATATTTTTCTTTAGGAGCCAAATAGTCAGAAATAGTAAAATCAAAGGTTAACAGACAATGGTCTGACAGTACAGGGTTATGAGGAGACACTACAAGATTTTCTATTTCTATGCCATATGTCAGAACAAGGTCCAATGTATGGTGGAGGTAATGAGTAGAATTTCCTACTTTCTGAGAAAACCCAATCGAGTCTAATATTGAATTAAAAGCCACATTAAGGCAGTCACTATCTACATCCACATGTATATTAAAGTCCCCTACTATAATTATTCTATCAGATTTCAACACTAAATCAGCTAAGAAATCAGCAAATTCGGATAAAAATTCTGAATAGGTTGATGGGGGACGATAAACAATGGCAAATAAAATTGGGTTTAACCTGAAATTGCTAAAGTGCCCAATACTGAGGACCAGGCCCTCAAAGGAATTATAACATGTTTTTTGCTTTACATTAACTAGTAATTTGGAATGGTAAATTGATGCTACTCCTCCTCCACGACCAGAACTTCTGGGATTTTGACAGTTTAAATAACCAGAGGGAGTTGATTCATTTAAACCAACATAATCCTCTTGCCCTAACCAAGTCTCTGTAAGGGAAATTAAATCAATCTGATGATCAATTAACAGATCATGGACTAACAGAGACTTGGGAGTTAGAGACCTAATATTTAACAAACCACATTTAATTTTTAAATTATGAGGAGGAACAGAGGCCAAATCATTCAATTTAGAGGCTTTATGTTTAATTTGAGTTTTACCAATATTTTGCTTTATCACTTTGGGATGCTTATACATTATATTTTTATTCACTTTGGAGGGAGCAGACAACGATTCTCTGATGGGGAAGACAGGGGCTAAGCTGAGGGGTGGCGGATGAAGAGGAGCTGCAGAGAGGCGTGTAAGACTGCGACTCTGCTTCCTGGTCCCAACTCTGAGTAGTCAGGGTTTTGGAAATTTGGATAAAAAAGATGCCAGATTGTTAGATAAATGAGAAGCACCATCCAAAGTGGGATGAATGCTGTCTCGTCTCATAAGACCAGGTTTTCCCCAAAAAGAGCTCCAATTGTCAATGTAGCCCACGTCATTTTTAGGACACCACACAGACAGCCAGCGGTTCAAGGATGACGAGCGACTAAACATGTCATCACTGGTCAGATTGGGGAGGGGCCCAGAGAATACTACAGTGGCTGACATCGTTTTTGCAAACTCACACACCGATTCTACATTAAGTTTTGTGACTTCCGACTGCCGGAGACGGATGTCATTAATGCCGGCGTGAATAACAATTGTGGAATATTTACAGTTACTTTTAGCCAGCATTTTCAAATTTGACTCGATGTCGCCTGCTCTGGCCCCAGGAATACATTGGACTATGACCGCTGGAGTCTCTAGGTTCACGTTTCTGACTACAGAGTCGCCAATGATCAGAGTTTTTTCCTCAGCGGGTGTGTCGCTGAGCGGGGAAAAACGATTAGAAACGTGAACAGGTTGGTGGTGTACCGGGGCTTTGCGACTAGGCTTCCTTCTCACCGTCACCCACCCAGTCTCCTCGCTGCTGAGGAGACCCGGGGAACCGCTGACAGGGGGGCCTAAGCTAGCTAGCTCCGCTGCAGCTAATGGGCGTCCGTCGAGATTAACTGGCGCAGACGGTGTTTCAATGCAGCGGAGCCGGGATTCCAAATCAGACAACCTCCCCTCGAGCGCCTCAAAAAGACAACATTTATTACATTTACCGTTATCACTAAAAGAGGCAGAGGTGTAGCTAAACATCTGACAGAGAGAGCACACCAGAGGAGAGGAAAGAGAGGTAGTAGCCATAGCTAGTGGCTAGAGAGCTGGAGAGCAAACCACACAGGCAGACAGCAAAACAGGAAGTGACGATACGTTACCACAAGGAAGTGACGATCCCTGTTGTTTTGTGGTGATGGCTAGCCCGCTAATAGCTAGCTACCTCTGTACCTTGCTGCTACCTCGCATCAAGCTGCTGAATCGCGCTTTTATTTCTGTATTCACGTGAACAAAACGCTGACGTAAGCTTATTGTATCCTGGTTAAAAAGTTTTGTGTTTGCGGTACATGTTGCACTTTGTTTGTGAGCTTTATTGTGTGTTTTTTCCTTCTATACACAGTTTTCAAATCCCAGGGGTCCGCCTCACTGGACCGCCAGCTCCATCACTATCCGGCATCTCCCGGTCAAGTGCTGGTAAGGCACAACAAACTGAAAATTACCACCCGGTTGTTTTTATATGTGATTGTTATTTTCTATAGACGCATAATAAGGAATTTAAAATGTCTTTCTACGTTTATAAAAATACTAGATTCAGGGGTGTTCATAGCCACAGTGGCCCAGTGTTATAGGTGTGTTGGTGGTGGAAATACTGTTGTATTTTCACACAAAAAAAAAGGAGCACATGTACCGACTTCAAATCAACATGCTTGATTGAAATTCTTCAAGTCAGCTAACACTATTAACCCATTCTGATTTATGAGGCCACAGTACAAAGAAATTCTTTTAAAAATAACCCATTAAATCAAAATACTTTTTACAATTAATCCTTTTTGAAATGAAGGGGGGCCTAGCCACAGCACCACAGAAGTTGCATATAGTCCACTCTACTGAGGGGCAACAACATGACAGTTGAGCTTAAATACAGCAACGAAGCATCCCACCACAGGCTTTCAGCAGTTTAATTCCATAATATTTTTTCTGACATGTTTTGATCCGGTGTTATCTAAATACAATGACTTCTGTCTTTCATATAGGCAAGCTGAAAAGCAAAAAGATTGCAGACCTTGCATCACTGATGGCCCAGAATCATGCTGAGGAGATGCGGATCCTAACTAACTACTAACTAACCTGCACTTATATAGCGCTTTTCTAGTCACAAAGACCACTCAAAGCGCTTTCACTAATACTAACCCTCTATTCTAAGGGCCTATAGGAAACAGATAGCTAGGGACAATTTAGAACAGCCAATTAACCTAACATGCATGTCTTTGGATTGTGGGAGGAAACCGGAGCCCCCGGAGTAAATCCACGCAGCACAGGGAGAACATGCAGACTCCACACACAAAAAGGTTCCAACCCCTGCCAACCTGGGGATTCGAACCAGGAACCTTCTAGCTGTAAGGCAACAGTGCTAACCACTGCACCACCGTGCTGCCATCCATGAAAGGATGCTCGAACAGCATCAACGGCAGCATGAACAGCGCGAAAGACACCTGCAGTTAGCCCAGGAGCAGGAAGCTGCATTAAGAAGGGATGAGCTGACAGAGACGACTTCCTTCCACGGAGCCTTCCTAAACCATTTTGGCAGTCTGGTCGAAGTACTGAAAGCTCCCCATTTGTAAACATGTTTTGGGAATATTTGTAATGTAATAAAATGTTAGTCTTTTGGATAAAAGTGTGGTTTGTATATTATAACACTGGATGATAAAGGCGAATAATTACATACACATTCCATTGCCTCATATGACCCTAATCCTGCTGTTCAGCCATAAAGGTGTCAAGATTTTTAATGGTAATGTAATTGTTATTGTTAAATTTAATAAATATTACCACTGCTGTATCCATTGCTCTACATTGGGTACAGTTTTTAAGTAAAATTGTAAGCAGTTGCACAGGTGTAATTTACATTCAGCAGTAGACACTGATAAAGGTAAAAGTCGAATTAGGTAAAAGGTAAGTACATGTGAATTGAATGTTCTATCGGCATTCCAAATTCTGAGAATTCCAATAAATTATAAGCAGTCTAGTATAATATAAAGCGAAAATACCCATACATGTAAACCCAAATATAACATTTTCAATGTTGTAAACGTTGACATGAATATGATAAGCCTGTGCTATTGTGATTCAATAGATCCATAGTGATCTTTGGTTTGAAAAAGAAAATTATAATTTGGTGTTGGGCAGAGTGACAATGTCACAGTATTTAGTAGGATTAAAAAAAGTTTCATCATAAAATTTCTAGGTTCATTGGCAATTCCATCAAACCAAAAGTGAGTTGCCTAGCTGCAGCATTTTTTTTAGAGTCATTTCTACGTTGTTTTAGTGTGTAATTAGCCACCACTGAACAGATAACCGTTATAAATAACAATAGATGGGAAAAATGATACTCAAATGATACACAATGGGCCTAGATTTGGATTGGCTTTTTTATAATATTATCAATTATTTGGTAAGTTAAAGTTAACTGGAAGTATAACAAGTTTCCACATATAATTCCAAGGTCAATTGGCAATTCCATCAAACCAAAAGTGAGTTGTCTAGCTGCAGCATTTTCTTTGCAGTCATTTTCTACGTTGTTTTAGTGTGTAATTAGCCACCATTGAACAGATAACCCTTATAAAGAACAATAGATTGTAAAATGACACTCAAATGATACACAATACAAAAAATGGGCCTAGATTTGGAATGGCTTTTTTATAATATTTTTAATTATTTTGTAAGTTAAAGTTAACTGGAAGTATAACAAGTTTCCACATACAGTATAATTCCAAGGTCAATTGGCAATTCCATCAAACCAAAAGTGCGTTGTCTAGCTGCTGCTTTTTTTGGGAAGTCAGTTTATCATCAGTGTATCATTATTACACAATACACAAAATGGGTCTAGATTTGGATTGGCTTTTTTATAATATTATAAATTATTTGGTAAGTTAAAGGGGTTTAGGATTAAGCTTCTGCATTATTTTAAATTACTCCAGTGTTTCAGCATTTAATTAACCGTCTGTTAACATTTAACCGTTTTGAACAACAGAGGCGACGTAGTTGAAAAGTACACAACATTTTATTTAAAAAACACGTTTGACATATGTATGCACATGAACACTGAACAAATGAAATGATCTCTGCTTCATATGCAGCTGCTTCAGATTCCTCCTGGGCAACCGCTATTCTCCTCTCCTGCTCCAGCGTGTGTTGTCTCAATCCACGTCGTCTTCTCCTGTAAAATTCTCTTGTCTCGTTAAAGATATTCATTGTGTTAAAAACCCACAGAAGAATAGTGACCACCGTGGAAATCCTCCGCTCGTAATCCGCTATTTTTTTCTTTGTTGTGGAGGAGTCGGTCGCGTCCTTTACTACGTCAGCAGAGTGTAGCGCCACCTCGATCCCGCCCACCCCCAGCAACACTCGGCTTTCCGCGGCTGTGATGGAGGCGCAGCCGCGGGAGAAACAAGTAAAAAAGAAAAGAGTAGAGCAGAACTATATAGTGGAAATGTGGCATAGGTGGATTTGTTCTGCAGTCCAGTGACAAGCCACCAGCCGCTGCGTGCCCAAGCGCCCCTTAACTCCCTAACCTGCATGATAAACCAGAACATGCACACTCCACACAGATCACTGTTGGCCGGGATCAAACCCATGATCCCCGTGATCCCCCGGCCGAGGGTAAACTGTTGCCGCGGTGCTAACCACTGCGCCACCGTGCATAACAGCACTCTCAGCGCTGTTTAGCTTCGTCTTATGAAAGGACAGTGCTGTTATTACTCCAGCATGATTCTTGGCAAGAACCGTATGGATATAATTCCAGTGAAGAAGAACACACAAAAGTGTTTATTAAATGTAACAGATTTTGAGCAGAATTGCTGCAGATTTGTTCAGTTAAAAATGTGATAAGATTTATTTAATATGAAAGTTGATTTTTCTTAAATGTTGCATAACTTTTTCAAACATGGTTCAACATAGTTCATGAATTAAAAGGGTTTAGTTTTTTATGGTTAAAAGGGACTGGTGAAAACTGGACATTTTTTTAATGAAATGTAGAAGTGATCATCTGAACAATTGCTGAGATTAATAAAAATAAAGTGTTGAATATTGATCTTGTCTGTTACCCACTCTAAGTTATTGATAATTATTTATATATATATATATACAATTTGTTCTTTTAGAGGAGTGTGTCAAGCTGGTGCCCTTCACATGACTCGATACCCATGAAGTAGCTCTTGGTTTCAAAAATATTGGTGACCCCTGATTTAGACAGATGTGTAAAATTAAAAAGTTTCCATGATAGTTGGTAACAAATGATGTGAAACAGGAAGTGAGTTTAATAAATTAATGAGTCGTCATGATTAGAGCAGAAAGAAAACAGATGAGTCATGATTTGAACTGTCGACTGTTTCTGATCCACTGGAAACAGTCTGGAGTCAAAGACGGCGAGCCCAGAACAAGGAGCCTGTGGACGGTTGTGGAAGTGGTCTGACCAGCTGCAGGACCTCTCCACAGGAGGACACCAGATCAGCTGATTCAGCCGTTCACTTTGTGCCCAGATCAGACCCTGAACACCCCATCAACACTTCAAAGTAGTTGTAGTCCTAGAAATAGGAGTCCACTCCCCACATAGAACCACTGAACTGGACTTTCCTCGGTTCCTTCATCAAAGCAACAGTTGCTGGGAAAACTAAGAAGGAACACAGACTCATTTTGGTTTCTTTGATTTAGTTTAAGGAGCTCCATCTTCTTGACTTTGGAGACCAAATCTCAGCGCTGCGTCCATGTAAAATGTGGATGAAATGTGGACGCTGGAGTTTGTTGCCTGAATGTTCAAAGCATTAAAAGTTTGACCTGTTCAACTTGTAGCTAACTCAGAGCTACTAAGAGCTCACTGCTATCAAACCTCCGTAGCTGTCTAGTGCTTCTAGAGGTGGGCCAGCTAGGACCTACAGGGGGCGCTACAACAGGATCGAATATCCCAATACTCAGTGCATCGCAACATGGTGATAATATTGGATCGTATGTGCTCTGGTGATTCCCACCCCGACACTTTCACAAAAATAAAATCACCAATTTAGGAGAAAATTACTGAAAAAAAATGCTAATTTACAATAACAAAGCTGTGAATATTAGACAACCATACTTGCAAATAAAGGAGAATAAAGTTCCAAATTTAGGAGCAAAAACTGCCAAATTAACGACTGTTGTTCCTCTACTGATGTAACGTTTCTGTAAATCCTTTCTTCCTCTGAAGTAACTCTGTAGTGACTCTTACTTGTACTTGAGTAATTAATATCATAAAGTAACACTCCTCTTACTGGAGCCAAATTCAGTCCAGATTTCTGGATCCTCTCCCACCTCTGATTAGAATCTTAATGAGTCTAGTCCAGGTGAGAGTCGTCACCATCAAATCAGTCAGTTCTCATTCTGTAGAGCTGTTTCCTGCAGCCTCTACCCTCCAAAGTCAGCCCAACACACCTGAGCAAGCAGAACCAATCAGCTGTTTAATCAGCAGCTTCCTGTCCGCTGGATGATTGTCTTGGTGAAGAACATAGATATAAAAGGCTAGATTGGCAGTAGGTCACTGGAGCGCGAGATTTACGGCCGCCATATTGGTACAGGAATCACAACAAATCCACAGCTCAGCTTAACGCACAACACTCTGATTAAGTCTTCATTTGTGTCACCATGGGATGAGACGCCGGGTTTTCCGGCGCTCAGACCAGTCCCTTGTCATCGCTGTCTCTCATTGGGCAGCGTCTCTGCGGGCTCCCAGCTGTCAGTGTTACAGGACGGCTGGGGTCCAATTAATCCTCATCAGCTGAGGCGCTGCTAATGAGGATAAAAAGGAGCAGCTTCGATCACTCTGGGCTGCGACTTAAGCACTGTTATGCTGGAACCCTTACGGTAAGTGCCGAGTATTTGTTTTTAAATAATTTAATGGCGTGTTGTCAAAAATAAAGGTAAAAACTCTGATTTTCATTTAGGAGGTCACTGATTTCTGTACATGCATGACTGCCATGAGTGTAATATATATTGTAATTCAGTATCGATAGTTATGGCAATATTTCTCATGTGATATTAGTATACAGTGTTACATTGTGTTCTTTGTTACTGGGTCAGTATTGGTAGCCAATATTATCAACAATGAACTTTGGGTTCTTGTAACTAGTTTGGTAGTTACTCAAATAGCGTGAGGATAGTTTTTCTTTTTCCTGTATACACTTGGCCTAATGAAAGATTTAGGTTTATCAAACTGTCTTTGCACAATAATTACACATATGTGTGTACAAACATCTACCTCCTGTATCAGACCAACATCATGAAGGTTTGCAGATAGTAATTTACAGATATTGTGGCACATATGTCTGGTTCATATCTCCCACAAATGTATGGCTTATGTGGATTAGGGCTTCACGTCTGGAGGAACAAAGTCTGGATCGACGGGGGCCGACAGGAGATGTCGAGGAGGTGTGAAGTCGGACCCTTGTCTCAGAGAGGAGGCCCTGGGGGCATCCCCGGAACATCGGAGAATAAGAGACAATGGTGAATCTTCAGAGACTTGCATTGTGATTAAATGTTTGCAGAAGCACCATGTGACTTGAGTTCTTAATCCCCCGGAGGTATAAGAATGTGATGTGACATGATTCTGCCTCTTCTTTCTATTTGAGAATGTTGGATGATTGTGTTCTGCAATAAAGCCAAACCTGAGGAATGAACTCAGTCTCATCATTGAACTCAACTTCCACAATATGTTATTTGAAAATTGAAACTTTACAGATAGAATTTTACATTACCTATTTCACATTTGTCTATTACAGGGAGGGGCTACAAGAAGATCTGGTGATGATTAATGCAGTCATATCTCATAGACATTATTATTTCTGTCTTATATTACATTTTGCCTGACATTACTATAAATATTTGCTATGATGGATAGGAGGGGACAGGGTGGATATTACGTGTGATGAAGATGATGGTGATGACGATGGGCTGGGCTCTGGGTTAAATTAATAAAGCCTACATATACTGCTTTAAACTGTGTTTTGATTCAATTAACACTTCACCTCACTTTGCAATTGATTAATATGAGCTTGCTGCTTTCATGTTGAGTGCATTATTCTATGCAATAAATTTGTAATGAACATTGGTGTATTGTATAAATTTGTTATGTGGGCCTAAAATCAATAAGAATTTCAAATTGATTTTAAACAACTGCTATACAGATCCAGGTAGATGGGGGGGGGGGGGGGGAGTGTATAATGTCTGTCTAGTTAAATGAAGAAACTTGAATAATTGATTTGTAATTTTTCTCTTTATTTCAAAGTTTACATATCTAGGCCAATTTATATAGCACAGGCTGAAATATTTCTTTGATAAACATTTTTGACAATGGGGGGGGGGGGGCAATAAGCTGGTTGCCTGGGGTGGCAAATATAACAAATACAGCCCAGGACAAAGTATGAATTAATCAATTTCGGCCATATATGTATGCATAAATGGCCACAATGAAAGAGGTAGGCTTAATTATTAATCAGGGGGTATGGTAACTTCTTTTTCAGCTCATTTGACAGTTCTTGATTGAGACACTTCAAAATGCCATAATTTAATAATTATGAAGCTCTTAAACACCTAATATTTATGCAGATTATGCTGAAAGTAAACCACTATGCGCTGTGTAAACATGTTCACTGAAGCCTGTCAAACGTTTAACAAAGGAGAATGACCCAAGCAGCTGTCTGCACTGGACCACAGGGATGTGCTACAGATATCCTGTACCAAGATGGCGGACGCGCGTCACGCCACCGCAAGCACGGACTGGCCAGAGCTGCCAATCTAGCATTTAATATCTATGGTGAAGAAGTTCTCTGTTCTCATCTGCTCTTCCTGAATGTCTGATGTTGATCTGTGAAACAGCAGGAAGACCAAACCAGCGTCCCAGATGGAGTGGAATCACAGCAGAAGCTGCTGGGATAGAAATGCACATGTTAATGAGGTGATCACCTGGGCAGGTAAGAGGGAGGAGTCAGGAGACAGTCAGTGGAAGCTGCTGCTGGTTCCACCAGTTCTGACGTCACTCTGACGTTTTCATACTTCAGGGTGTGACAGAGACGTCCTCAGATCAGAGCCACTCAGACACCAGGACTGACGAGGACAACAGCAGCTTCTTCTCTCTCTCCAGATGTTTCCTGGACACATGAAGGTGGAAAGTGTCTGGAAGTTGATGTGAGGTGAGTTGAGCAGAGAGACAAACACCATCACTCTGATCATCACACTGGTCTGATGGCTGACTGGACAGGAGACAGGATTCTGGATGCTGATTGGCTGGTTGCTGCTTGGAGGTAGAAATCTAGTGAAGAATTTCTCTGAGTTAAAGAAAAATGATTTTCCAGTGATTTCCATGGGTTCTTGGCAGTGATCAGCGGGTAAAGTCAGCAGCAGTCTGACTGTAATCTCATCTGGAGTCAGCAGGTAAAACTGCAGAGAATGTTGAACTGGTTGAAGTGGTTGAGCTGAATACCACGAAAACTAAAGATATGATTAGTGACTTTAGGAGGAAAACTCCCAGACACAAAGTGGCTTTACTAAAAGGCCAGACCACTGAATGTGTGCAATCTTCCAAATATCTTGGGATGATCATTGATTGTAATTTAAACTTTGAAGAGAACTGTGAAAGGGTGTGCAAAAAGCTTCAGCAACATTTGCATTGTTTAAGGAAACTCACTCACTTTCCTACTGACCGAACCATAATGACAATGTTTTATCGGGCTTTTATTGAATCTGTTTTATCCTTTTCTTTAGTGTCATGGTTTGGTCAGATAAAACTGAAACAGAGGAAATCCTTGGACCAGGTAGTTAGATGGTCCAGTCGTCTGCTTGGTGAGTCACAGCTGAGCCTGACATCCCTGGACACCAGACAGGTCCAGAGGATTGCTGCCTCCATTTTAAATGATGACTCCCACCCTTTGCACTGAAACTTTCAGCTTCTTCCCTCCAGACGGAGGTTTGTTGTCCCAAAATGTAAAACCCAGCGCTACAAAACCAGCTTTGTTCCTGCTGCTGTCACAGAGTGGAACAAGATGGAACAATATATTGCACATAACTTAGTTACCTATTTATGAATTTTATTTTATATTTATTTATTTTGTAGGTTTTTATTTGGGTTTTAAATCTTTTATTGGGTTTTAGATTTTCATTGAGTTTTTAATCTCTTTGATTTAGCTTTTAACTTTTTTTTACTGTGACCCTTCTCTCTACTCTCTTTTTTGTCCTATGTCCTGATTGGTGGAGCTTTCAGTATTTTTGTCGTGTTTATAGTCAGCTTCCTCTGTGTCTGTGTTTGTGTTCATGTTGAATGGAATTGTGATTTTTAAATATGTGTCTATAAGGATGAAACCTGACTGCAAAATAAATCTACTTACGGTACAAATAAAGGAACCTGAACCTGAATGTGGTTGAACTGGTTGAAGTGGATCAGTGTGACTGAGGTTCATTTTCTGTGTTTATGATGTGAGGACCAAAGTCAAGAGTGAAAGCTGTTGCATATGGGAATTGGGCCTCGGGGCTTGCCATAGCGGAGAGTAGAGTGACGTCAGGCGGGCTTCGGCTGGGATATATATAACTGTGGAAAAAAAAGTAAAATAAAGTGTGTGATGTTCAGACCAGCTCCTTCTCCGGTCTCCATTATTGAGATAGAACATTTGGCGACGAGGTGTACAATGGAAGCGTGCGTTGAACAGATGCCATTTTTCCTGGAACACCAGGGCACGCCAGCGATTCCATGGGCTCAGTGGAAACAGATATTTGAAGTGTATATAACGGTGGCAGGCCTGGGTTCTGTCAGTGAGGAGAGACGGAGGAGTTTGATGATTCAATTCCTTGGCGCCGAGGGACAGTGGACTTTCTTTGGGCTGTGCCAGGGCAGTTCGTTGGAAGACGGTCTGAAGGTAATGGACAGCATGTTCGGCGACACTTCCACTGTCACCGAGAGACGGTGCAAGTTTTTTGGCTGACAACAGCAGACGGGTGAGTCCCTTCAGTCATTTGTGTTGGAGCTACATAGACTAGCAAGGAAGTACGAGTTTGGGGCTATCGAGCACGAGCTAGTGAGGGACACGCTAGCCCAGAGCACCAATAGCACATGGCTGAAGACTATGCTAAGGGTAGCTAAAGAACCACTGTCGCTGGAGGAAGTGCTGGACTTGATTAAGTGAAGGGAGTCTGTGGTCCTGCGTGAGCTAATGGCTAAAGCTAACGAGGGGCCGACCGCATGCAATTTCCCACCGAGAGCGGAGGTTAGCATGCTAGCTAGACATTGAGAAAGGGTCAGGAAGAAGGAGAAGAAGAAGCAGACAAGGAACAGAGCTGAAATGTCAGCAAGGGGCCCAGGGGTGAGAGGACCCGAGGGCCTGGTCCAGGTCGACACGGCGCGCATGAGGAAAGGTCAGCTGAAATGATACATGCTCCAGCTTAATGGGGGCGGCGCGCCGCTCATGGTGGATTTGGGAGCTGGGAGGTCTATCCTGAGCCTGTCCACGCTGTGGAGGCTGTTCCCTGCGAAGCAGATCAAAGTTGGAGTGGTAAAGCTGTTCATTACAGCCATGTGGAGATTGAGATGGAAGGCACGGCGGACTTCGAGGTGACTTGTGGGTCGAAGAGGGTCTCCAGTTTCACCTTCCAGGTGGCGTGTCAGGGAACCGACCTGTTGGGAGTTGACCTGTTGGGGGAACTGGGCTTCTCCATAAAGGACCCAGTGGGTCGATGGTCCTGTCCATGGGCGCAGATTGGCACCTCTGCTGGTCTGATTGTTCAGGGGCCTGGGCCACATCAAAGCGTTTTACCACCGCCCCTCATCGATGAGACAGTCACACCAAAGATCCAGCCCTTGCGACATCTCGTGTTGGTGCTGCGAGATGAGGTGTCAGCGGAACTGACCAAGCTGCTGGAGGCAGGAGCCATTGAAAGGGTGGATGTGTCACTGTGGAGCTCCAATCTGGTGGTGGCCAGGAAGAAAGGAGGGGGCATCAGACCATGTATTAACCTCAGAGTGGTGAACAAGGCCATCATCTCTGACAAACACCCACTACTGAACATGGAAGAACTCACGGCAGCTTTCAGTGGGGCGCAGGTCTTCTCAAAGTTGGACCTGTGCCAGGGCTACCTGCAGGTACCACTGCACCCGGACAGCAGGAATTTAATGGCCTTCGTGACCCACACGGGGGTTTTCCGCTACAGCCGGGTGCCTTTCGGGCTGAGCTAAGTACCAAGTTGTTTCCAGAAGGTCATGACGACCATGCTGGCTGGCCTGAAGGGGGTAGTTGTATACCTGGACGACATCATGGTACACGGGACAACAAGAGAAGAGCACAACGCGAGGTTGGAAAGAGTGTTGGAGTCACTACAGGAGCACGGGGTCACGCTGAGCGGCGAAAAGTGTGTCTTCACAGCGGACACTGTAGACTATGTGGGGTTCCGGCTGACCGGGAATGGACTGAAATTGCTGTTTTTGAACATAGAAGCAGTGCTGCGGATTGTGGACCCCTCCTCGCCAACCCAGATTTCTTTGTTCCTGGGCATGGTTAATTTCTATGGCTGATTCATTCTCCGATACTCAGACAGGATCGAGCTGCTCCGGGCACTGCTGAAGCAGGATGCCCCTTGGAACTGGACCCTGGCCTGCTCAGCGACAGTGAGGACGTTAAAACAACAACTCACCTCCCCACCGGTTTTGGCCCACTTAGACCTTAACTGCCCCACCATCGTGACGTGCAACCCATCTGGTTCCACCCTGGGGGTGGTTATGTCGCAGGTACAGGATGGTACGGAGCGTCCCGTGGCTTTTGTGTTGAGGTCCCTAGCGGCAGCAGAAAGGAAGTACGCTGTGGGTGAAAGAGAAGCTCTGGCCTGTGTCTGGGCTTGCAAGAGGTGGCATATCTACCTCTACGGGCGCCACTTCACGTTGAGGACGAACCACCGGGCGCTCACGACCCAACTCAAAACATCAGTGTCGGGACACAGGCCACTGAGAATCCACAGGTGGTCAGAAAGACTGACGGCCTACAATTTGACGACGAGGTACATTCCAGGCAAGGACAACATTGTGGCAGCTCTTCTGTCACAGGCCACAGCGTGCACCCCAATGATTGACCCAGGGGTGGCAGATCTCAACGAGGCGGACTTAGTCCACACACTGCACGGAGTGCCCTGGGAGATTGTGCCCCCCCCCCCCCCCCCCCCAGGAGCTCAGGGAGGAGTCGGAGCATGACCAGGTGATGAAAGGGCTGTGCTCAGCGATCAGAGAGGGCTGGCCAACAGGAGCGCTCAGTGAACTGGCCCTGTTCCATCGGTTTAGAGATAAGCTCAGCTGCTAAGATGACGTGTGCATGGCTAGGGGGCAGTGCACCATCATTCCGGCAGCCCTGAGAGGACGTGTGTTGGCGATGCTGCATGAGGGGCACCGGGGGGTGGTTAAGGTCAAACAACGCAGCAGGGATTCAGTCTGGTGGCTGGGAATCGAAAGGGACATTGAGCCTATGGTGAAGCACTGCGTGCTGTGCCTGGAGAGTGAGAAGACTGAGGGACCCCCCCCCCCCACGTCTCTGCAACCAGTCCTGTTCCCTGTTGGGCCCTGGGAACACATTGAGTTGGACATCTGCAGAGAACTGCACACAGCCCCCCCAATAGCTGGTTCCTCATTGTGGCCAACGATGTGTTTTCAAAGTTGCCCAAGGTGCTCCCAACGAGCTCAGTGACAACGGAGGTGGTCACGGGGTTCCTGGTGTCCTTGTTTGCAAGGTGGGGGATTCCGAATTCGATCACCACAGATAACGGCCCACACTTCATCTCCGGGGCTTTCGAGGAGTTCTAGAAAGTCAGAGGGGTAGAACACATCAAGACAGTGGTGTACCACCCACAGGCTAACAGTGTGTGGGGGGGGGGGGGTGAGAGATTCAGTAAGACTCTGAAGAATGGTCTAAGGGCCCATTTAGTGGACGGCTTTGTGTTCGCTGATGCCCTCAACAACACCCTGCTCCACTACAGTGCGTCGGTGCATGCCACAACAGCGCGCGCCCCTGTGGCCCTCATGCTGGGGCGTGAGTTGCCGCTACTGGTAAGATGACTGGGGCCAGCACGAACGGACTGGGGGAAGACTCGGGGACGCTGGGGTGCTGAGTCACCAGGCGACAGCCTGAAATGAAAGTAAGGTTTGACAGGAGGCATCGGGCGAGGGATCACGGACTGAGGGTAGCAGATCAGGTCTGGATCAAGCACCCCGTCCGTGCCCACAAACGCCAGCTGGTGTGGGTGGGGCCACGGAGAATTGTGAGACTGAGAGGACCAGACACTTTTGATCTGGACGATGGGTCCCGGTGGCACACAAGCAGGCTGAGGAAGGCCCCGCCAGAGGTGACGAGTAGCCCCACCGTGGACTGTTTTAGTGACAGTTGGGACTGGGTAGACAGTAGACACCGACCCACAGACTGAACCGACGGTGCCGTAGGCAGTGTACCCTCCTGAGGGATGCCCGGCTAGAGAGCGTCGGAGACCCAGATATTTGGACGATTTTGTAACTGAAATAGTTGACGCCGGTTTTGGCCCAGTGGCAGGATGCCCACTCCAATCTGGCGGGGCATGCGGGTAGTCCGCCCAGGCGCCTCTAGGGCCTGTTTTGTGATTAGAAAAAAGGAGAAAATGTTGACTGTGTACATATGTTGTGTGTACATACGTGATTATAGTTATTTTGTCTGTTTGGGGGGCCGAGGCCTGGGTTCAGTTGTTCCGGGGGGTGAATGTGTTGGGTCATTTTGTTATTGTTCATTGTTCCATGTGCTTAGGGAGTGAGTCGGGTGACAAATTCGGGCGGGTCAATTTGTGTGCTGGAGTTTTCCCGGGGGGGGGGGGGGGGCGGTATATACAGTATACATGAGAATTGGGCCTCAGGGCTTGCCGTAGCTCGGTCAGGGCGGAGAGTAGAGCAACGTCAGGTGGGCTACGGCTGGGATATATTTAACTGTGGAAGAAGTAAAATAAAGTGTGTAATGTTCAGACCAGCTCCTTCTCTGCTATTGAGATACAACAAAAGCCAACTGATGAAAATGGCTGCTGTGCTCATTGGCCCATCAGCAGCAGTAGTGTTGGTGGATGGAGCACAGCTGGTAGAGCATCCACAAGGTGGAGGCAGCAACAAAGACTGACAGCTGATTTGAAAGAACAGCAGTCCCAAAAAAGACTGAAGGATCCACTAAAAATGACTTTAGTCATGAAGAAATACTCTCACCACTTTGTCACCTTTGCTTTCTGAAATGTGTCTCACTTTTCTAGGAAAGTTAGAATAAATTTGACTTTTTTTGTTTCAATCTACAACCTTTTTCATGTAAATTTGAAACAATTTATTCATGAAATTTGATTTTTTTCACACTTGAATTTTTTATGAACTTGTGACTTTTATAAATCTTCAATTTGACATTTTTTCCTTGTAAATTTATGCTGCTTTGTCTTGAAATCCTTTATTCTATAACCCCCAAATTCCAGGGTGTGTGTAGGATCAGAACAGAAAAATAGGCAGGGAGAAGGGTAGAAACCAGAAAAAAGTTAGAAACCTGGGAAAAACTGGGCCAAACCAAACTCAACTAAATGAGGGAAACAGAGGGAAAATGTTCTTTCCCTGTTTTTCCGGAGCTTTTCCAGCTTGTTTTCCAGGTTTTGATGCTGCTGTGACTGAGTTTTTCCTCCTATTTGTTCCTCTTTGTTCCCTTTATTCTGGATTTCATGTGTCCACCCAGTTTAACCCTTTCCCTCCTGCTCTCACCTGTTCTCACCTGCTTTGCTTTGATTTTCCAGCTTTTCCATGGAGATTCTATTGGATTTGTGTCAGAGGAAAGTGGAGGTCAAACACAGCCTGCTGCCAATCCTCAGCCCTTACTTCACACATTTGAACCTGTTTTTCTTCTTCTTCTGGACACGTTTTTTCTGCTTTTCCTCCATCTGTTCTCCTGCTTTGTTTTTCTGCTCTTTTCCATGACTTACCCTGTACTTCCACCATCACTTGTGGGCTGGATTACAAAGCTCTGCTGCACTTTATTAACTTACACATTTATCTGTTACTGCATTTATTATTTGTTTCTTCAATAAATAAATCTGTCCTTTATGATATTTTTGAGAATTTTTAGGAAGTTTCGTAACTTTTTTTTAAACATAAATTTTAATTTTTTAAAAATTCTCCCAATATATTTTTCCCAAATTTGATTATTTGTTGTTGAGATTTTTTTTTAACTTTATTCTAAAACTTTTTGTGATTTTCTCTTCGATGTAATAGTAATTTTAAAAATATTCATATTTTACCTTCAATGTAATTCAACCCTTATGAAGAAACAGTCAAAAATCAAATATTTTCTGAACTCCAAAGGAAAAGCAGTAAATTCAATCAAATTTCAGTGTAAAAATGAGTCCAAAACAGCAAAGACACTCAGTTGTGATCAGTGAAATCAGCAGTGATTCAAAGAGAAGAGCCAGAATAGTTTTGTCTTCATCAGTGTAGTGCAGCAGGTTCCAAAGTCTCCTCCAGTTCAGAGACAAAGGAACCAGAGTAGATGGAGCAGAGGAACTGGAACTGGCAGCAACAGCAGCAAACAGTCCAGTCTTGAATGTGTGGCAGTTGTCAGTGTGTTGATGGATGATTGACATTCAGCAGCATGACTGTCTGCATTCATGGAGCGTCTCACAGCAGCACATCAGTCTGAACTGAGCACAAACATCCAAGCACAACATCCATTTACAAGCTTACAAGGTGTAAGCTTGTAAATGGAATGTCCTTTGCACTACCAGGGATCTTGGAATGTGTTACTGTTGAGACTGACCAAGATAAAACAAAAAATCTAATTATAAGTTGTATATATAGAACGCCAGGAACTTGCATTGAGACATTCAGAGATAAATTAGTCGAGCTGTACAATAATATCACTAGTAAGAAAATGGTAGCAATTTGTGGAGATTTCAATATTGATTTACTGAATCCACATCAACAAAATGTAATTACAGAGTTCATAATCTCTATGTACAGCATGAGTCTATATCCCACAATAACACATCCCAGTAGAATCACAGTTCACACTGCTACACTTATTGACAACCTGTTTGTTAATATTATTGATAAGAAAATAAAAAGTGGATTATTGATAAATGATATAAGTGACCACTTCAGAACTCAGAAAGAAAGGATTTATTGCCAAGTACATTAACAGATATGACAACTGATAACATACGAGGGATTTGACTTGACACAGAAAACGACCTGCATTTCCGGTGACACGGCAGCATCTGTGAACGTGCCTGTCATCAGATGGGTACAGGATGCATAGGGAAGAAAGGATAATACAATAGGAAGGAGCAAAAAAACCATTGATTGTCAGAATACTGGTCATATATGATCAATATTATGATTACAAGAAAAAAAAGCCCTCAATGCACAGTTAGCAGACAAAAAAGTACACAAGGACACAGAGAGAGCAGTGAGTGAGTGATCTTTTTCATCAGTTTTTTGAGTCAGTGTGGATGTAGTGTTGAATGTAGGTGTTTGTATCAGTTAAGAACAACAAGGTCTCTTTGGCAGGAGATGTTTTGTCTAGCTGCTGGCATTGTCCTTGGGCCATGCAGCTGCTGTCCGTGAAGGCCGTGAAGCTCAATGTTTTGAAAACAAAAAACTGCAGATAATCTGGAGGATTTGTGTGAGGGGAGTCAGATTAGTCGAATAGTACTGATCCCAGAGGGAAAAAAACTTTATATCCTCTTACAGATTCAGTACTTAATCCTTCATTGCTGGACGTTGAATCCTTCATGGATGGCTCTCAGCGTAATCATGATGTAATCCACCTTCCTAGACCACTTGCCAACCTTTGCACTTATCCATGGCCACACGGGGGCCAATACAGAAAAAATCTCAAAATCGTTCAGATACAAATCTCCAAATGCAATCAGTTCTTTTAAAGAGGACTTGCTGAAGCAAGACTGGACAGAAGTCTATGTATCAGATGTAAATGAAGCCTATGACACATTTATAAACATTGTAACCACTCTTTATGAAAAAAACTGTCCATTAGTAAAAAAAAAAGAGCTTAAACATAAATTTGCCGATAAGCCATGGTTAACCAAAGGACTACAAAAGGCGTGTAAAAAGAAAAATTTATTATATAAAGCTTTCCTAAAGAAA
The DNA here is from genome assembly GCA_020510985.1 of Pholidichthys leucotaenia. NCBI lineage: Eukaryota > Metazoa > Chordata > Actinopteri > Cichliformes > Pholidichthyidae > Pholidichthys > Pholidichthys leucotaenia. Next base: position 12,543,209 of record CM035850.1, read on the forward strand.
AGGACAAAAGAGGCAGAGCAGCGGTATAAAACATAAAAAAATAAGTTAACATATATAATAAGATGTAGTAAAAGAGACTATTACAGTAAAGAACTGGAGAAAAACAAAGACAATATTAAAAATACATGGGCAATACTTAACAGTATCTTTGGAAACAAAAGCAGAAATACCAGCAACCCAACCAATATTCCAAAAAATAATAAAACGACTCAGAGTGTGAATGTAGCCTCACCTGCAGATGAATTTAATAACTTTTTTGTTAACATTGGTCCTAATTTGGCTCGAGAAATACCCACTACGGTGCCTACGGGTGATACAATATGCAATAACACTGCTATAAAAGACTCCATTTTCATAAAGAACACAGACGAAAGAGAGGTCATTGAAATTGTTAAATCATTTAAAAGTAAAACATCTACGGACTGTGATGGTATTGACATGCTCTTAGTCAGAATTATTATTGAATGCTTAGTGAAACCACTGACATATATCTGTAACCTGTCTCTCCAAACAGGTATATTTCCCAATGCAATGAAAATAGCTAAAGTAATTCCGATATACAAGACGGGTGATAGAGGGGAATTCTCAAACTATAGACCAATTTCACTATTACCGCAATTTTCCAAGATACTTGAAAAAATATTCTATGAGAGAATTGACAACTTCATACTGAAGAATAATTTATTGTGTGAGCAGCAATATGGGTTCAGACACAAGAGGACAACTGCATATGCTCTAATGGAATTTATAGAAAAAATATCAACAGCCATTGAAAATAAAGAGTATTCAGTTGGGGTATTCCTGGATCTTAAAAAAGCATTTGATACAGTGGGTCATAATTTATTATTAAAGAAACTACAAAATTGTGGTATTAGAGGGGTAGCACTGTCCTGGTTAAGTAGTTACTTAAAGAATAGATATCAGTATGTATGTGTTAGTAACAAAAACTCACAGTTACTGAAGGTTACTTGTGGAGTCCCACAGGGTTCAATTTTGGGGCCATTATTATTCAATATGTATATACAGTAAATGATATATGTAAAGTTTCAGAAAAAATGGACTTAATATTGTGACGTTTGCAAGGTTCACACAAAGAAAGAGGAGCAAGATGGTTGTGATGAACAGGCTTTATTCACACACCACCGACCCCCAACCTACTTCTGAGCACAGAGAGGAGGGGAGGTCATTCTCCCAGACCTCCGTTTCAATCATGGTTACACACACATGATACATCTTGCCCTAATCCTGCTAAACACTGCTGGGTCATTATAACGCAGTTATAATGACACAGCAGTATAACTCAGTAATAACACATTTAATACACACACACACAGTAACGTTTTCAACTGGCAAAGCATGCTGGGAAACCCCTGTCCCCCTTAACATGGCCCCGACGTTACACTGCCCCCCCCCCCGGACTGGTTTCTGTCCCCAGAAAATTCAAAGTCCACTTTCAGAAATCCAATGCGAGTCAGCCCGGTGCCAGGGCGGCATGCACGGGCCATCTGAGTCTCGGTCGGAGTATCTGGTTGGGGTAGGGTTCCGGTTTGGCCACCAGTGGGCGGATGGACACATCTGACAGCCTCTGTAGGACCACGCACAGTCCCTTCCCTGGCAGCGGGAGTCCCAGGCCCGCTCCGGCTGACTCCCACCGCTGCCAGGTCTCCCAGGCAGCCGCTGGCCCGCGTCCATGCGTCCAGCCCTCGCCGCGCCTGGAAAATGGCCGGATCTTCGTCCTGCTCGCTCCGCTGCTGCGCGTCTGCTGCGCCGAGGGCCTCCGTGACGTCACCGAAAGGGAAAGCATCTGCGGGTGGCGGTAGGACACGCACAGTTCCTCTGGCAGCGGGAGTTCCATGACTGCCACCGCTGCCAGGACCTCCCAGGTGGCCGCTGGCCCGCGTCCAGGCGTCCAGCCCCTGCCGAGCCCGGGAAAAGACCGGATCTGTCCTGCTCACTCCACTGCTGCTGCGCTCCAAAGGCCTCTGTGACGTCACCGCCGGGGAAACCTCTGTAGGAGGCGGCCTTTTCCCCGTCCATGCCACCTCGCTCTAATTTAACGTTGGCGAGGGGCCAGTTTGTCGTGCGCTGTGTGCGGGGCAGTACCATGCAATGTACCCTGGCTCTGCGCAGCGGAAGCCCCCCTTCCTCGCGTCGCCGCCGCTGTCTCCTTCGTGCACGCGCTGCTGCTGTGATCTTCCGTAGCTCCTCCTCCCACTCGCTCTCAGCACGGTGGTTTCCTCCTTCCCGGCAGCCAACTTGACCTGGGCCAGGTGGTCATCCAACAGGTTCTCACCGTTGTAGCGGGGAATCTTGGCCCGCTGCTGGACGGATGGGACGGTCATCTCCCGGTCAATCGCTGCTCGTAATCGCTCTGGAATCGCCAGCCCGTTCTGCCCTGAAAAGGGCGGGAAACGGGGCTGGTTTGCTCTGCTCAGTCCCGTCGGGTCTGCTGCTCCGTCCATCGCAGCGAGCCTCTCCGGGGGTGCCGGCGTCTCAGCTCTACGCTCCGTTCCCAGCCGAGCGATGAACCGCTCTGGCCGTTGGACCTCCACCTGGATCCTCATCTTGCTCCATCCCACTCCTGACACCAGTGTGACGTTTGCAAGGTTCACACAAAGAAAGAGGAGCAAGATGGTTGTGATGAACAGGCTTTATTTACACACCACCGACCCCCAACCTGGTTCTGAGCACAGAGAGGAGGGGAGGTCATTCTCCCAGACCTCCGTTTCAGTCATGGTTACACACACATGATACATCTTGCCCTAATCCTGCTAAAGACTGCTGGGTCATTATAATGCAGTTATAATGACACAGCAGTATAACTCAGTAATAACACATTTAATACACACACACAGTAACGTTTTCAACTGGCAAAGCATGCTGGGAAATCCCTGCCCCCCTTAACATGGCCCCGACGTTACAATATTGTTTGCCGATGACACTAATCTATTATGCAGTGGAAACAATTTGGAACAACTTTTGGATACACTCGGAAAGGAATTAGGAAAGCTTAAACTGTGGTTTGATTCAAACAAATTAACGCTCAATTTAAGTAAGACAAAATTTATAGTCTTTAACAACCATCACAACAACTCAGTATCTAAACTCAGTGTAAATGGTGTAGAGATTGAAAGGGTATCTGAAACTAAATTTCTTGGAGTAATAATTGATAATAAACTGTGTTGGAAGTCACATATTAATTATATTAAAGGTAAAGTATCCAAATCAATTGCAATATTACACAGAGTGAAATATTTGCTGAATCAACCCACACTATACACTTTGTATCATTCATTAATACTCCCATACATGACATATTGTACTGAAGTATGGGGAAATACATATAAAACAAACATATATCCAGTCTTTATGCTTCAGAAGAGAGCTATTAGAATAATAAACAAAGCAGCTTACAGGGAACCAACAAACCCACTTTTTCTTAAATTAAAAGCTCTCAAGTTGAAAGATCTGGTTGACTTTAAAACTGCAATAATAATGTTTAAAGTGAAGAATTTATCACTGCCCGCAAATATCCAAAAGTTGTTCCAAATAAGGGAGAAACAATATCATTTCAGAGGAACATGTATATTTCAAAAACCTACAGTGAGAACTACCACCAAGCAACACTGTGTTTCAGTGCAAGGAGTCAGATTATGGAACGATTTTGGACCTGAATTAAAATCATGTACAACGCTTGGGCAATTTAAACAAAAACTAAAGGAAGAAATACTCCAAACATATATGCAAGATGACATGTAAAATCACATAAGGGTTGTCATATCCAGCCTGTGTTGTGCAGTTGCCTAGTTTTTTTTTGTTTGTTTGTTTTTTGTTTGTTTTTTCTTTTTTTTTTCTTTTGTCACATTTGGTCTTAGCTTTGTTCTGAATTGTAATCGCTCTTGTTTTGTTTTTCTTTTTCTTTTGAATTCTTGGATGGAATATGGGTGGGCAATATAAGCTGTGGCTTCAGCCATCACCCATTTCGGATAACTTTTGTTGAACTGTATAATCAGAGGAGTTACTGTCTAATTTGACCTTGTTGGATTTTATTTCCCCCTTTTGCTCTACTATTCAGTTCCTTTTAACCTGTACTATCCGAAATAAAGATTCATTCATTCATTCATTCATTCATTCATTCATTCAAACATCCAGTTTTAGAAGTGACCACTGAGCAAAAAGAGCTTCAGAGAAAAGTGCTGAAAGTCCAAAGTTGATGTGAAGAAGACATTTAAAATCAGAGCCCACGTGGGTCAGCCTGAGCTTCTGGACCTTCTGGTCCCCCTTTGTTAGGAAGCGGCACTGAGGACCACAGTGACGTCATCTAATTCTGCATGACGTGATCCAAACTGCTGCTGCTCCACTCCATCAGATGGTCAGTCACCTCCATCTAGTGGACACACAGGAGAACTACATCATGTCATGTCTGCTTCCTCTGACTCTGACTGGCTTTGGGACTCTGGTTAGACTGGGACTGATGGTTTTTCATCACTTTAGAGACTTGGACTCCGAAGTTATAAAATGTCTCATTTACATCTTAAAACACCAGTTTCATTAATGTGATGATTTCTGCAGCTACACAGTAAAACATGAAGGTCTTTCACTTTAAAAACAGAAGTGTTGATGAATTCCAGTTTACAGTAAAAGTTTCAAACTGTTCTACAGCGATGATTAAAAATGAGATGAGGCTGATTTAATTGTTCTGATTGTAATTCTAAACATTGATCAAAACATTAAAGTTTCCTCCCGTCCTGACTAAAAGCTCCAGTGATCAGTGTGTGTGTCCTTGTGTCAGGTGTGTGTTGGTGACTGTTAATCAGCTCGTTGTCTTTGTGTCTGAGGTCTCTGCTATGGATCAGTGTGAAGACACAGAGGAGGGAGTCCCTCCCTCTCAAACCCCTCTGTGTGGGGACCATGAGAGCCAGACCAAAGGTCAGAGGTGAGAGGACCATCTCTAACTGTCCAGGACTCTTCTCCATGTCAGAGCTCAGCACTCACATCACCGGACCTTCATGATTCACACTCACAGGTCAGAGCAGAACACCAGAAGACACCATGCTGGACCTGGACCTGAACCTGGACCCAGCTGTATGTCCATCAAAAGTGACCGGTCTATAGACAGACTGATTCATTTTAAAGGAGCAGCTTCTTCTCCTAAACTGTAAGTGTGTCTGTGTTCATGTGTGAGTAGATTCTGGGACACTGACTCCTGTTTTCTCAGCTGTTCACCTAAATATGTCCAAGTTACAATTAAAGGATAAATAAAGAACAGAATCACAGGTTTAATTTGAGGAGATTCACATGCAGTCTTCACATTTATGGCCACAAACATACAGCATAACTCAATTAAAGCTGTTATATAGAGAAGATGTGGATATTTTTTAATCAAATCTCCATAAATTAAACAGATGGAATATTGTCAGAGTACTTTATATTCATGAGCTGGTTCTATAAAACCAAAACATTCAATCAAGCTCTCAGTGTGAGTGGAACAGGATAAAAGTGATAATCTCTCTTCTAACTTGATCAATTTAAAACCACAACTATGATTTTCTTCTTGGTCCTGATCATCCAATTTTAAAATAATCATATCTAGGAAACTGCTTCAGCTGCGTCCTTCAGTTTTTAGGGCTCATACATCTGCTGCTGTGACTTCAGGAACATGGACTTCAGAGCTGTGACTGAAGTTTAACAGAATTCTGGGTGAATGAAATGACTGGAAAATGTGAGTGAACAGCTTCCATAGAAAATCTGATCCAGAATCCAGGAGGTTGATATTTGTGACACAGCTTCTTTGAGCGCCTGGTCCTGTCCCACCTCAAGTCCATCACCACCCCTCTCCTGGACCCGCTGCAGTTTGCCTACCGAGCCAACAGGTCTGTAGACGATGCAGTCAACCTGGCCCTCCACTCCATCCTGCAGCACCTGGACTCCCCGGGAACCTACGCCAGGATCCTGTTTGTGGACTTCAGCTCCGCATTCAACACCATCCGCCCCGCTCTGCTCCGGGACAAGCTGTCCCTGCTCAACGTGCCTGACTCCCTCTGCAGGTGGATCATCGACTTCCTGACGGACCGGAGGCAGCATGTGCGGCTGGGAAAGACTGTCTCAGACTATACTAGCATCAGCACCGGATCACCCCAGGGCTGTGTACTTTCCCCCCTACTCTTCTCCCTTTACACCAACTCCTGCACCTCCAGCCACCAGTCTGTCAAGTTGATCAAGTTTGCGGACGACACCACCCTCATCGGGCTCATCTCCAACGGCGACGAGTCCGCCTACAGGAGAGAGGTGGCCCAGCTGGCGTCCTGGTGCAGCAATAACAACCTGCAGCTGAACGCTCTGAAGACAGTGGAGATGATTGTAGACTTCAGGAAAGTCACTACTCCTCTGCCCCCCCTCACCCTCTCAGACTCTCCCATCACCACTGCTGATTCCTTCCGCTTCCTAGGCACTACCATCACCAGGGACCTCAAATGGGAGCTGACCATCAGCTCACTCATCAAAAAAGCCCAGCAGAGGATGTTCTTCCTGCGGCAGCTGAGGAAGCTCAAGCTACCCACCAAGATGTTAGTGCAGTTCTACACAGCCATCATCGAGCCCATCCTCACCACCTCCATAACCGTGTGGTACGCAGGAGCCACTGCCAGGGACAGACTAAGGCTGCAGCGCGTCGTGCGCACTGCTGAGAAGGTGATCGGCTGCAAGCTCCCATCTCTCCAGGATCTGTACATCTCCAGGACCCGGAGGCGTGCTGGCCGGATCATAGCCGATCCCTCACACCCTGGTCACGTACTGTTTGCCCCCCTCCCCTCTGGTAGAAGACTTCGGTCCATCCAGACTAAAACCTCCCGTCACATGAACAGCTTCTTCCCCTCTGCCATTAGACTGCTGAACACTAAGTGACTCTCATGCACCATGTACAGCAGCTCAACCAGACTCATGTCAATCATCACTGTTTTCTTCCTGCATTACCGACTGCACTATATAGTTCTCCACAGTATCTGCTGCTGGCTAATATATATTTTAACTGTTGACCAGTATCACTTAATCTTATCCTACACTTTATTACATGTATAGTTTATTTCTCTTATCTTATCATGTTTAATGTTGCAGCATTGTACCGAGACAAATTCCTAGTTTGTGTACTACATGAACAATGGCAATAAACCTGATTCTGATTCTGATTCTGAGCTTCACAGAGATGAGCTCTTCTGGACTGTCATAGTCTAGAACATGTTACAGCCTGAAACAATGTTTGGATCAAAGTTTAATGTGATATTTAAGATCAGATCAGATCAGATAAGCCTTTATTAGTCCCACAATGGGGAAATTCAAGGATAACAGCAGCAAAGGGATAGCAGCACTCAGAGCAATGGTTAAAAGATAATAAGATCAGAACTGGTTCGCCAAAGCAGTAAATAGATCTGCATATGTACACAGTTATGTCCACAGTGCAGGAGCATTGCAGCTAGATGGTATCAACAACATTACAGTTAAATTACCAACAAAATGTAAATATGGACCCAGACAGTAGATTTCACATTGAATCAACAGTGTTGTTGCCAGCCTCAATAATAATTGTATTTGTCTCAGTTGTGTATTGGAGGGGACGATCTCTATTCTGCAAAGTTGTGATGTTTAATATGGCCTGTGTGAGCAGCACTGGTTAGATTATAAAGTCTGACAGCCGTAGGTAGGAAGGACCTGCGGAACCTCTTCCTCAAGCACTTAGGATGGCACAGCCTACCACTAAATGAGCTCCTCAGTGTGTTCAGTGTGTCCTGCATGGACTCTGACTCCAGCAGAGATGACAGCTTAGCCACCATCCTCCTCTCTCTGATCTACTCCACCAGGTCGAGGCGTCGCCCTAGAACAGAGCTAGCTTTTTATATCAGCCTGTTCAGTCTTTTCCTGTCGGCTGCCATGATACAGCTGCCCCAGCAGACCACTCCATACATGATGGCTGATGCCACCACTGAATCATAAGTCTTCAGGAGTGCTGTTGTGTTGGGTTAGAGTGTTGTGTTCTGGTCCTTCTGACTGGACTGAGAATTCACTTCAAGACTCCATCAGATCCCTGCTGGACTGGCCACAGTTCTGCTTTCTGACTGAAAGGCACATGACTAAAGCTCCACACTGTGAGGAAGGGCTGACCTGTTGAAGCTGCAAGGTTTTCTTCTAACCATCTGTAGGCAGACCACTACGGTTTCACACCAAGCTGAACCAAACGGCTCAGAGCACCAAGGATCAGAACAACCCAGTTATCTCAGCAGGAATCCCTGATTTACATCTGATGTCCTGTTAAATCTAGATCAACTTCATCAGAACCTCTCATTGATGTTTCCATAAATTAAATTATCTGCACTGTCCAGACCCAAGTGGAGGAGTTTAAGTATCCCGGGTCTCATTCAGGAGTGAGGGGAGAATGGAGCGGGAGATTGACAGATGGATCGGAGCAGCCTCTGTAATGATGTGGACGTTGTACCGGTCTGTTGTGGTGAAGAGGAAGCTGAGCTCTAAAGCAAAGCTGTGTATTTACCGTCAATCTACATTCCTACCCTCACCTATGGTCATGAGCTTTGGGTAATGACTGAAAGAATGAGATCACGGATACAAGCGGCTGAAATGAGCTTTCTCTGTAGGATTGCTGGACTCACCCTCAGAGACAGGGTGAGGAGCTCAGTCATCCAGTCATTTTGACAGACAGGCCTGTAAAAAATCTGCCATAATCTATTATCTGTCATGTTAATTGACTTTAATTAAATCACCCTCAGTGTAATCTGTCAAATGTCAGACAGCTTTCAGAACTTTCAGTCATTGTTGAAAAAAATCTGTCAGTGAAGGACAATTTTCAGTTAATGGAGCTGTGAATCAAAGCTAAAATGAAGTGACTTCATGATGGAGGGTTCCACCAGAAAAACACTGCATGGACTCATGGACTGTCCCAGAAAGCCTCCGCCTTTGTCCAAGACTGTCCTGTCATCAACATGAAATGATTTAGTTGATTTTTTTTCCTTGAGTGAAAATATAATGGGAGACTTGATTGTGAAGTAACATAAAATATATATTTGATGGAGATCTTTTCTTAAATTTGGGAGATTTGACATGAATTGACCCATTTGAACATTGGCTGTAATGAATAAATTACCATTTTAATATTGGTTAATTGTAAAAAAAAATAATTAATGCTTTATGTTTTATGAATAAATTATTTATAACTAGAAAAGCACTCGGAGAGCGCAGACCTCCGCCAAGCACCACAGTTCCCCAACAAGAATCCTTTAAAAAATTCCTGGATCCAGACGGTGATCCGGATCACCACCAAAATCTAATCATCTGTAGGATATCCCATTTCTGACAATCTCTGAAAATTTCATGAAAATCCGTCCATAACTTTTTGAGTTATCTTGCTAACAAACAAACAGACAGACAAACCAACGTTGATGAAAACATAACCTCCTTGGCGGAGGTAACAAGTTGCCTATAAGACCTAACAGTCATAATGTGACATTTTCAGTGGATTATTGCCTAATAACATGTGTGGTGTTTTTGTTTCTATCAGTGTCCTCCAGCAAAGACCAGCCTCTCCTGGACCCAGCTGTGTGTCTGTGAAGAGTGACGGGTCTATGGTTGAACCCATTTTCTTCAAAGATGGACACCAGTCTGCTGCTAAAGGGTGAGAATGTAAAATGTTGATTGGGTTTCCTCTGAAAACATCACATCCAACAATGAGAAGATCATTTCCATCAGAGACGACTTTGTGTTTCTGCCAGGATTCATCATTCTAGAAGACAACCCCTTTAACAAACTGTCCATGTGCTAAACTTGAATGTTTTTGCAGCGTTAACCAGCAGAGCTCAGAGGTTCTCAGAGGTCCGTCTGTCCCTCAGCATCAAAGACATCTGGACTCCATATTTATGGTAACAGCTGTTCTACATTCAACACTATTTAATGAGGGAACCTGAAAAAGACTCAGTGACAAGCTGATAGAATTCTACAACATAACACAATCAGACTTTATAATACTGGATTTAATATTGTCCAATAATAAATTTCTACTCAGATCAGAAACTGAGTTTGAAAGTAAACTCTCTCCATTTCTCTGCTTCAGCTGCTGGAGGAAAGCATTGTCCACTTTGTGAAGAAGGAGCTGAAGAAGATGCAGAAAGTTGTGAGTGCAGATTACCCAGGATGCTCAGAGAGTCAGAGGGAGGACGAGGAGGTGTTGGAGGGTGAGGATGAAGATGAGAGGAGGAGCAGCAGAGAGTCATTTCTGAAGATCACACTGAACTTCCTGAGGAGAATGAAGCAGCAGGAGCTGGCTGAGCGTCTGCAGAGTAAGAGGATGTGAACAACTTTACCATGATGGAAAGAGGAAATGGAGCTAATGTGGCAGATTGTTCTCATTTCAGATATTGGTGTAAAAGTTTGTCTTGCTTGTTTGTTCAGGATCCTCTGCTGCAGAGTGCCAACACAAACTGAAGTCTAATTTAAAGAAGAGGTTCCAGTGTGTGTTTGAGGGCACGGCTAAAGCAGGAAAGCCAAGCCTTCTGAAGCAGATCTACACAGAGCTCTACATCACAGAGGGAGGGACTGCAGGGGTCAATGATGAACATGAGGTCAGACAGATTGAAGCAGCATCCAGGAAAGCAGACAGACCAGAAACAACCATCAGACCAGAAGACATCTTTAAAGGCTCACCTGGAAGAGAGGAACCAATCAGAAGAGTGCTGACAAAGGGAGTGGCTGGCATTGGGAAAACAGTCTTAACACAGAAGTTCACTCTGGACTGGGCTGAAGACAAAGCCAACCAGGACATCCACTTCACATTTCCATTCACTTTCAGAGAGCTGAATGTGCTGAAGGAGAAAAAGTTCAGTTTGGTGGAACTTGTTCATCACTTCTTCACTGAAACCAAAGAAGCAGGAATCTGCAGCTTTGATCAGTTCCAGGTTCTGTTCATCTTTGATGGTCTGGATGAGTGTCGACTTCCTCTGGACTTCCACAACACTGAGATCCTGACTGATGTTACAGAGTCCACCTCAGTGGATGTTCTGCTGACAAACCTCATCAGGGGCAAACTTCTTCCCTCTGCTCACCTCTGGATAACCACACGACCTGCAGCAGCCAATCACATCCCTCCTCAGTGTGTTGGCATGGTGACAGAGGTCAGAGGGTTCACTGACCCACAGAAGGAGGAGTACTTCAGGAAGAGATTCAGAGATGAGGAGCAGACCAGCAGGATCATCTCCCACATGAAGACATCACAAAGCCTCCACATCATGTGTCACATCCCAGTCTTCTGCTGGATCACTGCTACAGTTCTGGAGGATGAGATGAAGAGCAGAGAGGGAGGAGAGCTGCCCAAGACCCTGACTGAGATGTACATCCACTTCCTGGTGGTTCAGGCCAAAGTGAAGAAGGTCAAGTATGAAGGAGGAGCTGAGACAGATCCACACTGGAGTCCAGAGACCAGGAAGATGATTGAGTCTCTGGGAAAACTGGCTTTTGAGCAGCTGCAGAAAGGAAACCTGATCTTCTATGAATCAGACCTGGCAGAGTGTGGCATCAATATCAGAGCAGCCTCAGTGTACTCAGGAGTGTTCACACAGATCTTTAGAGAGGAGAGAGGCCTGTACCAGGACCAGGTGTTCTGTTTCATCCATCTGAGTGTTCAGGAGTTTCTGGCTGCTCTTCATGTCCATCTGACCTTCATCAACTCTGGTGTCAACCTCATGGAGGAACAACAGACACCTCTATGGTCTATAATATTTAAAGAGAAACCTAAACTGAATCATCTCCACCAGAGTGCTGTGAACAAGGCCTTAGAGAGTCCAAATGGACACCTGGACTTGTTCCTCCGCTTCCTCCTGGGTCTGTCTCTGCAGACCAATCAGGCTCGAATAAAAGGACTGATGATGACACAGACAGGAAGTAGCTTACAGACCAATCAGGAAACAGTCCAGTACATCAAAGAGAAGATCAGTGAGAATGTGTCTGCAGAGAGAAGCATCAACCTGTTCCACTGTCTGAATGAACTGAATGATCGTTCTCTAGTGGAGGAGATCCAACAGTCCCTGAGATCAGGACGTCTCTCCACAGATGAACTGTCTCCTGCTCAGTGGTCAGCTCTGGGCTTCATTTTAGTGTCATCAGAGAAAAATCTGGATGTGTTTGACCTGAAGAAATACTCTGCTTCAGAGGAGGTTCTTCTGAGGCTGCTGCCAGTGGTCAGAACCTCCAACAAAGCTGAGTAGGTGGATCTATTAGGAATTCAAATATATGTATGATGTTTAATGTGAGGGAAATGCAAACAGTTTGCCATGATTGATCCTCAGGTTGAGCAGCTGTAACCTCTCAGAGAGAAGCTGTGAAGCTCTGTCCTCAGTTCTCAGCTCCCAGTCCTCCAGTCTGAGAGTCCTGGACCTGAGTAACAACGACCTGAAGGATTCAGGAGTGAAGATTCTTGCAGTTGGACTACAGAGTCCACATTGTAGACTGGAGACTCTCAGGTCAGGATTTAGTTGGTTTGTGACAAGTTAAAGATTTATATTTAATGACAAAAATCAACATTTTTCTGAATCTTCTTTTAATGTCTTCAATTCTATCTCCCTCCAGTCTATCAGGGTGTCTGGTCTCAGAGGAAGGCTGTTCTTCTCTGGCCTCAGCTCTGAGGTCCAACCCCTCCTATCTCAGAGAGCTGGACCTGAGCTACAACCATCCTGGAGAGTCAGGAGAGAAGATCCTGTCTGCTCTACAGGAGGATCCACTCTGCAGACTGGAGACTCTCAGGTATGGTCAGAGATCAGGGAATGATGCAGAGATTTATGTCATGCTTCAATTTATTAACTAATGTTTTGTTTGGACTTTTATTAATGAGAATTTGAGTAGGAAGGGTGTTCCATGTGAAGGATTCAGCACAGCTCTGATTGTGTCAGCAGCAACTCACACCTTCATGCCACTTGTTTCCTTTTCAATGATTGAAGTGAACTGAGTCAGAATGACCATGGACTCAGAAGTCTTCTACTACATGAAACCAGCTCTTCATGAGGAACTTTTTAAATCTGTTGTAACATGTTTAATTTTTAGTTGAGTCAGCATTTGGGACATAGTGACATCAGATGACTTGATGCACAGGAAACGGTTTTCATTTTGTGAGAATCTTAGCATCTAGTTGGTATAGCCTAGCCCACAAAGGCAGGTTCTAACAGGCCACTGCATCCATCTGTTGATGGAAGACATTCTGATCAACAGTTATGATCAGAGATGTGGAGGGGACTGGAAAACCACAGCTGAGTAAAAGTGGCCCTCCACAAATGACTTTGGAGAAACTGAAGGTACCATATAATGTTACGTGAGAAAAAGTCACTAAGCAGCTAATATTTACTGTACATAGTAAATAAACTAGAAGAGCACTCAGAGAACACATACCTCCACCAAGGCTCCTTCTGTCCCTCATGGATCCCCTCCAAAATGTAATGGGTTTGTGTGTAGGCCTAGAGCCACTTCTGGTGAAAATTGCATCAAAGTCTGTCAAGTAGTTTTGGACTATTGTTGCTAACACACTGAGAAGATCAGAGCCTTGGTGGAGGTATGCACTCACAGATCATCACCAAAATGTAATGGGTTCCTCTATAGACCAAGAACCACCTCTGGTGAAAACTTCATCCAAATCCATCCAGTAGTTTTTCTGTAATCCTGCTGCACAAATACAAACAAAGGCCTTGGTGGAGGTATGCACTCTCAGATCATCACCAAAATCTAATCATCTGTTCTGTGTCATTACACACCTTTCCTGAAAATTTCATCAAAATCCATTGATAACTTTTTGAGTTATGTTGCTCACAGTCAGACAGACAAACCAACAAACCAACCAACGCCACTAAAAACATTACCTCCTCCCTCCCCTGGTGGAGGGAAATATGGCAAAATAAGTCCACAATACAAAATTCTCATTGCTGTAAAAATCAAACACAAACTTTGCCTTGTTCAAAGCAGAAATATTCCTACATAATTGACTTTTTATTCCCTGCCAGATGAAACCCAAAGGGGTTGAAGAGCTCTTTGGGTTTGCCTTTGGGTGAGGATTCAAGGTCTGATGTCTCAGCAGGATCTAGAAAAACTTGTCCATGCATTTATCTTCAGTAAACTTAACTACTGTAACACTGTCCTCACAGGTCTCCCTAAAAAGTCCATCAGACAACTGCAGCTGGTTCAGAACGCTGCAGCTGGAGTCCTCACTAAGACCAAGAAAGTAGATCATCTAACTCCAGACCTCAGATCTTTACATTGGCTTCCGGTCTGTCAAAGAATAGACTTCAAAATACTGTTGTTGGTTTATAAAGCTCTGAATTGGTTTTGGGCCAAAATACATCACAGATCTGCTAGTCCATTATGAACCACCCAGAGCCCTCAGGTGGTCAGGGTCAGGTCTACTATCTGTGCCCAGAGTTAGAACCAAACATGGTGAGGCAGCATTTAGTTTTTATGCTTCTCACAGGTAGAACAAACTCCCAGAAAGTATCAGGGCTGCTGAAACTCTCAGCTGCTTTAAATCCAGGTTAAAAACTCTCCTATTTGCTGCAGCCTTTCAGTAGAACAATTGTTAGTCTCCTACAATGTCCTGTAACTTTTATTTCTTGCATGTTTTCTGTCTTATTCTGTTTTAGCTGGTTTTTGTTTCCCTTTAATTTACTTTTTAGTTTGCTTCTAAATTCTTATGTATTCCTTTTGCAACTTCCTGTAATGTTTGAATGTTTTTATGTAAAGGCGCCATCACCCCTTAATGTTAGCGCGGTGGCGAAGTGGTTAGCACTGCGGCAGCACAGCAACTCACCCTTGACCGGGGGATCCTGGGTTTCATCAAAGCCCCTGACCAACAGTGATCTGTGTGGAGTTTACATGTTCTCCCCGTGTCTAAGTGGGTTTATTCTGGGATTTCTCTGGTTTTCTCCCTCATGCCAAAAACATGCAAGTTACGTTGATTGGAGACTCTAAAGTGGCCCCAGGTGTGAATGTGTGTGTGAGTGGTGAAAGGGCTGGGCGCCGCACCAGTGACTGCCTCATCCACTCATGTGGATGCCCTGTAATTTCCCCATTGTGGGACTAATAAAGGACTCTAAAATCTAAAAAAAAAAAAAAATAAAAAAAAATCTAAAGCACTTTGATTGCTGCTGGTGGGTCAGGAAGCACCATGTTAGGCATCATGCCGCCATCAGTGTGTGAATGGGTGGATAGCAGGATCTGTAAAGCGCTTTGGTCATCAAGAGATGAGAATAAAAGCGCTATATAAGTGAATACCATTTACCATTTGTCTTGTACATGAAATGTGCTACAAATAAACTTGCCTTGACTTGCCTTTGGGCGAAGGCTGATGGGAGATTATGTTCTGGGTCAGTCAGCCCGTCCATCCGTCTGTCCTTCCATCCATCCATCTGTCCCACTTTTGTGAAATCAACTCCTCCTACAGTTTTGCTCCGATGGTTTTGAATCTTGGTACCATGGTTTGATATACTCTGATGTGCATATTGCAATTTCACTCTCACCAGATGACCTTGAGGTCAAAGGTCAGAGGTCATAGTTTCCCTAAATCTTGTAAACACAATAACTCCTGAAAGAAATGATGTAGGCCAGGCCTTTTCAATTAGCAGCCCACAGGCCACATGCGGGCCGCAACCAACCTCCGAGCAGCCCAGGCCCAGTCTGTGGCCCAGCCAGAGAAGCAAAGGCCAACACGCTCCACAGAACCGCAGAAATTCATCAGTTACCACAGACCACAAATGTAACACTCCACACAGTCCAGCAACCATCAACCCACAACACAGCACACCTGCCCTGAAGGGTGGACTCTGTTATTATGACTGTGGCTGTCCCAGTGGCAGGACATCAAGCCTACACCAAATGTGAACAGGTGGTGCGACTTCACACAAAATCAATGGAAAGAGGCGAGCACACACAAAATCATGCACTCACCTCCAAGGGACAGTACCAGCAACGAGACTCTGCCGTTGTCGGAGCAAAAGCATCAACATTGGAGAGCAAACCAGCTCAAAAATGAGACTGCCACCCACCCAGAGAAAGGAGTGGGAGCTCCCCAGCTGAATCGGGACGCCGCTGCCACCCACCCACGGACTCCTACCACAGACGTGCCAACAAGGCCATCAGGCTAACAATGCAAACGGCACCATCCCACGAAGCCCCAGAGGTAGGGACAGCCCCCCAGGTGAGCCCCCCAGTCAGACAATGCAAACCCAATCATGACGTTTGTTGTGTATGTAAATAGGCTGTATGACTAAGATGGCGGCCGGGTTGGTCATGGGCTAGACCAGGGTGGCAACTGACGGTTTCTGGTGGTGACACAGCCCATGGTATAAAGGTGTGGGTGGAATAGGCTCTGTTTCTTTCTTCGTGGAGCCACCTGGTCAGCGGGGCATATGCCGTAAGCCTGTTTATATATCTGACACTGTATATAATACAAGCTCCGTTAAACTGCAGCAACCGTGTTCTTGCTTTGTACCAGTTATGGACATAACATTTGGCAACAAGGTAAAAGCGGCAATGGATGATTTTGGTGCTGAACTTCGGCCGTTTTTGGAGGCACCGGTCATGCCGCCCATGCCATGGCCTCATTGGTTCTCGTGTTTTACCAACTACCTAGTGGTCTTGGACCTCGGACAGCGTGAGAGGCTCCGTGCGAGGTCAGTATTAATCCATATGTTGGGCACTGAGGGGCAGAGAGTGCTGGACAGTCTGGGTGGGGCCGACAGTTTCAACAGTGTGGTGGAATTAATGGCGTGCCATTTTCATGCTGGAGAGAGCGTCACGGTCCGGCGCATCCATTTTCGACAGCGCCGCCAGCATCAATGTTCGTAGCCGGGCTCCATAGGCTGGCGAGGGGGTGTGAGTTTGGACCTCTGGAAGAAGAAATGATTCGGGACCAACTGGCGGAACACGTTCGTAGTGAAGCACTCCGGTCCAGGTTGTTGGAATTTCCAGGAGAGTTGACATTGCCCACAGCTGTTGAGTTCGCCCAGCGTTTTGAGGCAGCGGAGATCATCGCGAGGGGCCTGCCTGAAGAGGCTCTTCGGGGCAAAGATGATGCTTGCGCGAAGGCACCGAGTTGGGACCCTAACGACAGTGACGCCGGAGGTGACTCATATGCCACAGTGGTGAAGATATGGTCTGACCCTGGTACGCCTCATTGTTATGGGTGTGGGTCCCCTGTTCACCGCTATAAAGCCAATGTGTGCCCAGCGAGAGGAAAGCGATGTGGCTAGTGCGGTCTGCGGGACCACTTCACCAGGACGTGCGACAACTTTGTACGCAGGAGCTGTAGGAGATACCCAGGTTCTGCACGGAAGTCTCCGACCATCGTGCATACGGTCTCCCCAGCGACTACAGGGAGGATTGGCTGTGATGTCATGCTCGACGGTGTCGTGGTTCCGCTGTTGGTTGACACAGGTGCTGTTATCTCAGTGTTGAACATGACAACCGTGAACAGTTTGTTTCCCCACTGTGAGATTAAACCACCTGAGAGAGACTATTATGGCTACGGACTGGATAGGCTGGCTGTGATGGGCTTTATGGAGATAGAAGCCCGTTATGGGCCGGTCATGGTCCCCCGAGCCCGCATCCATGTCACCGCTGCGGGGGTTAACATCATGGGGTGTAACCTATTTTATAGCCTGGGTTTTTCGATCGCCAACATGTCGGGTGAGGAGTGGTCGAGCTGTGGACTGTGGAGCCGGCCGACTCCGCTGATGGATGGCGTGGAGATGAGGGAATCGGACTGGTTGGACATGTGTCAAGAAGGAGAGCATGTTCGGCGCTATGCGAGGATGCCATGGTTTGGACCTGATGCTGGTCTGTTTGATGCCCAAACTGGGGGTGTGGAATGGCACGATGGGACCTCGTAGGCAGCCTGTAAGGATGAGGTGCCCACACTGGATCCAGGAAGAGCGGGACCAGAGAGCGAGTTGTTTCATCGCTCGGGAAGACAGTCAACCATGGAAAACACGAACTGGGCCCAGGAGTCGACCGGACCATTGGTGGAGACCAGTCAGACCCATCGTCATCGGAGGAGGAGGCTGCGGGCTTCCCTGCAGGTCAGCGATCTGGTGCGGCCTAGGGTTGAGACCCGGATGACAGGCCAACACGGCTCGCGTGAGCAGTGTGACGAGAGGAGGCGGCTTCGAGTGGAGGCCGTTCGGAGCAACGGGTTTCTGCGCTTGTCTGACCAGACCTGGAGGCTCCCGAATGAGCTGCGCAAGTTGGAGGAGACGGGACGATGCGGGGGGAGCCCGAGGTCAAGAGACGGAAGCGTCGGGAGAAAAACCCACCTGAGGACTGAGAGAATTGTTTTATTTTTGTCTGTGTCTTTTCTTCTCAGTCCGTTTGTGTTTTATTTTCTGCTTTATGTTCATTTGTTGCTGGTTGGTACCTTGTTTAATTAAAAAAAAAAAAGAAAGAAAAGAGAAATGTGAGGAATATGAGCTCTTTGTGGGGGTAATTTTCTATTGTAATTATGGTATTTATTTCTGGGATCTTGACCTGAGGGGCTCGTTTGTGGAAATTATGTGTTGATTTTGTGAGGAAATTTTATTGGAATAATGTTTTATGTGCCCAATTTTGGGGTGGTGGGGCGTGTTTAGCCCATGTAAATTGTGTGTAATTGGTTGTTTACATACCCAACGTTTGAAATGTGCCCAGTGTGTGAGGGTGTGTTGGGGGGGGCAGTAGCTAGTATTCATCTTGTGTTTGTGTGTTTTGTGTGGAGCTGTTCCGGGATTATTTTGATTTTGTTTTATTCCCTTAGTTACACGGCTTTGTTTTGTGTTTGGCTGCAGAATAATTCGCCCAGCCATGTGGGGGTGCTGGTAGTCCACCTGGCCCCCAGTTAGTTGTGTGCATGGATAGGTTGTTGATTGTTTTGTAATTGTTTTGTTTTAGAGTGTGAGTCAGGAAGCAAATTTGGGGGGGACCTATCTGTACGCCTGGCATTTTTTTTTTGGGGGGGGGGGGGGGGGTGTTGTGTATGTAAATAGGCTGTATGACTAAGATGGTGGCCGGGTTGGTCATGGGCTAGACCGGGGTGGCAACTGCCGGCTTCCGGTGGTGACGCCGCCCATGGTATGAAGGTGTGGGCGGAAGAGGCTCTGCCTCTTTCGTCGTGGAGCCACCTGATCAGTGGGACGTGTGCCGTAAACCTGTTTATATATCTGACATTGTATATAATAAAGCTCCGTTAAACTGCAGCAATCGTGTGCTTGCTTTGTACCATAAGAATGTTATTTTGGGGATTTCAGCAGCAGGTTGAACACAGCTGCAGAAGTTATAAAGGCAACTTTGTCTGTCTGCAACTCACTCAGACGGTGAATTTATGTCTATTCGTGTGTTTATATTGAGTTATAATGGAATCACACCGCAGGAAAAATTCACCCATTGGCGTTTGGTGTGAAGGCACCTTAAAACCTGTCATTGTCAACTCTGAAACATAAAATTAATGATGAAAATCATCAGTTTGGACTGATACCACAATAGTGGATGTGCAATGGTTTTAGATAGACAGATGTACTTTATTGATCCCAAACTGGGAAATTACATGTCCGTTAATGTTATCAGTCTTTTCTTGGTGGGGTTTGTGCATTGAAGTGTTTGATAGTTAATTTTTTATTCAGCTAAATGCATTTTGTGATGTGCCAAGGTCAGTTATGACCAGGATGGAGTAGATTTGATTTCTAAAAGGAAACAAATGTTAATGCTACTAACAGTGCACACTTGAGTTTTTACTCACTTTGAGATATGCCTGAGTAAGATGTGACCAAAATGGTTATTTAGAGGATTTTAATTTTTTTTTTTCATTCCATTTAACTGTTTTTCAATTCAATTCAATTCAATTCAATTCAATTCAACTTTATTTATATAGCGCCATTTCACAACAACAGTCATCTCATAGCACTATCAACTGTAGGGAGGACCCCCACAGTTGCAGAAAGACCCCAGCAATCAGGCGATCCCCTGTGAGCAAGCACTTGGCGACGGTGGAGAGGAAAAACTCCCTTTTAACAGGAAGAAACCTCCAGCAGAACCAGGCTCAGGGAGGGGCAGTCATCTGCTGCGACTGGCTGGGGGGTGAGGGGATAGAGAAGAAGAAAAGAACAGACATGTAGAGAGCAAACAGCACGATGGGGACTCAATCTATGGGCGAGAACAAACAAATGTTAATGACCAGCAAAAAAAAAAAAAATATTTCATAGAGAGTGAGGAAAGGAGTGAGGCCCAGTGCATTACTGGAGGTCCCCCGGCTGACTAAACCTATTAGCAGCATAACTAAGGGAGGGTTCAGAAAACACATGATCCCTCCCTAATTGTAGGCTATATCAAAAAGGTAGGTTTTAGCCCTATTCTTAAAAACAGAGATCGAGTCTGACTCCCGAATCCAGATTGGCAGCTGATTCCACAGGAGAGGAGCTTGATAACTGAAGGCTCTGCCTCCCATTGTACTTTTGGAGATTCTAGGTATTACAAGTAAACCTGCATTTTGGGAGCGTAGTGCTCTGTTAGGATGATACGGTAGTATCAGATCTTTTAAATAAAAAGGAGCCTGATTGTTTAGGGCTTTGTAAGTAAGAAGAAGGATTTTAAACTTAATTCTAAACTCTATGGGAAGCCAATGAAGGGAGGCCAGAACCGGAGAGATATGATCTCTCTTTCTAGTACCTGTTAAAACTCTTGCTGCAGCATTTTGGATCAGCTGAAGACTTTTTAAAGATGTTTTAGGACAGCCTGATAATAAAGAATTACAATAATCTAATCTCGAGCTAACAAAAGCGTGGATCAGCTTCTCAGCATCACTCTGAGACAAGATGCTCCTAATCTTGGCAATATTACGCAAATGATAGAAGGCAGTCTTAGAAACAAATTTAATATGTGAATTGAAGGACAAATCCTGATCAAAAATAACTCCAAGGTTCCTCACAGAGCTATTAAGAGAAAGAGTAACTGCATCCAAACTGAAAGTTTGATTTGGAAAGGAATTTCTAAGGTTTTTTGGACCAACAAGAATGACTTCAGTCTTATCTGAATTTAATAGCAGGAAATTACAAGTCATCCAAACTTTGATTTCCTTAAGACAGGCTTCTAACTTGGCTAATTGATTAGTATCATCTGGCTTCATTGACAGGTATAATTGTGTGTCATCTGCATAACAGTGAAAATGTATACAGTGCTTTCTAATAATGTTGCCTAACGGAAGCATATATAAACTAAAAAGAGTAGGGCCAAGCACAGATCCCTGTGGAACTCCATGACTAAGCTTTGAGCTGAGAGAAAACTCATCATTTACATGAACAAACTGGAACCTATCAGATAAATAAGATCTAAACCACTGCAACGAAGTTCCATTAAGTCCAACATAGTGTTCTAATCTATCAAGTAGAATATTATGATCAATAGTATCAAAAGCTGCACTAAGATCTAAAAGGACAAGTACAGAAACTAGTCCATTATCAGATGCAATGAGGAGGTCGTTAGTGACCTTCGCTAAGGCTGTTTCAGTGCTATGATGGATTCTAAACCCAGATTGAAACTCCTCAAATAAACCATTTCCCTGCAGGTGGTCAAATAATTGCGTAGCAACAACTCTTTCTAAGATTTTTGAAATGAAAGGGAGATTAGAGATTGGTCTATAGTTAGCTAAAGCTCCTGGATCTAGCGTTGGCTTTTTGAGTAAGGGTTTAATTACAGCCGTTTTAAAAGCCTGCGGTACATGGCCTAAAGTTAATGAAGAATTGATTATATGAAGAATAAAGCTACCAATAAGTGGGAAGACTTCTTTAAATAACCTGGTAGGAATAGGGTCTAAAAGACAAGTTGAAGGTTTGGATGAGGAAACTATTTTGTCTAACTCACAAAGGTCGATTGGAGTAAACTCATCAAGACAGACATCAATAGAAGGAGTTGTAGTAGTTACAGTATTTAAGTTAACTGTGGGAAGAATCTGATTGATTTTATCTCTGATGGATGAAATTTTATTATTGAAAAAGTTCATAAAGTCCTGACTAGTAAGCTCTAAGGGGATGCTAGGATTGACAGAGTCCTGACTCTTTGTCAACCTGGCTACAGTACTGAAAAGAAACCTGGGATTATTCTTGTTATCTTCTATTAATGCAGAGTAATAACTCGTTCTAGCTTTTCTAAGAGATTTTTTATAAATTAAAAGATGATTTCTCCAAGCTAAATAGATTTCATCTAAATTAGTAGAGCGCCATTTTCTTTCTAATTGACGAGTCTTCTGTTTTAAGCTACGAGTTTCTGTGTTGAACCAAGGAGTTAAAAATCTCTGATTAGACTTTTTCTTTTTTAAGGGGGCCACCAAGTCTAGAGCCTGATGCAGAGAAGCTGAAACACTATCCACCATGTTATCAATTACAGAAGGAGCAAGCTGTCTATAGCTTATTTCCGTTGTGTTGACACATGGCATAGAGGAAACAATCTGCATAAATTTGGAAACAGCATCATCTGAGAGGCATCTACTGTGATAATATTTTTCTTTAGGAGCCAAATAGTCAGAAATAGTAAAATCAAAGGTTAACAGACAATGGTCTGACAGTACAGGGTTATGAGGAGACACTACAAGATTTTCTATTTCTATGCCATATGTCAGAACAAGGTCCAATGTATGGTGGAGGTAATGAGTAGAATTTCCTACTTTCTGAGAAAACCCAATCGAGTCTAATATTGAATTAAAAGCCACATTAAGGCAGTCACTATCTACATCCACATGTATATTAAAGTCCCCTACTATAATTATTCTATCAGATTTCAGCACTAAATCAGCTAAGAAATCAGGAAATTCGGATAAAAATTCTGAATAGGTTGATGGGGGACGATAAACTATGGCAAATAAAATTGGGTTTAACCTGGAATTGCTAAAGTGCCCAACACTGAGGACCAGGCCCTCAAAGGAATTATAACATGTTTTTTGCTTTACATTAACTAGTAATTTGGAATGGTAAATTGATGCTACTCCTCCTCCACGACCAGAACTTCTGGGATTTTGACAGTTTAAATAACCAGAGGGAGTTGATTCATTTAAACCAACATAATCCTCTTGCCCTAACCAAGTCTCTGTAAGGGAAATTAAATCAATCTGATGATCAATTAACAGATCATTGACTAACAGAGACTTGGGAGTTAGAGACCTAATATTTAATAAACCACATTTAATTTTTAAATTATGAGGAGGAACAGAGGCCAAATCATTCAATTTAGAGGCTTTATGTTTAATTTGAGTTTTACCAATATATTTTCAAGAGGAAAAATATTTCTACTACTTCAAATTCAAAGATTCAAAGATTTGATTTGTCAATACTACTATATGTACAGGACATACTGTACAGGAGAACTGAAATAGTGTTTCTCTCTCTCTTCAGTGGTGTGTACAATATAAAAATAAGAAAAAAAGGAATAAGGCTGGAAAACAGCAGCCTATGTACAGCAATGCTACCTGTAGTGTAAATGGCGACAAAAGATCGACCCAGACCTCCCATAGTGCAAATAATGATAAATGATGAACCCCAGCAATCCTATATAGAGAAAAATAGAGCAGTAATACTCAGTTTTGTTTTTTTTTCTTTTGTTACTTATTTGTACCTGTAGGTAGATTTGGTTTGCAGTCTGGTGACAAGCCACCGGCTGCTGGTCGCTGCGTGCGCGAGCGCCCTAAACCTACATGTTTTTGGTATGCGGGAGGAAACCGGAGAAATCCCGGAGTAAACCCACGCAACACGGGGAGAACATGCAAACTCCACACAGCTCACTGTTGGTCGGGGGCTGGAATCAAACCCACGATCTCATGATCCCCGCGATCCCCCGGCCGAGGGTAAAACTGTGCTGCCACAGTGCTAAACCACTGCGCCACCATGCAGTTGGTAGAGCATCCACCCCACACCCGGGAGGACGGGGTTTAAATCCCGACCGGGTCATGCCGAAGACCATATAAAAAGCGGAACTTCCTGCCATCCAGCTTGGTGCTCAGCAATAATGGAATGGAGGAGGGAAATTTGTGGCGGTGCCTTGCATGGCAGTGACCCCTCTGATTCTACATATATGTGTGATTGACATTGTAGATAAGAGAAACATAATTTCATTCTACTGTACATGATTGGCTGTATGGATTTGAATGACAGTAAAGATGGCTTATCCTTATCCTTAGTTGCAAGCTCAATGTGGTAGTGTAGGTACAGACAGTGACAGATAGGACTGTATATGATTAATATTGCAATAACAGACAGCAGCAGGTATGGCATTTGTTGGAGCCTTCTTGGCCAGTGATGTGGTGTTGTTGTACCAGGAGAGGTCCTCAGAGATGTGCACCCCCGGGAACTTGGTGTTGCTCATCCTCTCCACAGCTGCACCATTGATGATCAGAGGGGGATGCTATGTGTGTCTCCTCCTGAAGTCCCCCCACAGTCTCCTTGGTTTTTCCCACATTCAGGAAGAGATTATTGCCTTTTCACCACCGGACCAGTTGGCTCACCTCATTTCTGTAGTTGGCCTCCTCGTTGTTGGTGATGAGGCCCACCGCCATGGTGTCGTCCACAAACTTGATGATGTGGTTGGTGTTGTAGGCTGGTACGCAGTCATGGTTCAGCAGGGTGAAGAGCAGCAGGCTGAGAACACACCCTTGTGGGGTCCCTGTGCTCAGTGTGATGGTCTTGGAGGTGTTGCTGCCAACCTGCACATTCTGTGGCCTCCCTGTGAGAAAGTCCAGCACCCAGTTACAGATAGAGGTTTTAAGTCCCAAGTGTCTGAGTTTTTGTATTAGGTGCTGGGGTATGATTGTGTTGAATGCTGAACTGAAGTGCAAGAACAGCATTCACACATAGGAGTTCTTTGAGTCCAGGTGGGTGAGGGCTGGATGGAGAGCAGCAGCGATGGCATCTTCTGTGGATCTGTTTGATCTGTATGTAAGCTGAGATGGGTCGTGGGAGAGAGGGATTATGGAGGTGATGTTCTGCATGACCAGCTGCTCAAAGTGCTTCATTATGATGGAGGTCAGTGCTACAGGCTGGTAATCATTGTAGCTGGATGGGCCGGGCTTCTTTGGGATTGGTATTATGGTAGCTTTTTTGAAACATGTGGGGACAACAGTTTGACTCGGTGAGATGTTGAAGATATCAGTCGGGACATTCTTGAGCTCCTCTGCACAGTCCTTCAGAATGCAACCCGGGATGCTGTCTGGTCCAGCTGCCTTGCGTGGGTTGATCCTGCAGAGAGTCCTCTTCACGCTTGATCCCACAAGACAGAAGTTCTGCTCAACCCCAGCACTGTTATCGTGTTGTTATTCACTTTTGAGTCCCTTTGTCATGTGCCAAGCGTACATTTAAAACCAAGACAATGAACAGTGCATATTTTTCATCATATCGATCTCTGTTGGTTTGAAATTTGTCGTATTCAACAGATCACTGAACATGTGCGGCCCAGTTACGTCTTGATTTCAATATCTGGCCCAACTGATTTTGTAATTGAATAGCCCTGCTGTAGGCATTTCAAATCGATACAGTAGTTGTATCTAATACACAATTTGGATGACTGACACCCTGACCTGACTATGGGTTTGGGGGTCAAAGGTCAAAGTTCAAAGTTAACATTGCAGTTGCACTATGGTAAATGGTAAACGCTACATTTATTATTACTATAAAATGAGTAAAGCTCGGGCCACCAAATCTGGTACATAGGTTCACCTTGGGATCCTGACCCCTGACTATGGGTTTGAGGTCAGAAGTCAACATTAACATTCCATCTGCCTTATTATTGTTCAACGAAGAAAGCTAGGGTCACCAAACTTGGTACACAGGTTCTCTCTGAGACCATGACCTCTGACTACAGGCTTGGAGTCAAAAGGTCAAAGTTCAAGGTTGGCACTCCCTATGATCGCTTACTATAGAACGTGTAAAACTCTCTAGGGTCACCAAACTCGCTACACAGGTTCGCCTCAGGATCCTGACTGACAACTATGGGTTGTATGCTTTGTTGTTTATTCGTGGATGATGGCTTATCATAATTTGGTTCTGCCACAGTTATTATATTGAAAAGTAGAAAACTGCTCTCTGTCAGCAAATATTAGTATCTTCAAAGAAAATGGATGAGGAGGATATTGCACTCGCCTCAGAGTGCTCTTGTTGCATGTTGTAAATGTGAGCCCCACTACAGTTTATCATCTATCTATAGATCAATGCAAGGAAAACCAAGGAACTGGTGGTGGACTGCTGCAGACGAGGACAACCCCCCACAGCACCGGTAAACATCCAGGGAACAGACATTGAGATGATGGCATCTTACAAGTACCTGGGTGTTCACCTGAATTCAATTCAATTCAGCTTTATTTATAATGCGCCACATCACAACAAAAGCCGTCTCGTGGCGCCACAGTGCAGATAAAAAAAATCACACAGTCACAGAAAAACCCAGCAATCAGATGATCCCCTATGAGCAAGCACTAGGCGACAGTGGAGAGGAAAAACTCCCATTTGGAAGGAAGAAACCTCTAGCAGAACCAGGCTCAGGGAGGGGCAGTCGTCTGCTGCGACTGGCTGGGGATGAGGGGATAAGGAGGATGGAAGGACAGACATAAAGAACATAGCAGTAAGATGCCAAGTACAATATTGGAGGTCAACCAGCAGTATGGATCACATAACAATAGAACAAGAGTGGGGTTAAAAGACACAAATACCCTCCTTAAACAAAGGCTATATTAAAAAGGAAGGATTTTACCCTGTTCTTAAAGACAGAGACTGAGTCTGACTCCTGGACCCAGAGCGGTAACTGGTTCCAGAGAGAAGGGGCTTGGTAGCAGAAGGCTCTGCCTCCCACCGTACTTTTGGAGATTCTGGGCACCACAAGTAAACCAGCATTTTGGGAGCGTAATGCTCTGTTAGGATGGTAAGGTAATATCAGATCTTTTATATATTGG
Organism: Pholidichthys leucotaenia; assembly: GCA_020510985.1. Lineage (NCBI taxonomy): Eukaryota > Metazoa > Chordata > Actinopteri > Cichliformes > Pholidichthyidae > Pholidichthys > Pholidichthys leucotaenia. The sequence goes on from CM035850.1 coordinate 12,570,183, forward strand.
GGGGCCAGATTGTTAAGAGCTCTGAAAGTAAGAAGAAGGATTTTAAACTTGATTCTGAATTCAATGGGTAGCCAATGGAGGGAGGACAGAACTGGGGAAATATGATCTCTTTTTCTAGAACCAGTTAAAACTCTAGCAGCAGCATTTTGAATCAATTGAAGACTTTTTAAAGATACTCTAGGACAACCAGATAATTGTCGTCGGCCTCCATCGGTCTATGATGACCATGGAAGAGAATCCTAAACGTCTACTCTGCTGGAACAGCACCGCCTGTGGCTGAACAGGCCGATGCGCGAATGGCAGTCCCTGTCACACAGGCCGCACTTGTGGGTGGTCTCCGTGCTGCTGGGTCTGTGGCGGTTCTTCCTGCGGGTCCTTTTTTCATCTGCTGCAGCAGTCAGTCTCTCTTCACCCGCCTTGAGCTGTCTGGTCAGGGTGCCTCTCAATTTGGAGCGGTCCGTTGCAAGGTCCTCCCAGTGCTCTGTGTTGACCTCCAGGGCCTTCATGTCACTCTTGCAGACGTCTCTAAAGCGCAGCTGTGGGCGGCCAACGTCTCTCTTGCCAGTTGCCAGCTCTCCGTAGAGGACGTCTTTGGGGATTCTGCCATCCTCCATACGGTGAACGTGGCCTAGCCAGCGGAGCCTGCGCTGCCTGAGTAGAGTGAACATGGAGGGAAGGCCGGCGTGGGACAGAACTTCTGTGTTGGGCACTTTGTCCTGCCAGGATATGTCCAGGATGTGGCAAATGTAGCGCAAGTGGAAGGAGTTCAGTCTCTTTTCCTGCCGGGCGTATGTTGTCCACGTCTCACTCCCATAGAGCAGTGTGCTGATGACGCAGGTGTTGTACACTGCCATCTTCGTCTTGACAGAGAGTTTGGGATTCTCCCACACTCGTGTGGTGAGGCGAGTGAGTGTGAAGACTGATTTTCCAATCCTCTTGTTGATCTCTGTATCAAGGGAGAGGTTGTTGCTGATCGTGGACCCCAGGTACGTGAACTGATTCATGACCTCCAGATCGTAGTCGTCGATGGTGATGGCTGGTGGTGCTTCCGTGCCTTGCGCCAAGACGTTAGTCTTCTTCAGACTGATGGTAAGCCCGAAGTCCTTGCATGACTGGGAGAAGCGGTCCATCAGGGTCTGAAGCTCCTGCTGTGTGTGGGTTGCGACTGCAGCGTCGTCTGCGAACAGCATGTCTCTGATTAGAGCCTCGCGTACTTTGGTTCTGGCTTTCAGGCGGGCCCGGGCGAGGTTGAAAAGCCTGCCGTCAGATCTTGTGTGCAGGTAGATTCCCTCTGTTGCTGTGCTGAAGGCATGCCTCAGGAGCATAGCAAAGAAAATCCCAAAGAGGGTTGGCGCAAGTACACAGCCCTGTTTCACTCTGCTGCGTATGTTGAATGGCTCTGAGACGTTGCCATCATGCTGCACTATCCCCTGCATGTTGGTGTGAAACGATTCGATGAGGCTTTGCAACTTTGGTGGGCATCCTATCTTTGGCAGGATCTTGAAAAGGCCCTCTCTGCTGACCAGATCGAACGCTTTGGTGAGGTCGATGAAGGTGACGTACAGGGGCATGTTCTGTTCTCTGCATTTCTCCTGGAGTTGGCGGATGGAGAATATCATGTCTACCGTCGATCGCTCAGCGCGGAAGCCACACTGAGACTCGGGGTAGACACGTTCGGCAAGCTTCTGTAGACGAACGAGAACAACTCCTGCGTAGACTTTGCCAACAACGCTGAGGAGGGAGATGCCCCTGTAGTTGTTGCAGTCGCTTCTCTCCCCTTTGTTTTTGTAGAGGGTGATGATCTTGGCGTCCCTCATGTCCTGTGGTACGGCACCTTCCTTCCAACACTGGCAGAGGATGTCATGCAATGGCAGCAGTAGGGCGGTCTTGCAGTGCTTGATCAGGTCAGGGGGTATGCCGTCGTTGCCGGGTGCCTTGCCAGCGGCCAAGCTATCAATGGCCTTGCTGAGTTCGTCGATGGTTGGCTCGGCATCAAGTTCATCCATGGATGGCAGGCAGTCGATGGCATCAAGGGCTGATGGTGTCACGGTGTTCTGTCTGGAGTAGAGGTCGGAGTAGTGTTCCACCCATCTCTCCATCTGCTTGTTCTTTTCTGTGATCATCTCCCCAGTGGAGGATTTGAGGGGGCCGTCTTGCTCTGAGCTGGACCAAGTGCTTTCTTGATGCCATCGTACATACCACCGATGTTCCCTGTTATGGCAGCAGTTTGAATGTCTTGGCTGAGCTGAGTCCAGTACTCGTTGGCACAGCGCTGAGCAGTCTGCTGAACTTTTCTTCTTGCAGCCCTGAGAATCTGGAGATTCTTCTCGTTTGGGTACTTCTTGTACTCAGCAAGTGCTGAGCGCTTGGCTTCAATGACGGGGGTCATCTTGGTGAACTTGGCATCAAACCAGTCCTGTGACTTCGAGGTCTTCCTCCCAAAGGTAGCCAAGGCTGTGCAGTGGATGGTGTTTCGCAGCTCTTCCCACTTCTGCTTTGCAGATTCTCCTTCTTGTGCTACACCAAGTTCCTTCTCAAAGGTGGAGGCAAACTGCTCAATAAGTTCTGGTTGGGCCATCTTGCTGGTGTCAATCCATGCCCTTCCAGGCTGTCTAGCACAATGGAATTTCTTCAGCTGCAGCTTGACCTTGCAACACACCAATGAATGGTCTGTGTCGCAATCTGCACTCTGGAACGAACGGGTGATTAGCACGTTCTTCAGTGAGGTGCGCCTGGTCAGGATCAAGCCCAGCTGGTGAACAGTGCTTTGAGCGCGGATGTTGCCAGGAAACCTTGTGTTGGGGCTTGGCCTTGAAGAACGAGTTTGTGATGCACAGATCATGATATGTGCAGAACTCGAGCAGCCGCTGTCCGTTGTTGTTCATTCTGCCCACGCCAAAAGGTCCAAGACAGGAGGGCCAGGAGTCGTGGTCAGCACCCACTCTGGCATTGAAGTCTCCAAGGAGAATGAGTTGTTCAGAGTTGGGGATGATCCTGACAGTTGTTGTGAGATTCTCGTAGAACTCGTCTTTTGCCTCTGGTGTGGCTGTCTGTGTTGGGGCATACACACTGACGAGGGTGACTGGGCCTTGAGTGGTGTTCAGGCGGAAGGTGAGGAGTCGTGCAGAGCCAGTGCTGCCCGGTTCCACCATCTTCAGCAAGGTGTTCTTCACTGCGAAGCCCACTCCGTGTTCCCTGTGTTCGTCACTGCCCTTTCCCTGCCAGTAGAACGTGTAGTCCTTCTCTCTCAGTGTGCCTGCGTCAGCCAACCGTGTTTCTTGAAGAGTGGCGATATCCACTCCCAGTCTCTTCAGCTCATTATTGATGATGGCAGTCTTCCTGGTGTCGTTGATGTCCTTGAGGTTAGCAGCGAGTCCTGTCATCATAGTGCGGACGTTCCAAGTTCCCAGTTTTAGAGTTGGTCTCTTTTGTTTTATTGTCTTGCCTGGTGCAAAGGTTCTCAGCCTGCTGTTCGGACTTCTCCTCATCCCCATGCACCCAATGAGGAAAGCAAGCTGTGGCGGGACAACACCTTATTGGCTGGGGGCTGCCCAGCTTGAGGTGGGCAGTAGCTGTCCAGTGAGATCCGATGATCCCTCCCACCGTCGAGAACAACCCCTGGTGCCGCGCTCTACGCCAATTGAGCGGTGGCTTATAACCGGTAACTGTCATTCCCCATGTTTTGTCTACGCCAAAGGCGAAGCTGGAGTGTCCTCTCCAGTGATCCGGTGTTCTACCTTCCAGCGTTGGGCGTTGGTAGGATTCAAGCCTGGGCAGGAAGATATGGAGGACAAGATGTTGCCCATGCAGCATGTCCCCCCTCTCCACATCACTGATGAATCCAAAGGAACAGCAGGGCTGCTACAGTTTGGCACCAGCGCCATTGCAGGAGCTGCCAGAACGATGTTGAGCACAACATAGAACTGCCTTGGGGCTCCGACTCCGGATTTTTCTTCAGGTTTGACTCCCGAAGCCTTTCCCGTGACCGGGTATGCCGCAAGGTAGCGGAGGTTTGAAATCAGGGTTTACCTTCCCCTAGATGGGCTACCTTCCCAGGTTGACAAGCCACCATCTGCCCGAAGCATCTGGTTTTAAGGCGCCAGAGATCCGCCCTCGCCCCTTCTCCTATTAGTAAAAGCAGTTCCGCCGGGCTTAGAGACTAAACCACATGGGCAGGCTAGGAGTTGGACTTAGTTGTCAGAGGCTTTTCGAGACACACGCCATAAGGAGCATTTTATGAGCACTGGGAGCTTAACCCCAGTGCCACTCCTGGCTATGACAACCTTGGAACCACCAGATAATAGCGAATTACAATAATCTAATCGTGAACTGACAAAGGCGTGAATCAGTTTCTCAGCATCACCCAGAGACAAGATGCTCCTGATCTTAGCAATATTGCACAGATGATATAAGGCGGTCCTAGAAACAGTTTTAATATGTGAATTAAAGGACAAATCCTGGTCAAAAATCACTTCAAGGTTCCTCACACAACTGTTCAGAGTGAGAGTGGCAGCATCTAAATTAAGGGCATAATCTGAAAAGGAATTTCTAAGATGTTTTGAGCCAACAACAATGACTTCAGTCTTATCAGAGTTCAACAGTAAAAAATTACAAGTCATCCAAGCTTTGATGTCCTTAAGATAGGCATCTAGCTTGGCCAACTGATCACAATCATCGGGCTTCATTGACAGGTATAGTTGTGTGTCATCAGCGTAACAATGAAAATGTATACAGTGCTTTCTGATGATATTGCCCAGCGGGAGCATATATAGACTAAAAAGAGTAGGGCCCAACACAGATCCCTGTGGAACTCTGTGAGTGAGCTTAGAGCTGGAAGAAAATCCATTATTGACATGGACAAACTGAAATCTATCAGACAAATAAGATCTAAACCACTGCAACAGAGTTCCACTGAGTCCAGCAAAGTGTTCCAATCTATCAAGTAGAATGGCATGATCGATGGTGTCAAAGGCTGCACTGAGATCTAAAAGAACAAGAACAGAGACAAGTCCATTATCAGCTGCAGTCAGGAGGTCATTACAGACCTTCAGTAAGGCAGTTTCAGTGCTGTGATGAGCTCTGAACCCAGACAGAAACACCTCATACAAACCAACTCCCTGCAAATGGTCAGATAATTGCACAGCAACAACTCTTGCCAAGATTTTTGAAATGAAAGGCAAATTGGAGATTGGTCGATAATTGGCCAAAACTCCAGGATCGAGCGTCGGTTTTTTTAAGTAAAGGTTTAATTACAGCAGTTTTAAAAGCCAGTGGAACATAACCCAGAGTTAAAGAAGAATTAATGATAAGAAGAATACGGCTACTAATAATTGGGAAAATAATTTTAAATAACCTGGAAGGAATAGGGTCCAGAAGGCAAGATGAAGGCTTAGAAGAGGAAATTACCCTATCCAACTCCAAGAGGTTGATTGGAGTAAATCTATCCAAGCAGATATCATTTGAGGGAGCTGCAGTAGTTAATGTACTAGAGTTTATGTTAGGAAGAATCTGACTAATTTCATCTCTAATAGATAAAATTTTAAAGTCCTCGGACGGTGACATTTTTTTATTGAACCAATAAACTGATTGCATGAAAATATTCCATTCTGGCCATTCCCGTGATTTAATATGTGTCACCAGCCTCCATAAAAGACTTTATTTGGTAATAGCCCATCTTTCACTTAGTGATGCTGCAGTACCGCCATCTGTTGATAGGGGCGGGCAGCAGTAACGTCAGCACAGGAAGAAGTGAGGGTGATATTGCCTGCCTGTGCTGTGAGCCTCATCAGAGAAACATTCCCATCGGATCACTACAAGGGATTTTGCCTACCAAGATTAGATTTGTGAAAAATGATATTTAAATAAAGTTTTGTAAAATCATATATTAAGTTTATTAATGTTCATGTCAATTTTATAATTCTAATATTTCAGCATTCATCAAAGTCGCATGTCATATACATTTGAATAATTTTTCTATCATTTTATGGTATAAAATTCGGGTTCAATTCGGCACTCAATGTGGCGGGAACTCTGGCTTGTACATAGTGCCACTGCTCCCATAAGTGGGTTGGATCAACCAAGGTTTTGTTGAACAGAGTATTCATCAGATCATCCACATATTCTGAAAAAAAATATATTCAATAAAAATTAGACATCCATTTGACTACAGTATGAAATACAAATTTGACCCAAATTAACATAATTTGATAAAAGCTATGAAATGTGAAAGTTGAATGAAGACCAACCCTCCACCCACTGTAAATATCATATACAAGCCTAGAAAATGATACTAATATTTCTTATACTCACAGAAAGTTGGATTAACTTTCTTTGCTTGCAGTTTATATCCGCCTTTTTTGAATTTTGGGTACCTGATGATGAAGACCGGCTCACCATCACGATTCTGTGCCTGCTTGCGGCCTGCATTTTCATTAAAGTGCATTGCAGCTAAACAAAGTCTGTAATTAGAATATTATCACAATGATTTATTTTTGGACATATAAGTGATCTATCAGCAGAAACTCTATGTAATTGGCACTGTTATTATAATTGCATTTCATATTTTTGGTCACATATTGCATCTCCTCACCTTGTCAACATTCCAAGGAATGAGAAGTGTACACTCTTTGGTGCAAAATGAATAATCAGACTGTGGAAAGCCTCCACATTTGAAGTTTGCTGCCCTGGACTCAGCTTTCGCACATCCCTGAGGACCCGTGTTTTGTTGATCATATCAACAACTTTTTCACAGCTCTTTGTGCCTGAAATAAATAAATTGTAGGTGTGAGATATGTCACCAAAAATGATGAAAATCAATGGGATAATAATTTTTATATATATATAATACATGCACTGTTGTTTCATTGTGTGAAACTGTTTTTTGTGTTAGGTTGCAGTCTCTCAGGAGCTGGGAGATTGTATGTAGTGCTCACATCTTTGTACTTGGGTTGATGCGCAGGCAGCAGAGCAGCGCGCCGTTCAGCCAGAAAAAAGCAGAGGACAAGGGTAACGGGCACCACACCGAGACAGGGATAATCAGTGATAATGTTGCTTACTTGCAGGGACAGGTGGCTGGCGTCGGCAGGTGATGAGCCCGGGAGACAGTGTCCTGCAGGTGGGCTAAATAGCCCGCTGCTGACGAGGCGCAGGTGTGCGCGCAGCTGAAGCCGCTGATGAGCGGCGAGTCGTGACACAAATTGCATCTTATTCTCGAAATCGCTGTCAACGAAATGCTACTGCACATGTTGGGTGATTTACCGACATCATTCCAATTTTTTCGCGTTTTCTGAACGAATTTCACCCATGCCGTTCTGATTTTCCCAGGGACGGGAAATTCATAAACACTCACCGCATGCTCCTCTGATATACCGTCGCACCCGTAGACAACACAACGCCAAACCATAATTAATTTGATTACTGAAATCCTAATCTTAATAAATAATCTATTTGTAATCCACAAGTACTCCGAGAAATATCCGTAATCGCCGATTTTAAAATGTAAACAACAAGCAATGTCCGCCGAGTGTGTGCGTGTCGCTTCCTGAAATGACGTCACACAGTCAGTGGCCATCTTAGCCGCTGATCGCTTGGCTGAGTCAGACAGCTCTCAAGGACAGCATACTTCAAAATAAGATTGTTCCACGTAAACGTGTCAAAATATACCCCAACAACAAACCATGGGTTACTAAATCAGTTAAATCCTGCTTACAGAGGAAAGCACTTGCCTTTAAACAGGGGTCTGTTTCTGAGCTACAGGTTGCCACTAAGGAGCTGAAGGCCGAAATTTTAAGAGCAAAACAGAATTATAAATCAGAGTTGGAAAGCAAGATGGCAGCAAATAAACTTGGTTCAGCCTGGGCCAGTATGAAAACTATTGCAGGCCTTCAGAGCACAGAGCGCAGTAATCGTGTGTTTTTAGATGGTTTTAGTTCAGACACAGAGCTGGCTAATGCTCTTAATTGTTTTTATGGTCGTTTTGACTCCTTTGATTTCAGCACAGAAATCCAAGATTTGAAACAGAAACTCAAAGACAATCAGCACTTTAATATTGAGATGCAGGATGTTAAAAGGGAGTTCTGCGCTGTAAAAGTGAACAAAAGTCAGGGCCCTGATAATATGTGTGGGCGCCTGGTAAAGTCCTGTGCACATGAACTGAGTCCTATATTTCATTACATTTTCAATAAGTCCTTACAGACACATGTGCCTAAGATCTGGAAAGATGCCATGGTTGTTCCCGTTCCAAAATCCAGCTGTCCTAAAACGGTAAATGACTTTAGACCAGTTGCTTTGACTTCAATTTTAATGAAAATTTTTGAAAAACTGGTCAGATGTGAGGTCCTAAGGCAGACTGAACATGCATTGGATCCTCTGCAGTTTGCCTATAGGCCTCACAGAGGAGTGGAGGATGCCACTGTCACTCTGTTTAACATGCTTTTTAAACATCTGGATTTTAATGGGACACACACCAGGCTTTTATTTGTGGACTTTTCTTCTGCCTTTAATACAATCCAACCTCATATTTTAGTTGAAAGGCTCCTGCAACAATTTGATTTGAGCAATAATCTGGTGGGTTGGATTCTGGATTTCTTAACCAACAGGACGCAGAGAGTAAGGGTCATTGGCACATTGTCTGACCTAAAGTGCTCTTCTACTGGCTCTCCCCAGGGGTGTGTGTTGTCACCACTACTCTTCATCCTGTACACAAACATGTGTCGGAGCAGACATGACAACAGACACATTATAAAGTATGCTGATGACTCAGTCATTGTCAGTCTCCTCCAGGATGTTGAGAGTGGCCACGGCCCAGTAGTTGATGACTTTGTTCACTGGTGTGAGGATTCCTACCTGCAGCTGAATACAACAAAAACGAAAGATATGATTATTGACTTTAGGAGGAAAACTCCCAGGCACAAAGTCACCATACTAAAAGGCCAGACCACCGAATGTGTACAATCGTACAAATATCTTGGGACGATTATTGATAGTAAATTAAACTTTGAAGTGAACTGTGAAAGGGTGTGCAAAAAGGGTCAGCAAAATTTGCATTGTTTGAGGAAACTTGCACGCTTCCAAACTGACCGAACCATAATGACTATGTTTTATCGGGCTTTTATTGAATCTGTTTTATCCTTTTCTTTAATGTCATGGTTTGGTCAGATAAAACTGAAACAGAGGAAATCCTTGGATCAGGTAGTTAGATGGTCCAGTCGTTTGCTTGGTGAGTCACAGCTGAGCCTGACATCCCTGTACACCAGACAAGTACAGAGGATGGCCGACTCGATTTTAAATGATGACTCCCACCCTTTGCACTGCAACTTTCAGCTTCTTCCCTCCAGACGGAGGTTTGCTGTCCCAAAAAGCAAAACCCAGCGCTACAAAAACAGCTTTGTCCCTGCTGCTGTCAAAGAGTTGAACAAGCTATAAAAATTATATTGTACATATTTTATATTTACCTATTTTGTAAGATGTGTGCCTGTGTTTGTGTCTATGTTGAATGTAATTAGTGGCTTGTAAATATGGATGTCACCAGACTGCAAAACAAATCTACCTACGGGTACAAATAAAGTAACCTGAACCTGAACCTGAACCTGAACTTCAAGAGCGCATTGTCACCTTATGCGACATTTGTTGACACCAAAACATGTGCGGTTCAAATTAGCTCGTCTCACACAAAAATTTAAGATATGATTTAGCGATATTGAATTTTCGTCCGGCCGACGCCTTTAAGATTAAAATAGTTCAGAAAGTCCTGACTAGAAAGCTCAGGGGGGATGCGAGGATTGACCGAGTCATGGATCTTTGTAAGCCTGGCTACAGTGTTGAAGAGAAACCTGGGGTTATTCTTGTTTGCTTCTATTAATGCAGAATAACATAAGATAAGATAAGCCTTTATTAGTCCCACAATGGGGAAATTCCAGGATTGCAACAGCACAGGGATAGCAACTCTCAGAGCAACAATCAGAAGGCAAGAAAAAAAAAAACAAAAAAAAAAAAAGCAAGAGCAGCTAATATACATATGTACATATTACTATAAATATATATACTGTATATATATACAGACACACAGTGCAGAGCATTGTAGCTGGATGGAATAAATATATGAGTATATAAACACACAGTGCGGAGCATTGTAGCTAGATGGAATAAATATGTAGATATATAAACACCCACAGTACGGAGCATTGCAGCTAGGTGGAATAAATATGTAAATATATAAACATACACAGTGCGGAGCATTATAGCTAGATGGAATAATATGTAAATATATAAACACACAGTGCGGAGCATTGTAGCTAGATGGAATAAATATATAGATATATAAACACACCCAGTGCGGAGCATTGTAGCTAGATGGAATAAATATGTAAATATATAAACACACACAGTGCAGAACATTGTTGCTAGATGGGATGAAACAGCACAACCGTCTACTTAGTTATCCTACATGGTATGATTATGTGCCCATACATATTGTCACCCTCCATAGCGACCGGTATTTTCCTAGTTGTATGCCGGAGGGGACCATTGTGTAAGTCTATTGCATCTTTTGCATTCAAAACCACTAGGTTGTCACGTCTTTTTGCTATCTCTGCGAGCAGCTCTGCTTAGGTTGTACAGTCTGACAGCCGTTGGTAGGAAGGACCTGCGAAACCTCTCGGTTGTGCACCTGGGATGATGTAGTCTGCTGCTAAATGAGCTCCTCAGTGCATTCAGTATGTCCTGCATAGGGTGGAACTCGGACTCCAGCAGAGATGACAGTTTAGCCACCGTCCTTCTCTCAACTATCTCCTCCACCGGGTCAAGGCGCTGCCCCAGGACAGAGCTAGCTTTCTTGATCAGTTTGTTCAGTCTCTTCCTATCGGCTGCGGTAATGCCACTGCCCCAGCAGACCACTCCAAAAGTGATGGCTGATGCCACCACCGTGTCATAGAATGTCTTCAGCAGTGCCCCTTGTACACCAAAAGACCTGAGTCTCCTCAGTAGGAACAGCCTGCGCTGTCCCTTCTTGTAGAATGCGTCAGTATTGTGTGACCAGTCTAGTTTATTGTTCAGATGAACACACAGGTACTTGTAGGATGTCACCATCTCGATGTCTGTTCCCTGTATATTTACTGGTGCTGTGAGGGGTTGTCCTTGCCTGCGGCAGTCCACCACCAGCTCCTTAGTTTTCCTCGCATTGATCTGGAGGCAGTAACGATGGCACCAGTCCACGAAGTCCTGGATAAGCCCTCTGTACTCAGCTTCATCTCCATTGGAGATGAGGCCAACGATCGCAGAGTCATCAGAGAACTTCTGTAGATGGCAGTGTGTTGTGTTGTGTGAGAAGTCCGCAGTATAAAGAGTGAACAGGAAGGGAGCCAACACCGTTCCCTGGGGCCCCCCGTGCTACCGATGATCGTGTCGGACACACAGTCCCGGGTTCTCACAAACTGAGGCTGGTTCATGAGGTAGTCCAGGATCCATGATGACAGGTGCTGGTCCACCCCTGCGCGCAGCAGCTTGTCCTTCAGGATCATCGGTTGGATGGTGTTGAAAGCACTGGAGAAGTCAAAGAACATGATCCTCACCGCATTCCCGGGCTTCTCCAGGTGGGACAGAGAACGGTGAAGGAGGAAGATCACCGCATCCTCCACCCCAATGCCATGCTGGTAGGCGAACTGGAGCGGATCCATCGCTGGTCCCACCAGGGGGCGGAGGTGAGCAAGGAGCAGTCTCTCCAGGGTCTTCATCAGGTGGGACGTCAAGGCCACCGGTCTGTAGCTGTTCAGGTCTTTGGGGTGGGAAGTTTTTGGTACAGGTACCACACAAGATGTTTTCCACAGCTGTGGTACCCTCCCCAGCTTGAGGCTCAGGTTGAAGATGTACGCCACAATCCCACACAGCTGGTCTGCACAGGACTTGAGGAGCTTTGCGCTGATGCCGTCCGGTCCCGACGCCTTCCTCGCCTTGATCTTCCTCAGCTCCGTCCTCACCTGGGTCTTGGTCAGGGTCAGGTTGGGGGGCTGTGTGCTGGGAGTGGGGGGGTGTTGGTGGAGTTGGGAGACTTGATGTCTTTAGAGGCAGCAGTGGTTGTTGTGCAGTCGAGGGGGAAGGGCGGTTGGTCAAACCTATTGAAAAACAGATTCAGATTGTTCGCCCACTCCCTGCCCCCCGTGGCCTGGGGGGAGGTATTCTGGAGCCCAGCGATGGTTTTAAGGTTTCTCCAGACCCCGCTGATGTCGCTCTGTTGCAGCTTGTCCTCCATCTTCTTCCTGAAGCTGTCCTTGCCTTCTCTGATCTTTCTCCTCAGCTCCCTCTGTACGGACTTCAGCATCTCCCTGTTCCCCAACCTGAAGATCCTCTTCTTCTCTCTCAGAAGTGTTTTTATCTCAGGGTTGATCCAGGGTTTGTTGTTTGAGCAACACCGTATGGTCTTGGTGGGAACGGATTTGTCCACACAGAAGCTGAGGTAGTCCGTGATGGTGTGAGTGAGGCCATCGATGTCCTCACCATGTGGATCGCAGAGCTGCTCCCAGGCGGTGATTTCAAAACAGCCCTTTAGAGTGTCCATTGCCTCCTCAGACCATAATTCCACTGTGCGCATGGCCGGAGGTTGTCTGTGCACTAGGGGTTTGTACACCGGCCGGAGATGAACCAAGTTGTGATCCGATCTCCCGAGTGGGGGGAGTTGTAATGAGGTGTACGCCTCCTTAGTGTTTGCTTAGAATAAGTCCAGTGTTTTATTGTCTCTAGTGTGGCATGTGACATACTGCGTAAACGTGGGTAGAATGGGAGATAGTGAAACATGGTTGAAATCACCTGAGATGAGGAGAAGAGCATCTGGGTGTTCTGTCTGCAGCCTGCCGGTTACTGAATGGATGACGTCACGCGCTGTCCCAGCGTTCGCCGTCGGATTTGCATAAACAACAATGCAGATCACATGTGAGTATTCCCTCGGGAGATATGTAGGCCGCATGCTAACAGCTAGCAACTCAATGTCTTTGCTGCAGTGTCTTAATAATAATAGCTTGATCTAGCTTTTCTAAGAGATTTTTTGTAGATTAAGAGATTATTTCTCCACGCCAAGTAGAATTCATCTGAATTAGTTGAACGCCATTTTCTTTCCAATTGGCGAGCCTTCTGTTTCAAGCCTCGAGTTTCTGAGTTAAACCAAGGAGTAAGAAATCTCTGGTTAGACTTTTTCTTTTTTAAAGGGGCTACGAAATCTAGAGTCCGATGCAGAGAGGCAGTAACACCATCAACCATGCTATCAATCACGAATGGAGCAGACTCTCCATCACTTATTTCAGGTGTTTCTGTTGTGTTGACCCATGGCATAGAGGAGACAATCTGCAAAAATTTAGCAACAACGTCATCAGAAAGACTTCTGCTGTAGTAGTATTTTTCTTTAGGAAATAAGTGATCAGAGATAATGAAATCAAAAATTAACAGACAATGGTCAGACAGTACAGGATTATGAGGAGACACAACCAGATTTTCGATATCTATACCATATGTCAAAACAAGGTCCAATGTATGGTGGAAATAATGGGTAGAATTTTTTACTTTTTGGGAAAACCCCATTGAGTCTAAAATTGAATTGAAAGCCTTATTAAGACAGTCACTCTCAACATCAACATGTATATTAAAGTCCCCTACAATAATTATTCTATCGGCTTTCAGCACCATATCAGCTAAAAATTTGGCAAATTCCAATAGAATTTGCCATAGAATCGTGGGAGGACGATAAACTATGGCAAAGAGAATTGGGATCAAGCCAAGATTGCCAACAGGCCCCACACTGAGGACCAAACCTTCAAAGGAATTAAAACATAATTTCTGCTTAACATTAACCAGCAATTTAGGATGGAAAATTGCCACCACTCCACCACCACGACCAGAACCTCTGGGGTTATGACAGTTTAAATACCCAGAGGGAGTTGATTCATTCAGACCAACATAATCATCAAGCCCGAGCCAGGTCTCTGTGAGGGATAGTAGATCGATCTGGTGATCGATTAATAGATCATGGACCAGAAGGGACTTCGAGGATAGAGACCTAATGTTTAATAAGCCACATTTAATTTTTAAACTTTGGGGGGGAAGAGAGGCCAAATTATTAATTTTATTAATTTTAGAGACTTGAGGCTGGATTAGAATTTTCCCAACATTTTGTAGTAGTAGTAGTAGATTAGTTTATTTGACAGGGACAGTGCAATAAACATAGACAATTAATCAAAGACAATCAATCTGATGTGTTGCACATAGAGTGTATAGCTATTAGCTAATTTGCAACTCTTGTCCCTGGATGGGCTTTAGAAAAAAGAATCAAGATAAAAAAATATACACAATAACCACATACATCAATGCAGAAAAATTATAAATACACAATTATAAATATTATAAATATTATAAATACACAAATATAACAGCCTGACTCACATTTAACATAAATATTATAAATATTATAAATACACATATATTATAAAATATTATAAATACACAAATATAACAGCCTGACTCACATTTAACACATATAACATAACTCACATTTGCCTATTTCAGGCCTTCCTCCCTCCGTCACTCACTATAAACAAACACATTTATTCCTTCCCTTCATTCACTCTCACTTTGCAGACAAATAATTCATACATGAGTACATTCTTGTTTATTTTTCAGCCAGTTTTTAACATTTTTAGTGAATGTTTTAAAGTCCGTTATTATTTTAATTTCATTTGGCATTGTGTTCCAGATGTGACTGCCCTTTATAGAGAAAGCTGTTTGTCCAAATGTGGTTCTGCGGTGGAATATTTTACAGTTATTGTTAACAGAACTCCTGGTGGCTCTGCTGCTGTCCTGTCTTTGGACGAAACCAGCAAGTGGCTCGGGTGCTGATTTATGGAAACATTTGAACGTTAATTTGAACGTTGTTTAATCAATCTGGGAAGTTTATGCGTTCTATTTTTTTTTTTAACTTTTTTATTAACTTTAAAGGGAGCAGAAAAAGGTTCTCTAAGGGAGGAGACAGGGGCAAAGTTGAAGGGTGGTGGATGAGGAGGAGCTGCAGGAGTGCGAGTGTTTTTCAGGTTGTGTTGTAATAGTCCTGGGTTACAATATTTAGGGCAACGGGAGACAGACTCAATCTCTGAAGGATTATAAATCAAAGGCTGATCCAAACAGTAAAGACCACCTGAGTTAACAGGATCGATACAATAAGTGGGAACAGGACCAAAGGAGGGCAGACTGGCAAACCCAGAAACTTCAGAGTGAGTAAACACACCAAATTTCAGTCACTGTACCAAAAAACAGCGAATAAAATAGAGAAGATTGTCTGTTAAAACACGTGCACTAAGTCTATTTGGGTGGATGCCATTAGGCCTCATGAGTGATGGGCGGTTCCAAAATAAGTTAAAATTGTCAACAAAACCAATGTTAAAAGTAGGAAAAGTAAAACACAGCCAAGAATTAAGGCTGAGAGTTCTGCTAAAACGATTACAGCCTTGTCTGAAAGGTGCCAAAGGCCCAGAAATGAGCGCACGTCTGCCACAGTTCATGAGAGTGGACAGAAGGCTCCTGAAGTCACTTTTTAAAATCTCAGACGCTTCATCTGGGATGTTATTGCATCCCACATGCACAACGACAGTTTGAACGTGAGGGAATTCATTCAGCAGGTCAGGGATAAGAGCCTCAATATCAGAGACTCTAGCCCCGGGAAAAAATCGAGTAACACAGTATCTGCTTCTGACGTTCCTCACGATCGAGTCACCAATTACCAGCATCGTCTGGGGGGGGTTTGTTGGTGGATTCTGACGTGGGGAGGGATTCTGAAGAGGATGATGTTGTTGTTGCAAAGGCGGGGAGATGCGCTCTTTTCTTCTGTCTGGAGCAGGTGTGTAGTTTGACACACCCTGAGTGGTCTTAATCCGGGGTTTGCGGACATGAGCCGCCGCTGAAGGAGGGGAGGGAAGATGAGGGGCGTCCACGGGCGGATGGCCAGCGTTGAGGTGGGGAAAGTCCTCCAGGGAAAGGATATCAAATCTGTTTTCCAAGGACACTGGAAGAGAAGAGGCACAGCCCGTTCCGGTCGATCGACGATGGCCATTAGCTGGTCGAACCAAGGTCCAGGGCGCAGATGGAGGATGAGAGGGACCGAGCGAAGCTTTTGGTTTAGCCCTGAGACGAAACCAGTGATTGTTGCTGAGGTCATGGACATCTGCGGAGGCTGCGGAGGCTGCGGAGGCTGGAGCAGGTGTGGAGGTAGGTGGAGACGCGCTGAGCTCACCCAAATAAGTAGCATTTTCCACCAGCTGCGAGGCGGCGGCCGGGGCCGATGATCGCCCGAGAATGATGGTGTCGATAAGGTCTTCGGCCTCCCGAATCTTGTAAAGATTGGAGAGCCTCGTTTCCAGCTCAGAGACCTTATCGAGGAGCGATGAACAGCGGGAACATGACGGAGAATGAGCCATCGCGTTCCAGGCGCTGAGATGGGTAGCCCGCAGCTAGCCAAAAACAGCTACTCGTGCGTCAGGACGGACTTTTAGGCGAGGCCAATACCAAGATAACAGTAAATAAAAACTGATAACAACAAAACAAGATAAAAAAATAAATAAAATCGATAAAAACAATCAATAAAAACAAATAAAAACGGAGGAAAAAAAGCAGAACAATAAAAAAAAGGCAGAACAATAAACTGGACTGGTCACACAACACCAACGCGCTCTACAAGAAGGGGCAGCGCAGGCTGGTCCTCCTGAGGAGACTCAGGTCTTTTAGCGTGCAAGGGGCAGCCCTGAGACGAAACCAGTGATTGTTGCTGAGGTCATGGACATCTGCGGAGGCTGCGGAGGCTGCGGAGGCTGGAGCAGGTGTGGAGGTAGGTGGAGACGCGCTGAGCTCACCCAAATAAGTAGCATTTTCCACCAGCTGCGAGGCGGCGGCCGGGGCCGATGATCGCCCGAGAATGATGGTGTCGATAAGGTCTTCGGCCTCCCGAATCTTGTAAAGATTGGAGAGCCTCGTTTCCAGCTCAGAGACCTTATCGAGGAGCGATGAACAGCGGGAACATGACGGAGAATGAGCCATCGCGTTCCAGGCGCTGAGATGGGTAGCCCGCAGCTAGCCAAAAACAGCTACTCGTGCGTCAGGACGGACTTTTAGGCGAGGCCAATACCAAGATAACAGTAAATAAAAACTGATAACAACAAAACAAGATAAAAAAATAAATAAAATCGATAAAAACAATCAATAAAAACAAATAAAAACGGAGGAAAAAAAGCAGAACAATAAAAAAAAGGCAGAACAATAAACTGGACTGGTCACACAACACCAACGCGCTCTACAAGAAGGGGCAGCGCAGGCTGGTCCTCCTGAGGAGACTCAGGTCTTTTAGCGTGCAAGGGGCACTCCTGAAGACCTTCTACGATTTGGTGGTGGCATCAGCCATCACATTTGGAGAGGTCTGCTGGGGCAGCGGCATCACAGCAGCCGACAGGAAGAGACTGAACAGACTGATCAAAAAAGCTAGCTCTGTTCTGGGGCGACGCCTCGACCCAGTGGAGGAGATAGGAGAGAGGAGGATAGTGGCTAAGCTGTCATTTCTGCTGGAGTCCGAGTCCCACCCCATGCAGGACACACTGAACCCACTGAGGAGCTCATTTAGTGGTAGGCTGTACCATCCTCGGTGCACAACGGAGAGGTTCCACAGGTCCTTCCTACCTACAGCTGTCAGACTTTAAAACCTAACCAGGGCTGCTCGTAGAGGTCGTATTAAATGTTCTAAACATAACAGCTTTGCACAATAGAGATCGTCCCCTCCAATACACAACTAAGACAATTACAATTATTATTGAGGGTGGCAACAACACTGTTGATTCAAATGTTAAATATACTGTCTGGGTCCATATTTATATTCTGCAGCATAATTTAACAAACTGTAATGCTGTTGATACCATCTAGCTGCAATGCTCCTGCACTGTGTATATAACTGTGTACATACAGTGGGGGAAAAAAGTATTTAGTCAGCCACCAATTGTGCAAGTTCTCCCACTTAAAAGATGAGAAAGGTCTCCAATTTTCATCATAGATATACCTCAACTATGAGAGACAAAATGAGGAGAAAAAAAATCCAGAAAATCACATTGAAGGATTTTTAATGAATTAATTGGTAAATTCCTCGGTAAAGTAAGTATTTGGTCAGTAACAAAAGTTCATCTCAGTACTTTGTTATATACCCTTTGTTGGCAATGACAGAGGTCAAACGTTTTCTGTAAGTCTTCACAAGGTTTTCACACACTGTTGCTGGTATTTTGGCCCATTCCTCCATGCAGATCTCCTCTAGAGCAGTGATGTTTTGGGGCTGTCGCTGGGCAACACGGACTTTCAACCCCCTCCAAAGATTTTCTATGGGGTTGAGATCTGGAGACTGGCTAGGCCACTCCAGGACCTTGAAATGCTTCTTACAAAGCCACTCCTTTGTTGCCTGGGTGGTGTGTTTGGGATCATTGTCATGCTGAAAGACCCAGCCATGTTTCATCTTCAATGCCCTTGCTGATGGAAGGAGGTTTTCACTCAAAATCTCACAATACATGGCCCCATTCATTCTTTCCTTTACATGGATCAGTCGTCCTGGTCCCTTTGAAGAAAAACAGCCTCAAAGTATAATGTTTTCACCCCCATGCTTTACAATAGGTATGGTGTTCTTTCTCCTCCAAACACGACAAGTTGAGTTTTTACCAAAAAGTTCTATTTTGGTTTCATCTGACCATATGACATTCTCCCAATCCTCTTCTGGATCATCCAAATGCTCTCTAACAAACTTCAGACGGGCCTGGACATGCACTGGCTTAAGCAGGGGGACACGTCTGGCACTGCAGGATTTGAGTCCCTGGTGGCGTAGTGTGTTACTGATGTAGCCTTTGTTACTTTGGTCCCAGCGCTCTGCAGGTCATTCACTAGGTCCCCCCGTGTGGTTCTGCGATTTTTGCTCACCGTTCTCCTGATCATTTTGAACTCACGGGGTGAGATCTTGCGTGGAGCCCCAGATTGAGGGAGATTATCAGTGGTCTTGTATGTCTTCCATTTTCTAATAATTGCTCCCACAGTTGATTTCTTCACACCAAGCTGCTTATCTATTGCAGATTCAGTCTTCCCAGCCTGGTGCAGGTCTACAATTTTGTTTCTGGTGTCCTTTGACAGCTCTTTGGTCTTGGCCATAGTGGAGTTTGGAGTCTGACTGTTTGAGGTTGTGGACAGGTGTCTTTTATACTGATAACGAGTTCAAACAGGTGCCATTAATACAGGTAACACGTGGAGGACAGAGAAGCCTCTTATAGAAGAAGTTGCAGGTCTGTGAGAGCCAGAAATCTTGCTTGTATGTAGGTGACCAAATACTTATTTTACCGAGGAATTTACCAATTAATTCATTAAAAATCCTTCAATGTGATTTTCTGGATTTTTTTTTTCTCATTTTGTCTCTCATAGTTGAGGTATATCTATGATGAAAATTGGAGACCTTTCTCATCTTTTAAGTGGGAGAACTTGCACAATTGGTGGCTGACTAAATACTTTTTTGCCCCACTGTATGTATATTTATATACTGTTTTGGCTAACCAGTTCTGATCTTATTAACTATTTCTGTGAGTGCTGCTATCCCTTTGCTGCTGTAATCCTGGAATTTCCCCATTGTGGGACTAATAAAGGCTTATCTTATCTGATCTTATAATTACACCAAGGAATCTAAATTCAACCACCTTCTCAATTACAATTCCATCTATACACATCTTAACCTCACCTGCTTTCATTTTATTTGCAAATTCCCTGAAATGTTTGTTCTTCAAATTGAAAGATAAAAAATGTTTTATAAAAAAAATAAGAGCAACCATTTCATTTTCAATGTTTCTTGCCAAAACTTTCAAGTTATCACCAGAGCTAAAAAAAATAATAATAATAATAATAATAATAAAAAAAAAATGACATCTTCACACAAGACAAATGTCAGTAATTTAGACATGTCACATTCGTCATTTATATACAAAATAAAAAGATTAGGTCCAAGGATAGAACCTTTTGGCACCCCACATTCAATGTGTAGACAGGCGGGTTTTATTCAATTCAGCTTTATTTATATAGCGCCATTTCACAACAACAGTCATCTCATAGCACTTTAAACTGTAGGGAAAACCCCACAATTGCAGAAAGACCCCAGTAATTAGGTCATCCCCTGTGAGCAGCACTTGGTGAAAGTGGAGAGAAAAAAATCCCTTTTAGCAGGAAGAAACCTCCAGCAGAACCAGGCTCAAGATGGACAGTCATCCGCTGTGACTGGCTGGGGGGGTGAGGGGATAGAGAAGAAGAAAAGAACAGACATGTAGACAGCAAACAGCACGGCGGGACTCAACTATGGGAGAGAACAAACAGATGTTAATGACCAGCAAAGATATTTCATTGCGAGTGAAGAAATGAGTGAAGCCCAGTTCATCATAGGAGGTCCCCCAGCTGTCTAAACCTATGAGCAGCATAGCTGAGGGCAGTGGTGCCCTAATGGTTGGGGATATGGACTGGTGAGCGGAGGGTCACGGGTTTGATCCCTGGACCGGCAGTATCATATCTGGGTGGGACAGATAACATAGCAGTGTTTGCCCCACCCTCCATAAACCCACTGTGGTGCCCTTGAGCAAAGCCCTTAATCCCAACTGCTCCAGTGGAGCTGCTCAGTGGCCACAGGTCAGTATGTGGTTGTAAACAGGGTGTCCTTGTAAAAGAGAGGTTGCCTCTCAATGGACCTACCCTGTATAAATAAAAGTTAAATAAATAAAATAAAATGAGCTTTTGTGTTATCTTGCCAACAAAATGGCAGCAAAGACATTATACCTACTTGGTGGAGGTTTAATAAGCACATTGTTGTTCCCGTTATAATTGTAGACCAACAGGAGTAGCCATTTTGTTCACAATAACACCACAGCAAACACAGAGGGCCCATTTATCATTATAAACATCCTAATTAACAACATGACAATCAACATTGATGGTCCAAACATAGACGATGGATTATTTTTCACCTCTGAAGCCAATTTGATCACCTTTCTAATCAGAATCACAGGGAATGTTTCTACCACAGCTGCAGTCATCAAACACGGACTTCCATCACAACCCCTCACTCTGCACAGAGGTGCTTGGACAGCAGGCTCACTCTGTCCATTATTTGACACATTCATGGAACCACTTGCTGATATTTACCCAAATACAAATATTACTGGTTGAAACTGAATCAGTCCATCACCAAATCAGTTTATATGCAGATGATATTCCTCTTTATTTTGAGCCTCTGTTCTGCTTTTGGGGGTTTCCCCTTTATTCTAGTGTGTTCTCCAAGATTTCTTTTGTATTACAAGACATTAACACTCGCCAACTGACCAGTGGTGGGTAGGTTTCCACACTGGCCAATAAGACAGGCACTCCCACTAGCCACTTTGGTGGGTTGTAGTTTTCTCAAACGGCATCTAAAATAATCATAATAAACCTATCACAATGTTAGACTACAAAACTCCAACTCCCATTGGCACTATCTGCACACAGTCTATGCTCATTTGTCCACTGTCACCATGGGCAGAGTCTGGAAAAGCCGTGGACAGTCTACTCCACAGGTTGGTCTCCCATCCTGCCCCTGTTCAGCCTGGTGGGAAGAAATGCCGTGGTGAGTTGCAGCTTCTCCTGTACCGGGTACGAAGTGGAGCCAGACTTCACCCACAGCAAGTTTATTTTTTAATTTAACCTTTATTTATACAGGGTAGTTCCACTGAGAGTTCCCAGCGGTGAGTAGCTCATCCTTGTGCTCCCCACCACATCAGCTTCTACCTCAGTGGTTAACCACTTGCACTCCGGTGTACCGTGGGTGGACACGTCTCTGCGTCCTAGAGCGCCCAAGGGCGCACGAGGGCGCTGCGTCCTAGAGCGCACTGAAAAAAAAAGCTGCATTTCTGTTCTTCCACTACAGACACAGCCACGAACTGAAAGCCAAAGGAGTGCTTTGATTGGTTTAGATGTGATTGACCTCTCATTTGACTAATCAGAGCCTTGAATTGGGTTTCTGAAACCTTGAAGAACCAATGACTGAAAACCTAGCAAGAAAGACCCACCTACCAACGGCTGCGAATACAGCCAGCCAATTGAAGCACAGAAGTTTGAAAGCTGTTTTGTGTAAGGTTGGGTGACACACAGGCGTTCGCCAGTCTTTTTTTCTTAGTACTGTTCGTATTTGTTTTGAAAAATCGTTCGCCAAAACCGCAATCATGGAAGCGCAAAACCGCAATAATGGAATTATGGTTTGACCGGGTCACGTGACCAGAACCATGAGTCCGTAACAAGCGGACCAGCATCATGTTTGTCTGACAATGAGGAAGAGAAGTTCGCCAGCGACTTTGCTGTTGTGGACAGGTAAGTGTTATAAGCTAAATTATTCTTTATCCCTGAAAATTGTAATCCAAATGACTTTTGACCGATCGGTAAATTACAACTGTGCGTTATCGCAACATGACGGACCCGGACCGGAGCGGTCCGGGTCTGTCATGTTTTGAACGCTCCCCCACCCCGCCCCCGCTACTGTTCTGTAGCGGATTGCAGATATATTGCAGATATTTTAGTACAACTGTGCGTAGTAGACTGCGGCGCACCGTCACCGCTTTCCGTCATGTAGTGATGGGCCATGTCCGTCCTCTGTAGCGGGGGGGCAGGGAGTTGTTATCTTCTACATTACAAATATTTTAGTATAATTTTTATTGCACTGTAGGTTATCTTTTCTTGTAAAAAAAAAAAAAAGCCACACATTTTTTACGTGGCATGCTTCTTTGTGTGTGGGGGCTTGTTTGTTCATTCATTCATTCATGAATGAATAAACAACCACCACCCCCACACACACACAGCCCTTCACCTTTCATTAGAGCCCAAGATGAAGCTTCTATATTGAATCATTCAAAAGTTACAGACGTTTTTCCAAACTGTGCCATTTGGCACAATTTGGCACAGTTCAAAAACGCCTGGGAACAATCTAAGAAAAAAGCTGTGTAATAAATTCATTTTTTGTGGTATTGTTACAAAATTTTGACCTCAGCCAGATAACACTTGGTTCTATATTTCTGTTGCATTTTCCAGCCAGTATCTGAAGCTCTGTGTTATTTGCAAGCATTTGTATCCACAAAAAACACCCAGGCCCAAACCCCATGAAGATACTGCAAAGGGTTGAAGAACAGCTTTTGATTTACTTTGGGTATGTTATTTTTTGGCGTTTTTAGGGAAATTGACCAGAGTGCAAGGGGATAAATGGGATTATTATTGGAGCAAGAATATGTTGTTTACCCTCTATATACTGTGGTGTTAAAAAGTGTTTGCCCTCTTCCTGATCTCTCATTTTTTTTGTCACACTTAAATGTTTCAGATCATCAAAGAAATTTAAATATTAGACAAAGATAAGACAAGTAAACACAAAATGCAGTTTTTGAATGAAGGCGTTTATTATTAATGGTAAAAAAAAAAAAAAAAAATCCAAACCTACCTGTGTGAAAAAGTGATTGTCCCTAAACTTAACTGGTTGGACCACCCTTAGCAGCAACAACTGCAATCAAGTGTTTGCAATAGATAGATAGATAGATACTTTATTTCGAACAAAAAAGTATAACAAAAACAAAACAAATGACAAATGCAATAAAGAAACGGTATGCAGTGTTCGAAAGGGAGAAGGAAGAAGTGAACACTTATTAATTCCATCTCCTCTTTTCCATAAATACACCCATGTGAATTATATACAAATTACCACATTTAAGACCCCAAGTAAACAATTAACTGTATTTTGTACATATCAACATTAAAACCCATCCATCCTAGCATACATTGATGTCCATACATCAAAACCAGCCAAAAACAACACAGATATACACAGTGCTGTCCCACCCACCATTCCATAGTGTCCCATAGTGTCCCATAGTGAGCACAGTGAATCGTACAAATAAATACTACCCTTCTAACATATATCCTTTCAGCAAATAATGTTTGTACCTCTTTTTGAATTGATTTCTGTTTGTACATAGTTTCAGTTCCGGCTCCATACTGTTCCACAAATCTACCCCACAGACAGATATGCACATACTTTTCTTGGTTGTTCGTATCTTGGGTTTTGTAAAGTTTAAGTCTCCTCTCAAATTATGATCATTGTGTCTTTTTTAAAAATATTTTTTGTATATTAGTTGGGAGTTGATTATTAATTGCCCTGTACATGACTTGTGCTGTCTTAAATTTAACTAAATAAATGGCAATGAGTCTTTTACAGCACTGTGGAGGAATTTTGGCCCGCTCATCTGTGCAAAATTGTTGTAATTCAGCCACACTGGAGGGTTTTCAAGCATGAACAGCCTTTTTAAGGTCATGCCACTTCATCTCAATTGGATTTAGGTCAGGACTTTGACTAGGTCTTCATTTTGTTTTTCTGAAGCCATTCAGAGGTGGACTTGCTGGTGTGTTTTGGATCATTGTCCCACTGCAGAACTCAAGTGCGCTTCAGCTTGAGGTCACAAACGGATGGCTGGACATTCTCCTTCAGGATTTTTTTGTAGACAGCAGAATTCACGGTTCCATTTACCACAGCAAGTCTTCCAGGTCCTAAAGCCGCAAAAAAGCCCCAGACCATCACATTACCACCACCATAATTTACTGTTGGTATAATGTTCCATTTCTGAAGTGCTATGTTACTTTTACGCCGGATGCAATGGGACACACACCTTCCATAAAGTTCAACTTTTGTCTCATCAGTCCACAGAGTATTTTCCAAAAAGTCTTGGGGATCATCAAGATGTTTTCTGGCAAAACTGAGACAATCCTTTATGTTCTTTTATCTCAGCTGGGGTTTTTGTCTTTGAACTCTGCCATGCAGGCCATTTTTGCCCAGTCTCTTTCTTATGGTGGAGCCGTGAACACTGACCTTAACTGTGGAAAATGATGCCTGCAGTTCTTTGGATGTTGTTGTGGGGTCTTTTGTGACCTTTTGGATGAGTCGTTGCTGTGCTTTGGGGTAATTTTGGTCGGCCGGCCACTCCTATGAAGCTTCACCACTGTTCCATGTTTTTGCCATTTGTGGATAATGGCTCTCACTGTGGTTCGCTGGAGTCCCAACATTTTAAAAATGGCTTTAAAACCTTTTCCAGACTGATAGATCTCAATTACTTTCTCATTTGTTCTTGAATTTCTTTGGATTGCAGCATGATGTCTAGCTTTTGAGGATCTTTTGGTCTACTTCACTTTGTCAGGCAGGTCCTATTTAAATAATTTCTTGATTGAGAACAGGTGTGGAAGTAATCAGGCCTCGGTGTGGCTAGAGAAGTTGAACTCAGCTTTCCAAAGATGTGATCAACCACAGTTAACTTATGTTTTAACACGGGGCAATCATTTTTTCACACAGCGCCATGTAGGTTTGGATTTTTTTTACCCTTAATAATAAACACCTTCATTTAAAAACTGCATTTTGTGTTTACTTGTGTTTTCTTTGTCTAATACTTAAATTTGTTTGATGATCTGAAACATTTAAGCGAGACAAACATTAAAAAAAATGAGAAATCAGGAAGGGGCAAACACTTTTTCACACCACTGTGTGTATTTTTAATGAGTTGGTCCAGGGGTGTCAAACATATGGCCCCTGGGCCAAAACTGGACACCAGACTGTCCAATTTTTTTCTCTGTGAATTTCATCCATCCATCTTCTTCCGCTTAATCCTTTTCGGTCACGGGGGTCTGGAGCCTATCCCAGCATCTTTGGGCGAGAGGCAGGGTCCACCCTGGACAGATCGCCAGTCCATCGCAGGGCCAACACAGAGAGACAGAAAACCATTCACTCTCACATTCATACCTAAGGACAATTTAGAATCCCCAGTTCATGCCAGTTAACCTAACCTGCATGTTTTTGTCCTGTGGGAGGAAACTGGAGTACCCGGAGAAAACCCACACAGACACAGGGAGAACATGCAAACTCCATACAGAAGGGTCATCAGTGGTCAGGGGTGGGATCGATCCTGTGACCTTCTTGCCGTGCTGCCACAGTGCTAACCACTGCTCCACCGTGCTGCCCACATAAATTTGTGACTTCTGAAATTTGACTCCTGAAATTTTTTCTACTTCAGATGAGACTTATTTCTCATCAGTTTTCTCTTTTCTGGTGAAAACAGGTCAGGGTAAATCCATCAGCAGCTACTAAGGACGTAGTGCAGCCTGAAGGGCTGTCCCAATTCATAGGAGTCATTTTTGGTCCTCAAGGGTCCACGGGTAAGGGTAGGTGAAGGGTACAAATGAGAACTGAGACGGACCCCAAATCTTCCTCTACTTCACTTTCACATTGCAAATATTTTCTCTGCTGTTTTACAGTATTTACTGCTGTTCATAAATAATTAAACAGTGCTTCTCTTGCTATTTTCTATGTATGTATAAATGGTGTTCACTTACATAGCGCTTCCTTCTCATCTCTGGATGACCAAAGCACTTTACAGGTCCTGATATCCACACATTCACACACTGATGGTGGTGCAGCTGCCATGGAAGGTACTGGCCTGACCCACCAGGAGCAACTGGGGCTTCAGTGTCTTGCTCAAGGACACTTTGACATGCAGACTGCAGACAGAGTGGGAATAGAACCACTGATCCCCTCATTAGTAGCCAGCCACACTACACCTGCGCCACAATAAATTTTAACATGACAGAGTCACATTTGATCATATTAAACATAATTTTCCAATTACAAATTGTAGCTCGTGGAAAGGCTGAGTGGCTAGTGTTAGGGTAGAGGCCAAGTCTTCCTTTTGCCTTCAGTGATAGCAGTCGCATTTTTTTTTTCTTCCCTCCTCCTATCCTGCCTTCCTGACCTAATCCCAGCTTGCTGCGTCTGAGTGAGTGTCTGTGCCGTCTCACCATCTTGCTGATCTCAACCCAAATGGAAAATACGGAAAATGGATATAAGCTGGGCTTTAAACGCAATTGACACCACCTTTTCAAACAGAAAATTGGGCCCGGGGGAGCCCAAATGTGGAGAGACCCATGGATTGGAACTCATGTGTCTGTGTGATTTGACTGAGGATGTGGAAAAACATCTACCTGTTTTGGCTACGATCACAGGATTTCTGCCGATTGGGCTTTGGAGTTCTCCTGGTGTATCGAAAATTTAACTGGAGGAGCTAATCAAAATGCGGACCCGGCGGAGCTGCTTCTCAATAATTCGACCAGATGGGGAGTGCACGAAATAGCGTGACCAACATGGAATTTACCATCTTCATGCATTAGAGAGATAGACTCTATCGGACATGTTCATCTGTGTTTAGAAGGGGAAACATCTGGAGTCGCTTCGTGCTCTCCAGGGAATGATATGAATTTAAAGCCAGTGAATGTTAATTTGAATTGTAAGCTCAGAATATGATAATAGGGAAATCCCATACTCCTATACTCTGTCTGAGCAGATTCGGCCTTGATCGGCACCCCTGGATAACTCACTCCTCCAGAGTTGAGATAAGCGGATGTGTCAGCTGGCTCGCTAACCCAAACACCGCTGCTGTGCAATAAACAGAACTCTTCAGGGACAGCGTTCATGGACTATAACATCTATCGTTGCCTAGGAGACTATTTGTTGTGCTCCAGTAACTGATACACTCAACACTGCACACACACTGATATCATCATACTGATATACTGTACATACACTGCTCTCTCCCTGCTGTGTGACTTGTCTACTAAATGTCTGCTAATAAGCATTGAGGGTTTTTTTGCCTGCAATCAAAATTTCGCTTACTTACTTAAGCGTCAATTTGATAAAACATGTTTTTTTCTCTCGCCTACTGTGTGATATCCACTCTTTTTCTTTCTTTTTTTTCCTTTCTTCTTTATGACTGGCGCCTAGCGGCTGCCCCGGCCTTGGATGCGCTCTGCAGAGCGTGCCCAAATGCCAAGTCATGTTTCGTTACCTTGTATTCATACATGTGTAATGACAATAAAGTTGAATCTCATCTCATCATCTCATCAAGTCCATGTACTATCCTTGAGTGCCCTCTTGTGGCTTGGGAGTGTAACTATTGTTATTACTTGAAGATAAATGGCTGCCAGCACTTCAACACAGGGCCTCTCAGTTTCATTCATTCAATCTAGCTGCACTTACAACTACCAAGACATGGTGTCAGAAGTTGTCTGGGGGAGCGAGAAATCAAAAGAAGGACTTGCTCTTACTGTCCAGAGTGAACTTGTGTTGAAAGTTTGAAGAATGAAGTGCAGTAAGTGCAGAGCTAACCGGAGCTAACAAAATAGCAGCGCCAGGTAGCATTGACCACGAAACACAATGGCAGCGGCCGCAGCAGCACCAACTGCAGTTCAAGTCACACCACCACCAAAGTTTGACTTCAAAAAGCTTGAAGAGTGGCCAAAATGGATCAAACAGTTCGAACGATTCAGGATAGCTTCTGGGCTCGAGCTACAGCCAGAAGAAAACCAGATGAACACGCTGATCTATGCAATGGGAGAAGAAGCAGAGGACGTGCTGACTTCACTGAACATGACAGACGAGGAGGCGAGTGATTACAACACTATGGTAGCCAAGTTGGAGGCACATTTTGTTGTGAGAAGAAATGTAGTTTTTGAACGTGCAAAGTTTAACCAAAGACAGCAAGAAATAGGAGAGACTGCAGACAGATTTATTACATCATTGTACGCCCTGGCAGAGCACTGTGGTTATGGTGCGCTGCACAGTGAAATGATCAGAGACAGACTCGTGGTCGGGATACGTGACAAGCAACTCTCGGAGTCATTACAGATGGATGCGGAGCTCACACTGGATGAAGCCATCATGAACATTCGCCAAAGTGAGCTCCTGAAAAAACAGCAGGACCTTCTGAAAAACAACTTCAAGCAAGAAAACCCCCGCAATCTGGACAGTGTCAAAGTTAACCTCTTGCACTCCGGTGCATCCTAGAGCGCACGAGGGCGCCATAGGACGCACACTGTGCGTCTTAGGGCGTACTGAAAAAAAAAAAAAACACCTGCATTTCTGTTCTTCCACTACAGACACAGACGCGAACAGAAAGCCAAAGGAGTGCTTTGATTGGTTTAGATGTGATTGACCTCTCATTCAACTAATAAGAGCCTTGAACTGGGTTTCTGAAACCTTGAAGAACCAATGACTGAAAACCTAGCAAGAAGGACCCGCCTACCAACGGCTGCGAATACAGCGAGCCAATTGAAGCACAGAAGTTCGAAAGCGTGCGTCCCTTGCATA
Source organism: Pholidichthys leucotaenia (assembly GCA_020510985.1). Lineage (NCBI taxonomy): Eukaryota > Metazoa > Chordata > Actinopteri > Cichliformes > Pholidichthyidae > Pholidichthys > Pholidichthys leucotaenia. The sequence goes on from CM035850.1 coordinate 12,599,443, forward strand.
AAATCTGTTTTGTCTGAGCCGCTGGGTGACATACACACGTTTTTTTTTCTTACTACTGTTCTTATTTGTTTTGAAAAATCGTTCGCCAAAACCGCAATCATGGAAGCGCAAAACCGCAATAATGGAATTATGGTTTGACCGGGTTGCGTGACCAGAACCACGAGTCCGTAACAAGCGGACCAGCGTCATGTTCATCTGACAATGAGGAAGAGAAGTTCGCCAGCGACTTTGCTGTTGTGGACAGGTAAGTGTTATAAGCTAAATTATTCTTTATCCCTGAAAATTGTAATCCAAATGACTTTTGACCGATCGGTAAATTACAACCGTGCGTTATCGGTCCAGGTCCGTTATGTTGCGAACGCCCCCCCCCCCCCGTGACTGTTCTGTAGCGGATTGCAGATATATTGCAGATATTTTAGTACAACTGTGCGTAGTAGACCGCGGCGCACCGTCACCGTTTTCCGTCATGTAGTGATGGGCGATGTCCGTCCTCTGTAGCGGGGGGGGAGGGGGGTAGTTGTTATCATCTACATTACAGATATTTTAGTATAATTTTTAGTGCACTGTAGGTTATTTTTTCTTGTAAAAAAAAAAAAAGCCACACATTTTTTACGTGGCATGCTTCTTTGTGTGTGGGGGCTTGTTTGTTCATTCATTCATTCATGCATGAATAAACAACCCCACCCCCCCACACACACAGCCCTTCACCTTTCATTAGAGCCCAAGATGAAGCTTCTATATTGAATCATTCAAAAGTTACAGACGTTTTTCCAAAACTGTGCCATTTGGCACAATTTGGCACAGTTCAAAAACGCCTGGGAACAACCTAAGAACAAAGCTGTGTAATATATTCATTTTTTGTGGTATTGTTACAAAATTTTTACCTCAGCTGGATAACACTTGGTTCTACATTTCTGTTGCATTTTCCAGCCCGGATCTGACAGCTGTGTGTTATTTGCAAGCATTTCTATCCAAAAAAACACCCATGCGAAATTTATTTTCTTCAAGTTCAGTATGTTTAGATGACTGTTACTCAGTGGCAGGAGCACTTAGAGAGATTATGACTGTTTTGCCAAAAAATTCAAAGTGGTTTCTTTTAAATAAGACCAACCCCATGAAGATGCTGCAAAGGGTTGAAGAACAGCTTTTGATTTACTTTGGGTACGTTATTTTTTGGCGTTTTTAGGGAAATTGACCAGAGTGCAAGGGGTTAAAACAAAGACTTTCACAAAAACATTCAACAAACCAGTGAAGACAATGAAACAAGCCCAAGAGAGAAACACAAAATGCAACACACAATGCAGCAGATGTGGTAAAGCGCCCTCTCACAGCAAACACACTTGCCCAGCCAGAGACAGATTTTGCAATCAGTGCAAGAGAAAAGGACACTAGGCACGAGTGTGTAGGTCACGAGCAGTAAGAGAAATCCAGGCTGCAGGTAATGACAATGACAGTGAGAGTGAAGTTGCATTTTTAGGCTCAGTGGCTTCAGATAAGTCAGATGATGCATGGGTTACTACAGTTAAAGGAAACAACTTAGACTGTGTGCTCAAGATAGACACAGGAGCAGACGTTACTGTCCTCCCTGAAAATGTGTACAATACTCTAGCACAGAGACCACAGCTGCAGCCAACTAAACTGAAACTGTATGGGGCAGGCATGTCACCTCTTGCAGTTAAAGGGAAGTGCACAGCTAACCTAAGCACAGCCAATAAGTCTACAGTACAGGCAGTGTATGTGGTAGCAGATCTGATTCAAGGATTACTCAGTCACCCAGCAAGTGTAGCTCTCGGGTTGGTGGCTAGAGTGGAGGCAGTGTCACGCACATCAGCAGAGGCAGTAAAGCAGCGGTTCCCAAAACTGTTAAGTGGTTTAGGAAAAATGGAGGGAGAATATAAAATTGAACTCAAAGAAGATGCCAAGCCATTTGCTCTGACAACCCCCCGACGCGTCCCACTACCCCTGTTACCCAAAGTCAAAAAGGAACTAGCTCACATGGAGGAGCTAGGGGTCATTTCAAGAGTGGAGCAGCCCACTGACTGGTGTGCCGGGATGGTCCCGATTCCAAAGTGGACAGAAGATGAGGTACGTATGTGTGTGTGTCAACCTAACAAAACTGAATGACTCTGTCAAACGAGAACGACACATGCTACCGTCAGTGGAGCACACTCTGGGACAGCTTCAGGATGCAGAGATCTTCTGAAAACTTGATGCAAACTCAGGATTTTGGCAAATCCCTTTGTCCAGAGAATCAGCACTCCTAACCACATTCATCACACCATTCGGGAGATTCTGTTTTAACAGCCTCTGTTTTGCCATCTCATCTGCTCCTGAACATTTTCAGAGAAGGATGTCACAGCTCTTGGAGGGGCTGGATGGCGTGGTCTGCCAGATGGACGACATATTGGTGTATGCTGAAACGCAGGCCCAACACAACACACAACTGGAGGCAGTTCTGCAACGAACTCGAACTCGAAAAAGCCGGAGTAACACTGATAAGTGAGAAGTGTGAGTTCTCTAAAACCTCCATTAAGTTTCTAGGACAGATCATCGACAGCACCAGAGTGAAAGCAGACCTGGAAAAAGTGAAAGCAGTCAGCAACATGAAAGTACCCACAGATGTCAGTGGTGTGAGGCGGTTCCTAGGGATGGTTAATCATTTGGGAAAATACCTTCCTCACCTTGCAGAGAAAACACAGCCACTGAGGGACCTGCTGAGCACTAAGAACATGTGGTGCTGGGGTGAAGCGCAACAAAAAGCGTTTGACACAATCAAGTCAGAACTGAGCATGCCACCAAATTTAGCACTCTACAACCCCAAAGCACAGACAACACTATCAGCCGACGCATCTTCCTTCGGACTCGGAGCAGTGCTGCTTCAAAAACAAGAAGATGGAGCAATAAAACCAGTCTCATTCACATCAAGAGCACTCAGCCCGACAGAACAAAGGTACGCTCAGATTGAGAAGGAGGCACTGGCCATAACCTGGGCGTGTGAGCAGTTCTCAGATTTTCTCATAGGCACTGAGTTCCATGTAGAGACAGATCACAAGCCCTTAGTGCCACTTTTAGGCTCAAAGAACCTTGACGAGCTACCACCACAAGTACAGAGACTGAGAATGAGATTAATGAGGTACTCTTTCTCCATCTCTCACGTGCCTGGTAAAAGCAGAGCAACCGCAGATGTGTTGTCCAGAGCACCAGAAAAGACAGTGTGTGACAAAACACTAGGAGAAGAAATGGACTTGTACGTACATGAAGTTGTCATGAATCTTCCAGCAACTGAAGGATGATTCCAACAAATCGGGGTCAAACAAGACAAAGAAGAAATATTAAAACAAGTGAAACAATACTGTTGGAATGGCTGGCCGGACAAACACAACATACCAGGACCATGCGTTCCCTACCATCAACACGCTGGTGACCTCACAGTCAAAAATGGCCGACTGTTGAAGGGGACACGTATAGTCATTCCCAAGTCACTGCAAAAGGTTCAGGATTTCCCCAGAGCAATGGCAAGGCGAGCCGTCAGAACAGTGAAAAACCTTCTGCAGAAAGAGAGCGACCCCTATCTTGCGCTCATGGCATACCGTGCCACTCCACTTGCCAACGGCCACAGCCCTGCAGAGCTCCTGATGGGAAGGAAACTTCACACTACAGTGCCCATCCATCCATCCTGCCTCAGACCAGGGTGGACTGACATGTCAACAGTGAGAGAGAGAGAACGGAGGGAGAGAGAGAAACAGGGGAAATGGTTCAATAGTAGACACCGAGCACGTGACCTTTCTGGACTACACCCAGGAGATCAGGTTTGGATTACAGACATGAAAGAAATTGGGACAGTTTCCGCCAGAGTGGATACACTACGGTCTGACCTGGTTCAGACTCCCAGAGGACTCCTGCGACGCAACCGGAGTCATCTCATCACACTCACATGGACTAAGACTGAACCCGAGGATCCCACAGATCCTGTCCTGCCCAAGCAGAACAACTCAACACCTGATGCACCTGCTACTCCTCGGCTCCCTACATCTCCAAACAACCATGCTATGGAGAAGCGGTATCCAACCAGAGAGAGAAATCCTCCGAGGTACCTTAAGGACTTTGATCTAGGTAGAAGGTTCTCTGGAACACCTGAGTGACCAGCCCGGGGCAGAATAATTCCCTCACTCAGGTGAAGGTTGGGACGTCTATCCCGCCTTCACAGTTAGTCCATGGTTCAAGTAAAAGAAATGTTTTCATTAATAACATTGAAATAATAGTTGTTCTCATACACGTTTAAAACAAAACAAAAAAAGTAGTTCTATTTACAAGTAAAAAAAAGGGGGTTTTATTACAGTCCAAAGTACTTAACAGTACATACCATAAGAGGCAATGTTTACCTTACTGCATTAAATTGAAAATATTTTTTGATCTAACAATATTGTTCATAATGTACTGAGAAGGGAGGATGTTATGGTAGAGGCGTAGTCCATGCACTATCCTTGAGCGCCCTCTTGTGGCTTGGGAGTTTAACTGTTATTACTTGAAAATAAATGGCTGCCAGCACTTCGACACGGGGCCTCTCAGTCTCATTCATTCAATATAGTTGCACTTACAACTACCAAGACAGCTAGTAACTTTGGAAAATCACTAGCCACCGTGGCTGGTGAGCAAAAAAGTTAATGTCAGGCCCTGATTATCTGGTCTGGAAAGTCAAAGATGCCAAAGTTCTCCTGCACAGGAGTTCTCCTCTCCCACAGAATGGAGGACAACAGAGCTGTGTGAAGTTCCTGGTTTGGATTGGCTGTTCTCTTCTGTGAGGTCATCACATGATGACTTAACAGAGGTGATGCAGACCTGCCTCCTGGATAGTCTGGTACTGCCACTCCTCAGAGGAGAACAGCAAGTTTCCACTCAGTCTTGGAGCTCACAGAGCTGCAGCACAGCTAGCTTAGCTAGCATGCTAATCAGTCACGTGACTGTGTCTTCTGGAGTCTTCCCTGGAAGTTCTACTCACCCAACTGTCAGATCTCTGAGGACTATAGGCCTAGTCCACACCTGCATGGCTATTTTTACAAAGGAGCATTTTCACCTTTTATCCACACAAACACCATTTTGGGCAAGAAAAGTGAGAAAGTCAAAGATTTTTTGCAATATAATTCAAGAAGAAACTTTGCTGAATTCAATATTCATTCCACACACAGATCTATTTCAAGCCTTTTTTAAATGTCCTTGTGATGCTGGTATCAGTGTGTGAAGTTAATGAGCAATGCTGATGTTCTGATGGCAGCAGGAAATGTCCAGTTCCTCACCATGATACTGAGGAACTGAGGCATCCCAGCCAGCATGTCCAGGTGGGCCACTAGAGGTCAAAGCTGGGCTTTTTCCATGGAGCAACTGCCTCAAATGCTTTGATTTCTGTTCTTAATGCTGCTGTTTCAACCCAGGGCCCTTTCTGCAGTCTCCCAGAGACTGTGGTTCATGTTTTAGTGAGTGGAAGAGGCTTACAGAGCTCTTCACTCTTTTAACAAAAGTTTTTAACTCATTTGATGAAACATTTTCTGTGGGTCATTTTATTTCTGGTGCAGGATACCAAAAAATAAGTCAGGAAAAGTGGCAACTGCTGAATTTTATCACTGGTGAAGCCAAGCTGACAATACATCCATCCATCCATCTTCTTCCGCTTAATCCTTTTCGGGTCACGGGGGGCTTGAGCCTATCCCAGCATGTTAGCAGAAAAATAAAAGTAGAAGGTAAACCAGTTCAAGATGCAGCCTCAGTGTGGCGCTGCAACATCCGGTCCAGACTGAGACTGGAGTTCAGCTTTTTTCAGATGACTGGGAACATGGATGGTTTTAGGCAGATCTGGTGTTCTAGAGATGTCCTTTGTAGTGGATGTGAGGATGAACTGTGTGTTGCACATTTTTTAGTTGGCTGATTTATGTGTTCAGCATGTTTTAACATTTTTTACACACTTTTTACTTTGCTTTGATGTTCTTGTAAATATGGAAATAAAGTGTTCTTGTAAAAATCAAAAATCTTCTTCTGCGTCAATTGTGGGGTTTCCTCCTACAGTTTAAAGTGTTCTGAGATGACTGTTGTTGTGAAATGGCGCTATATAAATAAAGTTGAATTGAATTCTTCTGGTCTTTTCCTCCCAGACACAGTGAATCAATCACAGAGACACAGATGAGCTTCAGCCTGTTTCTGTGTCTCACTGACAAACTGAGGAACTCTGCTTCATGTTGAACAGCAGTTAGGACTCATGTTGGACAGAAAATCATTCTGACTGTGTTTCTTCTCCAGGATGGACCATGGTGGACAGCAGAGGTTAAAACCTGGTGTGAGGAAGTGTAAGTTGGACTGATGAGGACAAAACAGAAACTGTCAGTTTGTCTCTGATCCAAAGTTGATAGTTGTGGTATTTATTCATCCACACATTACTGACAAAAAGTCTCATCATGAAACTTTCTAGGAGTGAAGAACAGATCAGTGAGTGAAGAAAGAATGAAGCCATCAGATGTCAGATGATAAACTGCAGCTGTCTTCTGTCTTTGTCTCTCCATCAGATTTCTGTCAACTTGAACTGGACACAAACTCAGTGAACAGAAACCTGGAACTGTCTGACAACAACAGGAAGGTGACACGGGTGATGGAGGATCAGAACTATCCTGATCATCCAGACAGATTTGATTTCTGGCCTCAGCTGCTGTGTAGAAATGGTCTGACTGGTCGCTGTTACTGGGAGGTTGAGTGGAGAGGAGACGTTTCTATATCAGTGAGTTACAGAGGAATCAGGAGGAAAGGAGTCAGTTATGACTGTGGGTTTGGAAGGAATAATCAGTCCTGGAGTCTGATTTGCTCTGATGATGATGGTTACTCTGTCTATCACAATAACATCAGAACCCCCATCTCCTCCTCGTCTGTCTCTACCAGAGTAGGTGTGTATGTGGACTGTCCTGCTGGTCTCCTGTCCTTCTACAGAGTCTCCTCTGACACACTGATCCACCTCCACACCTTCAACACCACATTCACTGAACCTCTCTATCCTGGGTTCTCAGGCTGGGTCTGGTCTAGCTCCTCAGTGTCTCTGTGTTCTCTGTAGTCTGAGTCTGTGTAGAAGTGACAGCAGCTTCAACTCTGGTTTAAATGTTGATGGTGGATGATGTTCCACTTTGGTTTCCATGGTAACCTCTGATGGTGATTTCATGTCTTAGAAGCAGTGAAATGATCTCCTGACCACTGAACTCCTGTAAAAACTGGACTGACTTTGATTCTCTGTGAAAATCCACTTTGATTGCAGCAACATTTAGTAACTGTTCATGTCTGACTTGATCTATTCAGGCTTTTATTTTGAAGGGCTGCAGTCATGAGCGTTTCCTGAGCAAATTAGAAAAAACTACTGAAATTAAATTGTAGTTTGTATTTTTTATTGTAGTTTAAATAACGGGTTGTACAGCATTTTAATGCAGAATAAATGATCAATATTATAAACATGAAATAATTTCCACATTAAATTATCTGGATATAATCAGTTTCTAAATATGAAGCAGGAAGAAATTCATGCCTGGATGTTCTAAAGATCACTGTCCACATGGAGTGTTTAAATAAAGATTTACTGCCTGACAACAGATGGACAAAATAAAATCCTTTGTCTTGTAAATTTGTGGATTTATTTCTCATCAAATTTCTAAGTTTTTCCTCACAAACGTCTCATTTTTTTCTCCTATTTCAAACATTTTTCTTCTAAACTTGCAGGTTTTTTTCTCATAAATTCTTGGCTTTTTTCTTGTAATTTTAATATTTTCTTATAAAATTGTAGTTTTTTCCATTCAAATGTGCAACTTTTGTCTTCTACATTTGCAAGATTTCTTGTAAATTTACAACTTTTTTCTTGTGAATTTGTGCTTTTTTTTCCCTCAATGTAAACTTTTTCGCCTATATTTGTTACATTTTTCTTATGAATTTGTGAATTTTTTTCCTCATCAAATTTCTACTTTTTTCCTTCCAAATATGGAACCTTTTTCTCAGGTATTGCAGTAATGAGATGAGATGAGATGAGATTCAACTTTATTGTCATTACACATGTAATGCATACAAGGTAACGAAATCCTGCATTCTGGCAGCGTCGTGCTCTGTTAGGATGATCAGGTCCTATCAGATCTTTGAAATAACAAGGGGCCTGATTATTTAGAGCTTTGGAAGTGAGGAGAAGGATTTTAAACTGAATTCTAAATTCTATGGAAGCCAATGAAGGGAGGCCAGAAGCGGAGAGATGTGATCTCTCTTTCTAGTTCCTGTTAAAACTTCAGCTGCAGCATTTTGGATCAGCTGAAGACTTTTTAAAGATGTTTTAGGACAGCCTGATAATAAAGAGTTACTATAATCTTGGCAATATGACACAAATGATAGAAGGCAGTCTTAGAAACCAGTTTAATATGTGAATTAAAGGAGTAAAAGAATTGGTGTGAATGCACCATAAACTGCTCAACCCCCCAAAAAAGGCCCTCCTACTGAAAAAAGTCAAGTTCCATATACAGTACAGTATACAGATGCAATTTTATTTGAATCCTTTAATACCTATGCACTCATGGAGATATTTAATGCTCCATAGATTTCTCCAAAATGATGGAGTCACACAGAGACCATGGTCTTCATCATTAATGATGTATTTACAGGACAAAAATGGGCAGCTTCCATTGAAAACATAAATATCTGTTCAAAATAAATCAATCTTTGCCAAAACTGAACAAGTCCATTGTCCTTGTCAGTAAAATGATCCAAACGCTGCCCTCTGTTAAGCTGCCCCCTCCATGCCCATAAAGACTGTAGGAGAGTTTCTAGAGGACAACTTAGTTCTCAGTGAGAGGACAGGAGCACATGGACAAGAGACATCATGGACATGTGAGGACAAAGGAGCAAATCTACAGGATATTGGTGTCAAGGTTTGTGGGGAAAAGGCAACAATTTTATCACAAAACAGGACAAATTTAGAGGAAAAAACAAACTTTACGATAAAAAGTATTAAATTTTCAAGGAAAAAGTTACAATTTTATTTTTTAAAAAGTCATAACTTTCTATAAAAATATTCAAGTTTACAAGTAAAACCTCTATAATTGGTGAGAAAACTGGACTTTAAAAGAGAAAAGAGTTTTTATAAAAAAAGTGTAAAAATGTTGTAGAAATTTGGCAGTTTTTTTTCTTGTAAATGTTACTTTATTGTTGTGAATTTATGACTTTTTTTTCTTGGAAATGTGTTTTTTCCCATTATTTGGAAGGTTGTTGTTTTTTTTTTCTCATTAAAACATCACCTTTTCATGTAAATTTGGGGCTTGTTTATAGTAAATTTGTGTCTTTTTTAAATAGTAAACGAGCATCTTTTATCATAATTTTCCACCTTAATTTGTACTAAATTCCATTTCCACCGTATGCTAAATTTCTGAATCTGCCCACAACCACCATCCCCTTGTTAAAAAATAAAGCAGCAACTGTGTGAACTTCAGGACAATTAATAGTCAAACATGGACTCTATTCACTTCTCTACAAACCTCAAAGCAACAAAACTGGAACCACTGGAACTCCTTTAACATTTCTGATGAGATTTGATACAGTGGGTGGCGTTAGGCCTTTTTTAGGGGTGGAGCACCCCTAAATTGAAACTCAGCACCCCTAAAAACTGCAGTGAGAAAAGTTGGGATTATAAAATTTTAGTTTGTCTTTGACAAGTTGAAATAACATCCAAAATATATTCAGTAGTTTGTTGTTTAAACTTTTAAAAATACAAATGAAAACTGTTGCAGGAGTTTAGTTCCTACTGCCAACACCCAGTCAAACTGGTTTCCAGTGAGAGTTGGACTCCACCAGGGCTGCCCTTTGTCACCAGTCCTGTTCACAATTTTTATGGACAGGATTTCTAGGTGCAGCCAAGGAACGGAGGGTGTCATGCTTGGTGACCACAGAATCTCATCTCTGCTGTTTGCAGATGATGTTGTCCTGCTGGCTTCATCCACCAATGACATACTGGTCTTACTGGGATGGTTTGCTACTGAGTGTGAAGCAGCTGAGAACGGTCTACAAAATCACCAAAACCCTCACAGGAGGTTTCACCAGCAAGTCAACGGTGGTTAAGGACAAAGATGGGAAAGTTCTCATGAAGGAAGAGGACCAACTTAGTAGATGGGCGGAGCACTTCAGAGAGACTCTGAATAGACCAGACCCTGAGGAAGAAGCAGTGATAGAAGACACAGGCTTTCACATAGAAATGAAGCGGGGGCGCATCACCCAACAGGAGATAGAAGAGGCCATTAAGCAGACAAAAGGAAACAGGGCACCTGGCGAAGACAGGATTACTGCAGACATGCTAAAAGCAGATCCAAAGGCAAGTGCAAAAGCTCTGACAGAACTTTTCAACAAAGTGTGGGAAGAAGAAAAAGTCCCTGTTACTTGGAAGAAAGGCATCATAGTCAAGCTGCCAAAGAAAGACGACCTGTCGGCATGCGGGAACTGGAGAGGCATCAACCTTCTGTCTGTGCCTGGGAAAATCTTCTGCAGAGTTCTGTTGATGCGGGTGAGGCAAGCCATAGAGAGGGTCCTGAGGGAGGAACAGGCAGGATTCAGAAGCGGTAGGGGCTGCATAGACCAAATCTTTGTCCTGCGTACCATAGTCGAACAGTCACTGGAATGGAACTCCTCACTGTACATAAACTACATTGACTTAGAAAAGGCCTTTGACAGTATCCACCACCCATCCCTCTGGAAGATTCTGACAGCTTATGGATTTCCAACAAAAGTAGTCAACATCCTGAAGGACATGTATGCTGACAATCAGTGCTGCGTGCGCCACAATGGCCAGGAGAGCGAATGGTTCCATGTGAAGACTGGGGTCAGATAAGGCTGCGTGATCTCACCGATCCTCTTCCTGGTCATCATTGACTGGGTGATGAGGAGAGCCACAGGAGACTGACCTAGGGGACTTGTCTGGGGACGAACGGCCAGACTGGAAGACTGCGACTTTGCAGACGACATCACTATGCTATCACATACACAGAGAGACATCCAGGAAAAGACAGAGTTGACCAGACAGCAAGAACTATTGGGCTCAAGATTTACCCCAACAAAACGAAAGTGATGAAACTGAAAAACAAGAGCACACAGAAAACAAAGGTACAGGGCGAAGATCTTGAGGAAGTACAGGACTTCAAATACCTGGAAAGCTACATCTCAGCTGACAGCAACATCGAGAGAGAGATCTCCACAAGAATCGGTCTTGCGGCACAGGCTTTCAACAGACTGCGAAATGTATGGAAATCGTCAGTCCTGCAGAACAGTACCAAACTGAAGATCTACAAATCAAACGTTCGCTCAGTCCTCCTATATGCCTCAGAGACTTGGAGAACAAACAAGAAAATTGAAAGCCGCCTCAGAGGTTTCGAAGGACAGTGTCTACGTCGAATCCTCAGAATCCACTGGGAGCAGCGCGTCACCAACAAGAAAGTCAGCAGACGCACAAGCATCAACAACATCGTGGACGAGGTGAAGCAGAGACACTGGAGGTGGCTGGGCCACGTTCTGCACATGAACAAAGCCAGGCATCCACATGCAGCACTCAGATGGGCACCGCTGGGGAAGAGGAGGAGAGGCAGACCCCAGGGCACCTGGAGGAGGACAGTTGAAGAGGAAATGAAAGCGGAGGGCAAGACCTGGAACGAAGTCAGCTGGCTCGCCCAGGACCGAGATGGCTGGAGGAGACTCGTTGGCGCCTTATGCCCCAGCTGGGGCGAAGAGGATTAAGTAAGGTTTGCTACTGAGTGTGAAGCAACTGGGATGAGAATCAGCACCTCCAAGTCCGAGTCCATGGTCCTCAGCTGGAAAAAGGTGGATTGTTCTCTCCGGGTTGGGGACAAGCTCCTGCCCCAAGTGGAGGAGTTTAAGTATCTCGGGTCTCATTCAGGAGTGAGGGGAGAATGGAGCAAGAGATTGACAGACGGATGGGAGCAGCATCTGCAGTGATGTGAACGTTGTACCGGTCTGTTGTGGTGAAGAGGGAGCTGAGCTCTAAAGCAAAGCTGTGGATTTACCAGTCAATCTACGTTCCTACCCTCACCTATGGTCATGAGCTTTGGGTAATGACCAAAAGAACAAGATTGTGGATCCAAGCAGCTGAAATGAGCTTTCTCCATAGAATTGCTGGACTCACCCTCAGGGATAGGATGAGAAGCTCAGTCATCCAGGAGAGGCTCAGAGTAGAACCGCTGCTCCTCCACAATGAAAGGATCCAGTTGAGGTGGTTTGGGCATCTTATCAGGATCCCTCCTGGACGCCTCCCGCTTCAGTTGTTTCGGGCACGTGATGCTGAACTGGGAGGAGCACCCTGGGGCAGACGCAGGACACGCTGGAGAGACTACGTCTCCCAGCTGGTCTGGGAACGCCTTGGTATCCTCTATGAAGAGCTGGAGCAGGTGGCTGGGGAGAGTGAAGTCTGGGCTTCTCTGCTTGAACTGCTGCCTCCATTACCCGGACCTCCGGAAAAGCGGTAGAAGATGGATGGATGGATGGATGGATGGCTGGATGGATGGATGGATGGATGGAAAATAAAAACACCCCCCCCCCCCACACACACACACACAAATGGTATGATCCCTCCTCCCTGCTGCATGCGCTGGAGCCCTGGCTGCAGCCAGCCTGATGCCACACACAGAGCGGTTCCTCCCTATCTCAACAGCAGGAAAAGTGAGCGGAGGCCACTGCAGCTCTTCTACAGGAGGGGACATCACACTGGGGAGTGGGGAGTACTGTTTACCCAGGGCCCACTGCAGGAAGAGGCCCACAAAAAGTCTGGAATGAAAACAATGTTCTGTGTTGCAATCTTTTGGTTTCTAATTAACCCTAGAACACTAACTAACTTCAGATGAAAAATCACCCGATGTTAGTGTCCTGATAGTGTTATTAAATTTAACGTTGGTGTTCTAGGGTTCATTAACGTCACAGTAAAATTCACCCTGGCTGAATGAAGTGTTTGAGAGACTGAACTTTGCATTAACAGTAATGATGGATGTTGTCTGAGGCCCTCTCACCCCTTTATAAAGGCGCAAATAGTTATTTCCCCCTGTCAGGTCCTTCATGGGTAAAACAATTTAAATAAAGTATTAAAAGTTATTACAAGAGGAGTTTATAAATAATATATATTACATATACACTACTCACAAAAAGTTAGGGATATTTGACTTTCGGGTGAAATTTCAGGATGCCCCTAAAATGCTCTATAACCTTTCCAGGTGAACTTAATTTGACCTTCTCTAACCTTCTGAATGCACATGTCCAACTGTTCAATGTTTCAGTACTTTTGGCATAACTTTCTGTTCTCTAACAAGGTATTTAAAGGCAAAATTCACAACAGGTTTTTGAGCCATGAATCAACCAATAAATTTTCTGGTTCAATTAGAATTGGTATTTAAACAGTCCTCTTCATTCTGCTGTTCACATCTTGACATCATGAGACCAAAACGACACCTAACAATTAATCAACAGTACCTTGCCACTGTGAGATTTCAAACAGGATGTTCTCAGAGGGAAGTGGCCACTGAGCTTAGAGTGTCACAGAGTGTCATCAGCAGGTTGCAACAGAGATACAGAGAGACTGGAAGAGTCACAGAAAGGCATAGAAGTGGACATCCTTTAGCCATATCCCACACTGATGACCGCTTCATTGTGAACAGTGCCCTGTGGAACCGAAAGATGAATGTTACTCAACTTCAGGCACACTTAAGGTAGGTGAGAGGCACCAAAGTATCACATCAGACCATTCAAAACCATTTACATCTGCATGGTCTGTGTCCAAGGCGACCAGCAAGGGTACCTGACCACACCACCTGGCACAGGAGTCATTGTCTTGCATGGACCAGGAGCATTTACGATGGACAAGGGACCAGTGGTCCTCAGTGCTGTTCTCTGATGAAAGTCAATTCACGTTGAGCATAAATGATGGCTGCCAACGATGTTGGAGACGTCAAGGAGAGCGCTATGCATCAGCCACTGTTGTCACCAGACGAGTCTTTGGTGGTGGTGTTCCAGATTGGGCAGGTGTTTCTAGTCAGAACAGAACTGCCTTACACCTTTTGAATGGTACAGTGACAAGCCAATATCACCTGAATAACATCATTACTCCAGTCATTGTGCCCCTGCATGAACAACACAGGCCTAATTTCATCTTCATGGATGACAATGATCCAGCTCATCAAGGTCACATCATTAGGGAATGGCTGCTGGAGTCTGAGGCACCTCAAATGGAGTGGCCTCTCTTTCTCCAGACCTGAATCAAACAGAAAACCTATGGGATCAACTGAGTTGCCATGTAGAGGCTTGTTACCCTGCACACCACAACCTCAATGACCTGAGGGCCACCCTTCGAGAAGAGTAGAATGCCATGCCTCAGCAGACAATAAGCTGACTTGTGAACAGCATGAGACATCATTGTCAAGCTGTAATTGATGCTCAAGGGCACATGACAAGATATTGAGATGTTGACATTTTTTGGTGTGGTATACCCCCCACTGTTGTTGGCTTTTGTTTCAATAAATTGTTTGAGATGAGGAAATCACCATTGCGTGCTTCTATTGAATGCCCTCCTTTCATGATATACTATCAATGTGGTGTGAACTTTTAACATTTCCCATAAATTTCAGTAACCCTAGCTTTATGTGAGTAGTGTATATGTACTGTATAAAGCTCCTTTTGGCAAAGTAAATCTGTTTGGCTCAATAAGGGAAGCAGATTTCTGTTCTGCTTACCTCGCTGCTTTACAGGACAAGGGGAAAGATTGCAAATAGTTTAGTCCACATACCTGCACCCTGTTGACTGATTGCTTTGTGAAAGTCCAGGCAGGAGGTGATTTGTTAGTTTTTAACAAGGGGGTTGTGGGTGATATTCATAGTTAGCATTTGGTAGAGCGACAAAGGTATAAATGTAGTTTCAGTACAAATTTGCAAGAATAAGGGGGCAAAAATATGATAAAATATGGTAATTTACAACTTAGAAAGTCACATATTTATTATAAGCAAGTGTCAAATTTATGATAAAAACATTCGATTTTCGTGAGGAAAAACCAGAGCTTCCAAATGGTGACCCCCCGCCACACATGCATTTCTAAGAAAAAAAATCTGAAATTTACAACAGTAAAGTCACAAGTTTACAAAAAAGTTTTTCTGAAACATTTTAATATAGCATGTGTGTGTGTGTGTGTGTGTGTGTGTATATATATATATATATATAGTATATATACAGTATATTTTTATTTTTTTCCATCTTTTTCTCACCAATTACTGAAGTTTTTCTTGAAAAGTTAACGTTTTTAAAAATACATCTGCAACTTTTTCCTGATAAATTTATTTCTCTTTTTCCTATAAATGAGCCATGTTTTCTGACTAACATGTTACCTTTTCTATAAAGTTTTTCTATGAAATGTTCAACTTCTTCATTGAATTTTCATGATGTTTCTGGTCCATGTGCTCCTCTCCTCTCACTGATAAACTAAGTTTCCCTGTAGAAACTCTCCTTACAGTCTTCATGGGATGGAGGGGGGCAGGTTAACAGAGGGGAGGTTTTGGCTCATTTTGCTAACAAGGGGAATAGACTTTTTAAGGTTTTTTTTTGCAAATATTTATTTATTTAAATTGAGATTTAATATTTTATTTATTGAAAAACAAGCTTTTTCCTATTTTTGCAAAGATGTTTTGTATTTTGAACAGATTTATTTTTCAGTGGAAGCTGTCCATTGTTTTGTCATTGACTTTTCCATGATGAAGACCGTGGTCTGTGTTAGTTGATAACTGTGTAAAAATCTATGGGCTTTTTAAAATATCTCCATGAGTGCATAGGCATTAAAATAAAATAGATATACTGTGGAGAATGTGGAAGGATGAGGCTGAGTTTATTTCACAAGTCAGGTTTATTCACATTCTCCAACATCATCCAAAAACAGAAAAGAGAAAGAATCCCCCAACATCTGTCCCTTTTATACCCCAGGACATCAAAACACACAGTCACATTGTCTTTTAATCCCAAGTCACAATGCGTCTTCTTCCAGGTCTTCTCACCTCCACCTAAAGTCACTGGTGGTCAGGAAATCCCTTAAGGTCATCTCTTTGCATACAAAAGGCCACATTTCACATCCTCCTGTTATCCCCTAGGAGGTTCAGTCCTTTTGTTCCTCTGAGACGTGAAGCATACAATAAGCATACAGTAATATACATGTGAAGCATATGAAACCCACATATGTGTCCCACATGACCCCCCCAAACGTCTAAGATGGAACAACGTAATAACAGTTTGCATGTCATAATAAAATCACTACACATCAGTCCACGTGCTGCTTGGGCCTCAGTCTTCTCCCGTATTTGCTGTAAGCAAGCTTTACCACCTCCGCGGCGCCCTCCTGCTGGGGAGCTGCTGTCTGAGGATGAGAACTATTAGTCAATCTCTGTGGGTGTTCTAGGGAATGCTCTCTAGGGGGTCTGCCGCGCCGAGGAGCCTTAGCCAACTGCACACCTTTGTCAGCCACCACAAAAGCGGGTTTGAGCCTGTTTATGCCAATCATTTCTTTTCTGCCCCCCAAATCTAGCAAAAAATGCTTATCCCCTGTTTCCAGCACTATATATGGTCCATCATAAGGTGGTCGTAACGGTGGGCGATAGGCATCATGTCTGACAAAAACAAACTCCGCATTTTTTAAAGCCTTAGGCACAAAAACGCGTGGAAAACTGTGGTGAACGGGGCCAGGTAGCGTGCTCGAGTCCGTGCTACTCTGTAACCGCTGAGCTGGGGAGCACTCTGGCGCCGGATTATCTGGGAGAAATTCCCCGGGCAGCCGAAGTGGCTGTGCGAAAACTAGCTCAGCTGGGGAGGCTTCTAAATCCTCTTTAGGTGCAGAACGCAACCCCAATAAAACCCATAGTAGCCTGTCCACCCAATTTGCATCCGTAAGCGACGCTCTGAGGGCCGCCTTCAATGACCTGTGAAAATGTTCGCATAACCCGTTAACCTGCAGGTTGTACGCGGTCGTGCGGTGGATCGTTGCCCCCAGGCTGCGGACCATCGCTGACCAAAGTTCGGAAACAAATTGAGGGCCTCTGTCGGACGTAATGTCCGACGGGACTCCAAAACGCGCTACCCATGCCGTTAAAAATGCGCGCGCCACCTCCTCGGCTGTGGTTGACGACAGTGGAACCACTTCCGGCAAGCGCGTGGTACGGTCAACCATTGTCAGAAGATGTGTGCACCCTTGTGAGGGCGGGAGGGGGCCTACGAGGTCCACGTGAACATGATCAAACCTCTTAGTTGGAATGTGAAATGGCTCCAAGGGAGCTCTCGTGTGTCTATGAACCTTGGCTCGTTGACAAGCCATGCAGGCTGCTGCCCACTCTCTAACTTGTTTGCGCAGGCCCGGCCATACAAATTTCTCTCCCACCATTTTGACCGACGCACGCACTCCCGGGTGCGCCAGAGAATGGATCGAGTCAAAAACGCGGCAGCGCCACGCGGCCGGTACCACAGGACGCGGTCGCCCAGTGGAGACATCGCATATTAGGTGGGGCATACTGTCTTGCAGCACCCTGTTCTCCAGCCTTAACCCTGTTGGTCCAGACTGGAGCGCACTCACGTCCGCATCGCTAACCTGATCCGCGGCCATGGCTGCATAATCTATCCCTATGCGGACTGGGGCCGCGCGCACTTCCGCGTCACTAACCCGATCCGCGGCCATGGCTGCAGAATCTACCCCTATGCGGGCTGGAGGCGCCACAGCGCGCGAGAGGCAGTCTGCCACTACATTAAATTTACCCGCCACATGCTGGATATCGGTAGTAAACTCCGAGATCGGCCAGCTGTCTCTGCTGCCGGCCCGACCAAGGTTCTGAAATCTTGGCCATCGCGAAAGTCAGCGGCTTGTGGTCAACGAACGCGGTGAAACGGCGTTCCTCCAGCCAGAACTGGAAGTGGCGAATGGCCAAGTGGAGAGCTAACAACTCTCTGTCGAATGTGCTGTATTTTCGTTCACTATCGCGCAAGGTCCTGCTGAAAAAGGCGAGCGGTTGCCAGGCTCCAGCTACATACTGTTCCACGACCGCCCCTATGGCCACATCTGACACGTCAGTAGTGAGCGCCATGTGGGCCGTTGGGACTGGATGTGCTAACAACGCAGCGTTTGCCAGGGCTGTTTTGACTTCAGAGAATGCGCGCTCTCGCTCCGGAGACCATTCGATTTTATTTGTGGGTTTTTGTTTTTTTAGTGCAGCATACAATGGTTGCATGGCTGCACGGTGGCACAGTGGTTAGCACCACGGCAGCACAGTTTACCCTCGGCCGGGGGATCGTGGGGATCGTGAGATTGTGGGTTCGATCCCTGCCCCCGGCCAACAATGATCTGTGTGGAGTTTGCATGTTCTCCCTGTGTCTGCGTGGGTTTACTCCGGGATTTCTCCGGTTTCCTCCAACATGCTAAAAACATGCAGGTTAGGGAGTTAAGGGGCGCTTGCGCACGCAGCGACCGGCAGCTGGTGGCTTGTCACCGGACTGCAGAACAAATCTACCTACGGGTACAAAATAAGTCAAAAAAAAAAAAAAGAGCTGCGCTGCGCGGGGGAGGAATCGGTTATAAAAATTCACCATTCCCAAAAACTCCTGTAACGCTTTGACCGTTTGTGGCTGGGGAAAATTTGTTACTTCGCGCACTTTGTCAGGCAGAGGAACCGCTCCTTCTGGAGAGACGCGATGCCCCAAAAAATCAATCTGCGTCACCCCGAACTGACACTTCGCTGGGTTGATTATTAACCCGTGCTCTGCCAACCTCCGGAAAACTGCCGTGAGGTGGTTTTCGTGTTCGTCTTCGGACGTGCTGGCTACCAATATGTCGTCCAGGTAGACGAACACGAAGGGGAGATCGCGCAACACCGCGTTCATCATGCGTTGGAACGTCTGCGCCGCGCCTTTAAGCCCAAACGGCATGCGCAAAAACTTGAATAGCCCAAACAGAGTTATTACTGCTGTTTTGGGTATGTCCTCAGCGCGCACTGGGACCTGGTGGTAACCGCGTACCAAGTCTATCTTAGAAAAAATGCGCGCCCCCGCCAAATGAACTGAAAAATCTTGGATGTGCGGGATCAGGTAGCGGTCGTGCGCTGTAGCATTGTTCAACCTGCGAAAATCACCGCAAGGTCGCCACGAGCCATCAGCTTTCGGGACCATGTGAAGTGGTGAAGCCCATGGGCTTTTCGAACGCCTGCTGATGCCCAACTTTTCCAGGTTGGCGAACTCCTCGCGCGCTATGGTCAGTTTAGCTGAATCCAAGCGCCGAGCTTTTGCAAAAACGGGCGGTCCGGTGGTAGTAATAAAATGTTCCACCCCGTGTTTAGCCACGGTCGCCGAAAATGTTGGGACCGTGAGTGCTGAGAACTGAGTGAGGAGTGTGTGGAACTTACCACTTGCAGCTGTGACGTTGGCTTGTGCTGTTGGTGGGGCCACTCGAGCTGTACAGGGAATAGAATAAAAAGAGAGTGCATTAACCAGGCGTCTGTTAGCAAGATCAACCAACAAACCATGTGAGCACAAAAAATCAGCCCCTAACATGTTGAAATTGACTGCAGCTATGACGAAAGTCCACTCGAATGTACGGCCGTGTAAAGACAGAAGCAGAGTCCTCTCACCAAAGGTCTTAATCGCCGAGCCGTTTGCTGCTGACACCCTGGGACCACTGGAAGGCGCCAGCCGGTCAGCGGAGGAAGGTGTGATGAAACTCAGCTGGGAGCCTGTGTCCACGAGGAAATGCCTCCCCGAGTGCGCATCCCTCAAGTAGAGCAGCTTGTTCTCCTCTCCGAGGGCCGCAGCTGCTACCGACCCCCGGTCTTGGCATTTCCTGAGCGCTTGAAATGGCACGGTGGTATGCATTTGCGTGTCCTCTCTGTGAAGCGGCGATGGTAGAAGCAAAGGACGTCGTCTGCTCCGTGTTTCCTGGCCCCTGCCGCCGCCGTCGTCGGTGAGTCTGGTACTGCAGCCTCTGGCCCCCTGCCATCTCCGGACGTTGCGCTGAGCTCTGCTGCCTTGGCCATGGCCACCCGCCGTTTATTGGCGTTGACGAGTCACTGCGCCTCCTGGCCCAGCTCGCGGTAGTCTTGTCGGGCCAACAGTGGTGAAATGGCCAGGGTCACTCTCACCGCTGACGGTAGGGTCTTGAGGAAAAGGTGGGTGAAGATGAAGTGATCGTCGTCAGAGTCTTTCAACCTCAACAGCTTCTCCATCAGGTCCACAGGCCTGTTGCTTTCAAATTCAGTCAGCGCCAGGAGCCCCTCTGCTCACTCCTCCACCGAGGGGGTGAAGTAATGGATGAGTGCAGCCTTCGATGCGCTGTACTTGTCGCTGTCCGGCGGCTGGTTGATCACGCTCTCCACCCGCTGGGCTGTGTGGTTGTCCAGCTTTGCAACCACATGGTAGAACTTTGTGTCGTCTACCAAAATCCTCAGGAGGTTGAACTGCGCCTCGACCGCGTTAAACCAGGAGCGCGGATTGTTCTGCCAGAAGTCTGGTAGCTGAACTGTGGCTGCATTCGTTTGGCTGGCTCCTGACAAGTCTGGCTCGGGGGAATTACTTCTGCTCATGATACGTCTTAGGGTCACCAGTGTGGAGAATATGGAAGGACGAGGCTGAGTTTAATTCACAAGTCAGGTTTATTCACATTCTCCAACATCATCCAAAAACAGAAAGAGAAAGAATCCCCCAACATCTGTCTCTTTTATACCCCAGGACCTCAAAGCACACAGTCACATTGTCTTTTAATCCCAAGTCACAATGCATCTTCTTCCAGGTCTTCTCACCTCCACCTAAAGTCACTGGTGGTCAGGAAATCCCTCAAGGTCATTTCTTTGCATACAAAAGGCCACATTTCACATCCTCCTGTTATCCCTTAGGAGGTTCAGTCCTTTTGTTCCTCTGAGACGTGAAGCATACAATAAGCATACAGTAATATACATGTGAAGCATATGAAACCCACATATGTGTCCCACAATACCAAACAACCACAGTAAAATTTTCACTACCGTGTGTAAATTTCCTTTTTTTTTAATTATTTATGAGTGCTTTTTTTGGGAAGGGGGGTTGACCACCTGCCCCCCAAAATGTCTGTGCACATCATTGTATATTGATCTCAATTGGAAGCTGGGTTTGTTAAAGATGCTCTACTAGCCAAAAAATGGAAGTATACAAAAGAATAAGGTAAAAACAACTTTATTGTCATTCAGTACATGCTGAGGCAGATGATAAAATAAAGGCAGCGAAGTGAGGTTTTAAATAGGTTTATTATCATACCGCCGTCACGGGGCTCGCTCCATGAGCGAACCCTCGGGCTCTCCAGCAAAGTGTGCAGATAAGCAGTAGCAGAGAATGAGAGACAGGGTTACAGAATAATACAGCTTATATACCCAGCTACAAACAATACATGAAAGGCATTCACAGCAGTAGGAATGGGCATTTGCATTTGAGAGAGACACATAACAATAAGGAGATTGCAAGCCAGGATTCGCCTCTGCTCTAGAACTGTAGGACAAAAGAGGTTACAAGGCACATCTACATATTGACACATAGACACAGTAAGGACAGGAAGCATGAACACAATGCATGAATGGCACATTAACATCACAGTAGTGAGCCGGAAAAAGCCAGAAGGAGCGGGCTGTCTGTAGACATTAATACACACATTGCTGTGCCTGTCCAGCTGTTGTGGGGGTTACGCCACACACTCCCCCCCCAGAGGGCTCGGCAGGCGGCCGAGGCCTCGATAGTCCAGCTTTGGCAGTGAGCAGGGAAAGCTCTGTGCAGGCGGAGGTGGAGGGGGGGTGGGGGGTAGTAAATGCCGGCCGGAGACGGTGAAATCATCTGAGCCACACAAAAATTGCTTGTTGATCCGCGATGTCGAGGGGCTGTCCCGTTGAACGTGCGGAGATCCACAAGAAGAAAAATTAGTCACTGGCTCCTCTCGCGATTAAGTCCTGCAAGGATTAATAGCGGCCGTGAAGAAAAAACAGGAGCGACGAGGCTGCATGGCGGCTGCAAGAAAAAAAACAAGAGCAAGGGGACTTGGCGTGTTGACTTTAGGTGCGGGCACAACCTTAAAGTCTTCAGGGACCGCAGACTGCTGAAATCCCGTTGTGCGCCATGGCTGAGACCTACACAAAATCCTGTGTGCGGGCTGCGTGTGTGCTTCAGGTGTGTGAGTAGTCCTGAAGAGCCGTGTGCAGCAGCGGAGGATGATGTACAAGCCTGTAGAGCCAGCTTGTCTCTGGTGCGCTGCACGCGCTGCGGCCACGTACCTTCCAACTGCACTGTTCTGATGTGAGGCTTCTGTGCATGGCCGGTCCGCTGTCGCGAGGCGATTCAGGGTCAGGGGGCTTGGTGGAGATCTGCGCAGTCGGCGCCGATGGTCTCCCCTGTTTGGGCTGTTGGTCGTCGCTCGTGCCGGGTCATGGTGCGTTGGGGCGGTGCGAGGGAGTAGACGATCTTTGTCCCTCGGGCTCACATAGATGCGTAGGAGCGGTGAGAGGGAGGAGACGATCTTTATCCCTCGGCCGGTTCCAGCATGGATGTGCAGATCTCAGGCGTGGAATGATGCTTTCTGCAGCTTTCTCGGTCGTGGATGATCTCCGAGGGAGTTCGCCTGATGTCGGTTCTGCGTTGAGGTTTCCCGTGTGGCAGAAGGGAGGGCAGAGCTCTTGCGTCAGGCTGATGCGTTCGCTTGTCGTCGGACATACCATCGAGGCTGCATTCGTTGTCAGCGTGTTCTTTTCAGCGTCGGGTCACCAGTGTGGTGATGTTAAAATAAGGCACGGCGATCTGGAGTTTTTAAGGAAGTTTATTCATCGATCATCGCCATCATAGGAACTCCCTCCAGCCCTGTGGAGACGGGCTGGCTGGTCCTCAGGCTCTCAGGCAATGGTATGGTCAGTTGAGCAGTCAGAGGGAAAAGAGGATGAGTTACAGAACATGTGCGGTATTTATACCCAGTTACAGACAATACATGAAAGGCATTCACAGCAGTAGGTATGGGCATTTGCATTTGAGAGAGACACATAACAATAAGGAGATTGCAAGCCAGGATTCGCCTCTGCTCTAGAACTGTAGGACAAAAGAGGTTACAAGGCACATCTACATATTGTCATCAGTGTATAGACACAGTAAGGACAGGAAGCATGAACACAATGCATGAATGGCACATTAACATCACAGTAGTGAGCCGGAAAAAGCCAGAAGGAGCGGGCTGTCTGTAGACATTAATACACACATTGCTGTGCCTGTCCAGCTGTTGTAGGGGTTACGCCACACATGCAGCCAATCAAGCTTTTTCTTCTTGCCTTGAGAGAGAGCAGTCGCATTTTTCTTCCCTCTTCTCGTCTGCCTTCCTGACCTATTCCCAGCTTTGCAATGTTGCGTTTTTGTCTGTGTTTAGTCGCTCTTCTTCTGCTGAATCTTAACCTAAACAGAAATTATGGATTTGGAAGCGGCTTAAATGTGCTATTGTCACTATTTTTCAACAAGAATCGGGCCAAGGGGGAGCCCAAGAATTGGAACCTACGAGGAGACTCATGGACATTGGAATTCATGCGTCTGTGGAAACATTATTGGTTATGATCTCAGGACTTCTATTTTTGGCTGTGAAGTTCCCTGATGCATCAGAAATTGAAGGATGGTGAGAGAGCTGATCAAAGCGGACCCGGCCAGCTCCTTCATCAAATTCGACCAGTTGGGGAGGGCACGAGTAGCGGCAAAGGGTGAACTGAATGACAGTGATTCAGTGGAGGAATACATCTGGAGCCCTGTGCTCTCCATGGAAAAACAGTTTAAGCCTGCACATATAATGAAAGCACAGAATTGCACGGGTGAGGACAAATTCTATTCTCTGAGCGCACTGTGCTGATTTGATTTGACCTTGTTTGGTGCCCCGTGTTTACATTCCTCCTGATTAAGATAAGCGGAAGGACCGGCTTTTAACCCAAACAATCAACAATCAGTTGTTGTCGTATCAGCGGATTGGACCCTCAAGGACAGTGCCCATGTGCCTTCTGCAAGCAAGAGAGATAGACTCTGGACTTGTTTATAAGTCACATGATTATAACATCTATCCACTGCCAGGAGGCGCCCTCTGCTGCTCACTAACAACTGTCACATTTACACTACACAATGCATACAACATTACATGCACACAATACACTGCCTCTCAACTTTTGTGTGTGATCTCCTGCTAAATGTCTGCTAAATGTGCATTGAGGGTTTTTTTTTGCCTGCAATCAAAATTTCGCTCACTTGCCGAGCGCCATTTTGATAAAACATGTTTTTTTCTCTCGCCTACTGTGTCATATCCATTCTCTTTTTCTTTTTTTTCCTTTCTTCTTTATGACTGGCGCCTAGTGGCTGCCCCAGCCTTGGATGCACTCTGCAGAGCGTGCCCAAATGCCAAGTCACATTTCGTTACCTTGTATTCATACATGTGTAATGACAATAAAGTTGAATCTCATCTCATCTTATCTCATGTACAGTAGAACAACATTATGTTTCTCTTATCTAAAATGTTAATCACATCTAGAATCAGAGGGGTCGCTGCCATGCAAGGCACCACCACCAATTTCCCTTCTCCGTTCCATTATTGCTGAGCACCAAGCTGGACTTCAGGAAGTTCCAATTTTATTTGGTCTTCGGCATGACCAGGCAGGGATATAAAATCAATGGAACAGAAAATAAAGAAAAAATAAATAAAGTGCTCAACTCATAACTCATGTAAGTTCATGTAAGTAAATAAGTGTAAACAAAAAATCCTACAGGTCCATTCTCAAAAGTGCATTACAGACAGAGGTTTGGAAATACTGATGACAGTAAATGTTCTCAAAGACAGATAAACAAATCATATACTAGCATTGAATTGTCCAGAACAGTGGAGCTGACTAACCAAGGCTTTAATGTAAATGGGCCCCATCTTAAACCTTGGAATGTAAAATTCAAAATTTGGTTTGTGTTTGAGGGACCAACACACAAAAGAGGGCCCAAAATTTGGTGCTACACCCCTGTGTACAGGTAATACACTCATAATACTGTATGACACCAGCCTCAGCTCGAATATTCTGCAGTATTATGAATAGTTTTTGGGTCTGTCTGAATTTATTCGGTAAGAGTATGATGCATACCTTCAACATTTAGGTTTCAGAGTACCTGAGGTTTTCACCTAGGGTGGGGGTTAGAGAATAGGTTTTTAGTAGGCTATAAATATCCCATAATAAAACAAAAAATTCTGCATCTTTTATCATTTTATTTTTGATTTTTAATTTATGAGGAAAAGCTCACAAATTTTTGATAGTCAAGTCTCAAATGGACAAGAAAAAAAGACCTAAATTGGCACTAAACACAAATTGTGAGATAAGTTGATTTAAGTGGGGAAAAAAAATCTTTCATACATGCCCCTCCAGGGCAGAGAGGAGACCCACGCACTGAACTGTGAGTTTGTGATGGTTTATTACAAATATATTGAACAAAGTGCACAAAATAACTAAAAAGCCACAAGGAGATTAACATGGTAACTCGGAGAAAAATAGAGGATGTCAAACTTATGTCTGGAAGTAGTCATCAACAAGTCCACAGCAAGCAATACATGGAGCAGCGGCTTTTAAATAAGGCATAACACAAATGAAAACAGGTGTGGGAACCAGAGCGAGCAGGAGGAAACAATAATTGCAACTCGGGTCAGCTGGGAGCAATGAGAGGGGAGAGGATGGGGCTGAAAGCTGACAGGGACACCGCCCACTATGGAACAAAAACCCAGAAGTGCCACGAACAGCTGTCAGCCCAGAAGGAGAACACAACAGTTAAGATATAACAAATTAAATGTCAACAAATACAGACTAAGAAATAAATACAAACTAATACCACATACAACAGTAACAAAACTATGACATAAATAAGAAACAGTATGAGATATACAGAAACCAAAAGGCACAAAATACAACAAATAAACAAATATAGGGAAAAGCCATGAGACTGAGCATGGCGGAAACCTCCAGTGTTCAGCTCATGACAAAATCTTTCAAATTGACATGGAAAACTATTAAATTTAGAATAAAACTGCTATAAATTTAGGAGAAAATTTAGGAGAAAAACCTCAAATTGTCCAGACTAAAGTCACATCTCAGTAACTTTTTAACTATTTTGGGATATCTCCTCTTATGTATATTGAGTGATAGTATACAGTATGTATAAAGATAACCACATTTACTCACGTGGACAAAATTGTTGGTACCCCTCTGTTAATGAAAGAAAAACCCACAATGGTCACAGAAATAACCTGGATCTGACAAAAGTGATAATAAATAAAAAATTCTATGAAAATTAATCAATGAAAATCAGACAATGCTTTTGAATTGTGGTTCAACAGAATTATTTTTAAAAACAAACTCATGAAACAGGCCTGGACAAAAATGATGGTACCCCTAGAAAAGATTGAAAATAATGTGACCATAGGGACATGTTCAACCAAGATATGTCCTCTAATTAACATCACAGGTAAAGGTGTCAAAACTGGACATTGGACGTATTTACACAAAGAATGGTTCAGTCTTTTGACACCGTTTTTTGTACAGAGGTACCTCATCATCTTATCTTCAAAGTATATGAACAAGAAATCAGTACATTAAAAAAAAACAAATTTCTCACTTACTTTTGACAAGGGGGGCTGGCTGGCTGGCTGGCATGGTCGTTGTGTTTTCACCCATCATGGCAATTATTTTGCATTCTGGCGGTCATTTAAAGTCTCTACCACATCTATAAAGTCTTATGATTATCCCACGTAAATTTCATTTGTATCCCGCGTCCATTACAATTACATGCAAATGACCTATTATGCAAATTAGGCGATGACATCATTCATCGACTTTTGACAACTTTTAGGACAGCCAGTAGCTACTTTCCTTACTGAGAAGTTGGCAACAGTGCTCAAACACCCCAGCCTTCTCCACGGGGTGTGGGTGAACCGGCTAGGCTAGAATGCCGCTACCAGCAACTACCAGGACATTTTAGAGACTTTGTCATGGAGGCTTAGCTTGCTGGGGACAGCTAACCTCTTAGGTGGGGGCAGTGTGACATGTGGGGTTCAGTTTGATCTTATGTGTTCACCATGTTCAGGTATCTGTCTTTGTTCAGTAGTTATGTGTTTTCTGAGAGACCTTAAAAGCACCACAGGGGAGAGGGAAGCCGGAGCAGCAGGAAGTGAGGAGAGGATTAATAATGCTGAAATGTTTGCCTCCTTTTCTCAGAGCTGTAAGGCGTGTGCTATGGCCGACAGTGGCACTTCCCTGGCCTAATAAAGTTCCAGAGCAAATATCTGCCTCCAGCTGTGGTGATTTTTGTCTCACACAGACTGCTTTGCTACAATATTATAATTATGAGTGCATGATAATATCAGCCAATATATGGCGTGGAATAGACCCCACTAACTGCTCCTTATCAAGCTGACAGGTATGACAGGTTCATGATATGATCAACATTTACATCTATGAATATAACAGCACATACTAATTGTGCACAGTCATGTTTTACATAAAGTTTTCTTTAAATTATCAGCTTTCACGTGCAGCTGCTCAGTCTTTATAATTTGGTGTACAGTGAAGAAACTGTTATAGTTGTTGATTGTTATTACAGTTTAAGATAATAATGTAAGACTTTATTGATCACAATGGTGGAAATTGAGGTTAAAAATAGTTTAAGTTCTAACAGGTCTTAATTTATTTTCTTACTAACTAATGTTACTGCATAGCATTAGCCACGGGATTTCTTGAGTACTTGAAGTAGCTGTAATTATGTATGTAGAAATTTATGTCAGATTTTTGACTATCCAAGTAATAAACCACAACATTTTTTCACCCTCTGTAACGACTTCCTCCATCATGAGGTGAATAAGCACAGATGGGTGTTTGGACAATGTCATCATGATACAGCAGAGAAGAGTTCCACCAAACAGTGACTGGAGAGAGGGTCAACAGCTTCTGAAGCCCTCACTGATGTGATGGACCAGTGGGGGTTAAGGACAGAACATCGATATCTGACCTTTAGGTGAGTATGATGCAAAGTTTTAAATTTTTATAAAAAAAAATCACAAAAGGACTATTAATATGACTGTGTTCTCATAGATCAGCATTTAAAAACCACATTCTGATGGTGTCAGCAGAAGCTTCTTGATAGAAAAATTCCATATTATCCACATTATTATTATTATTATTATTATTATATTATTATTATTATTATTTTGTACCATGCCTTTTTTTATTTCATGACTGATGTTTATATCTGCATTCCATGTAGAATAAGTCCATATATTCCTTTATATTATTCTTTCATGTCTGTGAGCAATTACACAACACAACAAAAATAATTTTTTTGTAAGTTGTCTGTGTTTTTTCAACTGATTTAAGACAGTTTTGCACCCCTGAATCCGAAAATGACATCTGTTTCTCTTGATCAGGTCAGGTTTTTATGCTAAGTTGTAAGCAGTTGTACAGCAGTTGTACAGTTGTACTGTAAATTGAATAGTAGACACTGATAAAGGTAAGTACATGTAAATTGAATGTTACATCATCATTGTTCAAAATTCAGAGAATTTCAAGAAAAAAAAGAATTTTGCATCATATAAAGTGAAAATACCCATACATGTAAACAAAAACGTAAAAAACATGTGGCCATAGTTCAAAAAGTTGACCTGATTGAGCAAAACCATTGTGATTTTTGGATTCAGCAAATCAAAATTGTCCTAAACCAGCTAAAAACAAACTTAGACAATAAATTTGGTGTTGACCAGTGTTATTGTCTAACTGTGGCCTTCAGAGGATGTGTGCGAGTGCTGAGACTGAGGTTTAGTACAAGCGTAAAAGATGACCTAAGCTGCAGTGATAATCTCTTTGACCTGCTTTGCTTAGTTTCTGTGACCAGGAATGTGCTAAAACTTTCAGTTTGTATAGATTAGATTTATAGACACTCTGTTTTCAAGATGCCTCTTACATCTCCTCCTCTGTTTATCTATCCTGAAGAGCAGCTATAAATACCAGGCTTAGAAAATGTATGTTCAGAGATTCAATGTGGGTGTGCTGAAGGCCACACTCTGTAATCTCTCCCCCAAATGGCCATTGGGGTTATCTCTTCTTCTTTTATTTGTTATAATAAATATAATTAAATCCAATACTCCGCCTGATCTTTGACTTAGAATAATTATGCTAGAAATTATTCTATCACTTCTCCTTCACCCCACCTGTGTATGAGGCCTGGACTCCATTAGCAGCTCAGGACCATAACCATCAGAGGAACCATCCAGTGAGGAAGACAATTGGCAGCACACCAATGTAAGTTTTCTTATCAAAACATTTTACACACAGTAATGTATAAAGCCAAATCCTTTATTTTGAATTTTTAAATGTGTTTGTTTAGGACAGGGGTGTCCAACCATGTGCCATGGAGAGCCAAGACCCTGCAGGTTTTACCTCCAACCAGTGTCTTCAACAGCAGATTTCTGTGAACTTCTTCCCACTGATTGCTGATAAGTGAAAACACCTGCTGAAGAGACTGGGTAGAAGAGAAAACCTGCAGGGTCTTGGCTCTCCATGGCACCTGGTTGGACACCCCTGGTTTAGGAGATTTTCTTTAACTGTTTTTGAAATAGTAAGGAGTGTTTTTTTTTTTAAATATTTAGTGAGTGACCTGGTCAAACCAGTCATATTTATGGATTAGTTTACCAAAAGTAGATGCAACAGATATTTCTTTCTTTCTTTTTTCAATAACTTCTCAAGACAATAGTCAGAATTTGGCAGCTAAAATGTCTTAAGGTGCTTTCACACCAAACGTGAACAGGTGAATTTTTCGCACAGGACGATTACATCATAACTCAATGTAAACATACGAATAGACATGAATTCACCATCTGGGTGAGATGCAGACAGGCGAAGTTACCTTTATAACTTCTGCAGCAGTGTTCAACCTACTGTGGAAATCCCCCAAATAATGTCATGCTTTAGATTTACATTATCCGACAGGGAGCTCACCTGAAAAAGTTGTCCTTGTCTCCAAAACTTTACAAGATGAGTGTTTCTGTTGCTAGCCTTGTTAGCACGTCCGTGGCAGGAATCTGTGGGTAAATAACTCCAACATCCCAATTCAGCTGAAGAGCTCGCAGTCCTTCTGTCTCCAGGTGAGTGGCAGTCTCATTTTCAAACTACTTTACTCTCCAGTGTTGATACTTTTATTCCAGTGATGGCAGAATCTCAAAACTAGAGTTATCCCTTGGACGTGAACGCGCGAATGCGCAGTTTCGCATGCTCGCCTCTTTCCCTTGACTTTGTATGGATTTGCACCGCCTGTTTGCATTTGGTGTGAAGACATATTTTGACTTTCCATAATGCAAATATTTAACTCTGCAAAGGAGGTAATCAGAGTGGATTGTTTGTCTGTTCATTAGCAGGATTATGCAAAAACTACTGGAAGGATTGTGATGAAATTTTCACCGGTCTTGGCTTTTGGGCTACAGATTTTGGAGGTGATCTGCGGGTGCATACCTCTGCCAAGGCCCTTGTTTGTGTACAGCAGGATTACACAAAAAGTACTGGATGAATTTTGATGAAATTTTTACCACAGGTGGCCCTCGGACTATGGGTGAACCCATTAGGTCTTGGAGGTTAACCAAGAGTGTCTATCCCTGCAAAGGCTTTTGTTTTTTATGTGCAGGATTATGCAGAACTACTGGATGTATTTTGATGAAATTTTCAGATCATGTGGTCCATGGACTAAGGATGAACCCAGTAGATGTGGCTTCCACCAACACTCTGTCTCGCAAAGTTAAAGACAGTGAAAAATGATTCAGAATCCATGCCACAAAAATCTAATGGTTTCATCAGTAGCCCAAAGGCCACCTCAGCTGAAAATTTCAATAAAATCCGTCCATTACCTTCCCATAATCCTACTCAAAAACAAACTGACAGACAGGGAGACCTTGGCAGAGGTATACACTCTTTGGGTATTCTATAATTTCCATTGTATTGGTCATTACTCCCTTCCAAAGCATTTAGAATAACCTACAGTAGTCATTTGTGTTATTAAAAATTGATATATAAGCTTTGAAAGGTGTTCTTGTTGTCCAAAATGGCTGCTAACATAGAAGGAGACGCTCTATCTTTGTCTAAAAAAGGCCGTGAAACTTAAGTGAAAACAAATTTATGAATTAATGCTGTATTAATTTTCAAAATTCAGATTAACAAAAATGTTACACACCATGGCTATGAAATAAAAAGTACTCTTGTTGGAAAACGTACTGAATGACGTACACTCTGATTGGCTGCTGAGAGTCGTGGGCGTGTCTATACGTGAGGATTCTGCTGCTGAGGTGACGCCAGGAAGCTGGAGCGGGTCACAGCCACCGAAACAGTCAGTAATTCCAGTCCGGTCACCTCCATGTTTGTTGTGGACAGTAAATAAGTCCCTCCCGTGAAGCTCTAACTCGTCTGGTGCTCTCATGAATAACCAGACGTTCCACTGGCGTCTGAAGTGTTTAACATGGACGCTGGCAGCTAACAGCTAGCCGACGCTAGCCGACGCTAACCGCCGCGTCAGGATGGAAACAGCAGCCAGAGATGGATGCACGGCACCTGTCAGCGTCCAGGGACCCGTGACACCGTTAACCGATAAAACACCGAAGCTTAACGGTAAGTCGGCGAGGGGAGTTTTCAGTCGATTTAGCTTGAACAAAGACACGTGATGGAGGATCTATGGGAACATGATGGTTCAAACACTGTAATCATTTTTTATTGTATTTGATATGGATGCTGTTAATTAAGTGCTTTTAAAAGGTTTTAATACTGAACACAAAAGCGTTAGAAAACAGTACATACTGTAGACTGAGAGGGCGTTCTGATCGCCTTGTAGTGCCCTACCAAGTGGACTGCATAGGAGCCATATTAGGTGAGAGTCCAGTCCAGTATGGAGATTACCCATAAGCCATTACACCTAAGAGAACTATTGTTATTGTTACTAGGAAGCTAAAGTAACGTTGGTTGACATTCATATAAATGTGTATTCATGAAAAAAGTGTTGTAGTAATATCAAATGTCCACAGTAGCACATCTCCATGGTAAATAATGGAGGACAGAGGAGAAGTTGGGTTTGTGCCTCACATGGAGGAATTTTGCTGAGGGAAATTCCCTTAACTGACGGTCTCTGAGAATGGAGTAGGGAGTTCTGTTGAAGTACACTGTGGATCACAAAGCAGCTATTAATTAGACAATATGACACAAAAAGATACAGTATGGTACCATGTGTTTCCTAAGGCTACATGTCCACCAAATGCATTTTTTTCCACTCTGGGCAGCTATTTTCCATTCATTCTCTCTGTAGTCCAGCGTTTACGGCGCTGAAACGCTCTCGGCGGTGGCTGTTTTTTGTCGCGGCTCTCAGGGTTGGAAAAAGTTCAACTTTTCAGAGACTGCAGCTGAGCTAGTCAGTGTCAGACCTTAAGCAGCCAATCAGAACCGCTGCGTGGGCGGGACATAGAACACCAGTACTAGTCTGGACTCAGACTCCTGCTTTCTGTGTCATCATATTTTACATCCAGAGCTGCTAGAAAACATTTCCTCTCCATTGTTATTTAGAGACTGCTATTAAAAAATCTGTAGAAAGTCTGACAATAGGAAAAGCGGGAGTGATGAGCTGAGAGTGACAAGCTGTTGCTGGGATACAGGGCGCAGGCTTTTTTTTTTTCCAGAGCTTCACGCACAAACGCTGAAAAAAAAAATGCTCAGGGTGATCAGGTGACAAAAAAACGCGTTTGGTGGACACGCAGCCTAATAGTCATGAGGCCATGGTAGATTCATGGTACCACACTCTCTTTCTTGTCATATTGTATTAATGCAGCAGTTCCTCACGTCTAACCTGTAGGTTCACAGTAGTAAGCGGCTACAGTGCTAGTACAGTAAGCGGCTACAGACTGTTTTAGTGCTATGATGCAGGTCTCTGCTGAAAGCCAGGGATGTGGCTTTCATGTCGGGAGACATACAGGCACTCAGATTGGCCTGGAGGTGACCAGACAGTAGCCATGTTGATATGGACACAAGTAACCTGATTAAAATCCTGAACGGAATAAAAATGCTTCATGTAAACACACCAATCTGAATATTCTGACCTGATCATGCTCATTCAGATCAAAATTTCCTTCCGATTGAGACGGGTGGGTTATGCCGATTGTTAATCCAATTGGTGTGCATATAAACACTTATTCCGAAGTTTGGGTAGAAAATATGTTTACTGTGCATGTCTGTACATCAGCCACATGTCGATGTGACGTATTTCCGCCTTTACAGCAGCTAGCGGAAGACATGGCGGGGGTAAAACAAAACTGGTCTGTATCGTCCTGCTGTCTCCCTCTGTTTGCCATATGTAGAAGTATGTACTGCTGAGCTTGTAGCTTCATTACGGAGACCAGCAAAAGCAAAAGTACAGTCTGAATAACACAATGCTGGTCAATTTCAAAAAGAGAGAGACACAAAGCAGGTTTGTTTACATCGGAAGTTGCTTCTTCTTCTACTATTTCCAGAATGTCGGATAATTGTGTGCATGTCAAAAATGATTTAGTCCGTTCAAACGTGTGACACATGGAAACGCACGTCCTAATCGGATCAACTTTTTCAGGATCCATGTAAACAGTAAAGTTCTGATCTGAATTGTAATCAAATTGAAGAAATTTTGCACTTGTAACCGTGGCTAGTGAGCATAAAGAGGGGAAAGGCTGCATACACCAAGAAGATACAGGAACATTTTTCCTCGAATGAGCCATAGGGCATATGGAGGGACATTAAGTGTCTCACTAACTACAACCAAGGGCAGGGCAGTTTGACCTTAAATCAGCAACATGGTTAATTGACCAGTTCACATCATTTTTGGGTTGTTATTTTTTTTCTTTTCCCCTTTCTTTCTTCTCCCTTATTGACCATTTGCTGTGACGTCACACCTTTTGTTTACGCTGCCATCTTGGACGGCGGAAGCGAGTGGACGGCGCATTCAGCAGCTGTTCAGCGGTGTACCAGATCTCGATATATTTACCTGATTTCAACCTACGTCTTTGTTTTATTTTATGTTGGCATTGAATTAGACTATGTTGTTTAACTGCTGTGCCTTTGGGTGTACAAATCGCCAGAAAAAGGGATCCAACTTGAAGTTTTACCGGTTCCCAGCTGACGAAGACAGGCGCAAGAGGTGGGTGGCAGCGCTGAAGAGGAAAGATTGCATAGCCGCCTTACTCGCGGCTATGCAATCAACATTTTATATGATGCACGCAATGAAATAACCTGAAAATTATTTATAACAATTAAATTTGAATTTATTACTTAAGTCATGATGTATTTTACATGCAATAGCTAAGCTAGTTGTACAACAAAGAAATATTATATTCTATTTGGCCAATACATTTGGGATCGATTCCACCCTTGACCATCGTGGATTTGATCCCACCCCCAGACCATCGGTGACCCTTCTGTGTAGAGTTTGCATGTTCTCCCCGTGTCTGCGTGGGTTTACTCCGGTTTCCTCCCACAGGCCAAAGACATGCAGGTGAGGTTAATTGGCATCAAACTGGGGATTCTAAATTGTCCTTAGGTATGACTGTGAGAGTGAATGGTTGTCTGTCTCTCTGTGTTGGCCCTGCGACGGACTGGCGATCTGTCCAGGGTGTACCCTGCCTCTCGCCCAAAGATGCTGGGATAGGCTCCAGCCCCCCCGCGACCCGTAAAGGATTAAGCGGTAGAAGATGGATGGATTTTATTATTTTTGGTAAACCTCAGGTGATGATACAACCACAATCTACATGCCACACACACTTAGTTCTTCAGATTTTTCTGACTCCTTGAAATTGCTCTACAATCTGGACAGCACCACTTTTTCTTTGGAACATTTTTCAACCTGAGACACTGTACATGGAACTGACCAATTTGACAAAAGCCAGACTCACAGGTTACAATAGATGCATCACCACAGGTTTTTCTGCAGTAGCAAATGACACTAGTATTATCACCTTTTGGGGTTTCTTTAGTCTTACAAGATATATGAAACAAATTTGGATTTTTGGTATACCATTTGGCGAGTAGTTCTGGTAAAATGACAGACCTGTGATATTTACCAACAAGTTGAACTTTCTCATTAAAAAAGAGGTCATCGGACTTCCGGTCTGGACGCCATGGCGACTGCAGCTTAACACTGAAGCTCTCAGACCCAATCCAGGATAACACCTTGAAAATCAAACTTAACGGATTTTTGGAGGAGTGAAAATCAAAAGACAAAATCATCATGTCTAAAGGAAAACAGAAGAAACTGAAATTCTCCAGGCCAGGACACGTATCGGCCGGAGAATCTGAACTGGAAGATCTCCGTTCAGAAGACGAGGAACTGGTGATAGCTAACAAAAGGGTTAGCCTGAAATCACTATTTGAGGAGCTACGACGATTTCGCCGAGATGTTACGGCCGAATTTCGGGAATTCAGAGAAGAATTGAAAAGGACAAACAGCAGAGTGGACCAGGCCGAGAACCGAATCTTGGAAACAGAGGATCGAATAAAAGTGCTCGAAGATTCTGTGCTAGACCTACGCAAAAGACAAGCAGCTATAGAGGCTAAGCTAACCGACCAAGAAGAAAAACAAAGAAGAGACAACATAAGAATTCATGGTCTGATAGAAGGAACCGAAAATGGTTTTAACTCAATGGCAGAATGCGTGGAATCCTTACTAAGAGAGAAATTGGATATTCCACAAACCACCGACTTGAAGATAGAAAAGGCACATCGTTCATTAGCCGCTAGGCCGGCGGCGGAAGCGCCCCCACGTTCGGTGTTGGTAAGATTTTCCAATTTCAAAATAAAACAAGAGGTTGTAAGACTGGCCTGGCAGAAAAAAGGATTTATGCACCAGGAGAGAAAAGTCTACGTGGAACACGATTACGCCCCGGAGGTCCTTAAAAAGCGCAGGGAATACAATGACACGAAAAAGGTGTTAAGAGAGAAGAAATTGCGCTTTCAGACACCATTTCCTGCGAAGTTAAGGGTCTTCTACGGCGATGAAACGTGTCTCTATAATTCGGCGGAAGAAGCAACAGCTGACATGGCGAAAAGAGGGCTCCCGGTAACGGTATTTAAACCCGCAGCAGACCCGAGTGAGAAGATCAAAGCGCAAACATGGACAACACAAAGACCCTCAAAATCCACGGACCAGCAGCGGGAAACCCAGCACCAGAGCGTCGCGGATAAACTATCCGTTTTCAGGTTGGAATAGCGACCTTTTTTTTTTTTTTTTTTTCTTTTCTCTTGAATCAATCCGCACATCCAACCCCCCTCATACAAGGTAACAAACATTAAAGGAGATGCATATTCAGCATGTGGTAAAACATTTCATGGAACAATCATATTATTTGAAACAAATAAGTCTTTGTAATAAAAAAAAAAAAAAAAAAAACTTGTTAAAATAGAAATGTGACAATAATCCACATGTTCTCCTCATACTAACAAATACTGTTTTTGCGTGAATGTTTGATGTGATGGGGGTGGGAGGGTGCACACAATTTCACAGGGTTTAGGCATAAAAGGAAAAAAAAAAAAAATCATTACAAGTTTGGATTGGGTTCTGAAACTCACGTTAAAAGCATGGGACTACTTTCAGTGGTAAGAGAGGGCCCTCAACACGTAACAGAGTTTGAGGAATTTCCCTCAGAGCCTTCACTCCATCAAGGCTCTTACAGGGTCTTTAAAAAGACCTCAGCTCAGGAAGTTCTTATGACAGCTTTTTGTTTTAAAGTTTTTTACACTATGTTCTTAATGTTTTTCTTGTTTTTAATGTTCTTTCAGTTTCTGAGTAGCACAAAAGAGGGCCACCACACAGTTATACTAAACAAAACAACACAATGGAGAAACAGGGTGTAACCAAAATAATTTCATATAATGTAAAAGGAATCCTGAATCCAGTTAAAAGATCCAAGATTCTAGGCAAAATGAAAAAAGACAAAGCAGGAATAATACTTTTACAAGAAACCCACCTAACAGACGTGGAACACAATAAACTCAGTAGACAAGGGTTTAAAATGATCTCTTCATCTTCATATAAATCAGGGAGGAGGAGGGGAGTAGCGACATTGATATCAACCAAAATTACATTTGAAAAAAAATCAGAACACAAAGATAAAGAAGGGAGATACAGTTTGG
This sequence comes from Pholidichthys leucotaenia, assembly GCA_020510985.1. Lineage (NCBI taxonomy): Eukaryota > Metazoa > Chordata > Actinopteri > Cichliformes > Pholidichthyidae > Pholidichthys > Pholidichthys leucotaenia. Next base: position 12,636,708 of record CM035850.1, read on the forward strand.
TAACTGGGCGGCTAGAGGGAGAAGATATCACCCTGCTGAATGTGTATGCTCCCCCAGGGGCTAACTGGAAATTTTATAAAAATGTATTCGACCTAATGATAACTAAAGCTCAAGGTTTAGTGATATGTGGTGGGGACTTCAATCTTAGACTGAATCCATACTGGGATGCTTCTGGTAATTCCCCACATCAAAATAACACCCAAAACAGGAAGACTCGGATGCTACTAAAAGAATTGGGAATCTGTGACGTGTGGAGGGAACTCAACCCCAGTGTAAAAGACTATACATTTTACTCAACTCCACATTCATCTTACTCAAGGATTGACTATTTTTTTATGTTTAATAGAGACATTGGAAGAGTAAAAACATGTAAAATAGGACTGATGGATCTCTCCGACCACAGTCCGATCTACATGGACTTAAATATCCAAAAATACACAAATAATACATTTTCTTGGAGGTTAAATTCAAATGTCCTGAAAGGACCATTGAAAGATGAATTGGAATCAGATATTCTCAGATATTTGGAAGATAACGATAATGGAGAAGTATCCCCTTTAATACTGTGGGATGCATGTAAGGCTGTAATAAGAGGAAAGATTATTGCAAAACTGGCAACCCAAAAGAAACTAAGACAAGAAAAACTATCCACATTAGAGTCAGAACTTAAGAACCTAGAAAAAGAACACAAAGGCAACACTCATTCTACTGACTCGCTCAAGATTAAGGAAATTAAAAACCAAATAAATGAGATCTACACAATAGAAATCCAGAAGAAACTTACATTTCTGAAACAAAAATACTATGAAGCAGGCAGTAAATCGGCAAAATTGCTAGCCTATAAATTGAGGAAACATCAAACAGAAAGAGCAATCTACAAAATCAGAGACCCAGTGTCAAAGGAAATAAAATTCAGAATTCAGGATATTCTTAAAAACTTCGAGAATTACTATAAGAACTTATACTCCCACAAAAAACATAAAAACGCATCCGAGGCATTCCTAAACACATTAAACCTTCCCCAACTTACGGAGTCACAAAATAAAACACTACTGTCAGAAATACATCCTAAAGAATTGGAAAAAGCAATTATGAAACTTAAAGCTAACAAATCCCCAGGAGCTGATGGCTATACAGCAGAGTGGTACAAAACCTTTAAACAGCAACTATCTCCTCTCCTCCTGAAAACATTTAATTATGTCCTCCACACAGGGGAAATCCCCCCCTCCTGGAGAGAAGGGGTCATTGCAGTTATACCTAAACCTGAAAAGGATAAACTAGAGTGCTCCAACTACAGACCAATCAGTGTACTAAATCAGGACTATAAGCTTTTTACCATTATCCTTGCCAAAAGGTTAGAAAATATACTGACAGACCTAATTCATTTAGACCAAACAGGTTTTATAAGACAAAGACAGACACAAGACAACATTCGACGCACTTTACACATAATTCATCATATAAAAAAATATAACTTAAATGCAGTCATATTGGGATTAGATGCTGAAAAAGCATTCGATTCGGTTGACTGGTCTTTTCTATATAGAATCTTATCCAGTTTCAATTTTCATAACAACGTCATTAGAACTATACAGGCATTATATAAAAAACCAACAGCTAAAATAAGGATTAACGGTAATTTATCATCATCTTTTGAACTGGAAAGAGGATGTCGTCAGGGCTGCCCCCTGTCTCCACTGCTCTTTGCAATCTTCATAGAACCTCTGAGCCAATGGATAAGACAAAACCAAAAAATTCAAGGTATTACACTTGGTCAGAAGGAACATAAAATAGCACTCTTTGCTGATGACATTTTAATATACCTAGGGCAGCCGGACACTTCTTTACCAGAACTAACCTCAGTTTTTTCAGAGTATGGAGATTTATCGGGGTACAAATTAAATATGCATAAAACCCAAGTTTTAACATTCAACTATGACCCAAATCATTATTCACTAAGCAAACTCAAAACTAACTGGGAGTCGGAATCTATGAAATATCTGGGGGTCAATATCCCGAAACAACTCAACAAAATTATATCACTAAACTATGATCCACTGGTGACAAAAATAAAATCTGACCTAGCAAGATGGAATATGATACCATTCTTGGGTACTGCACAAAGAATTGAAGCAGTCAAAATGAATATACTTCCACGTCTTCTATACCTTTTCCAAACAATACCGGTAGAACCTCCCAAAAAAACATGGCAGGAGCTGGACAGAAGGATCTCAAGATTCATATGGCAGGGCAAGAGACCTAGAATCAGATATAGAACCCTACAGCTAAACAAAGACAAAGGTGGGCTCGCGCTGCCAAATATCAGGGACTACTTTAAAGCCGCACAAATTAAAACTTTAGTAGAGATATGTAACCCAGTCTACACTGCACAATGGAAGGAGATCGAATGCCAAATAACAAGTGACATCCCCCTACAGGCGATAATAGGGAACAATGTCTTACCTAAGCTTTTGAATAACACTAACCCGTGGATAGAGACCCCGCTAAAAATTTGGTTTAAGATAGTCAGAGAGAATCAAACTAAAGAGCCCTATCGACTTCTGCAATGGATCGCCTATGATCAGGACTTTACTCCTAATAAAACAGACACCAGATTTAAAAAGTGGAAGGAGAAAGGGCTGATAAAATATTACGATTTTTTTAAAGGGCAAATCCTAAGAAGTTTTGAAGATTTGAAAAAACAAGGCCTAATAAATCAAGACCTTTACAGGTTCTTCCAGCTTAGACACCACATAAACAATATACTTAAAAAGGAGGTTTTGGAAAGGGCCCAGTCAGGTGTTCTGAAGGTCTTCTTAATGGCATATAAAGGGATCCCAGGGATCAGATACATTTCTAAAATATACCAAGGTCTTCAAGACTTAAAAGGAGACAACACATCTTATATAAAAGAGAGATGGGAAAAAGAGGGGAATTTCACTTTACAACTGGAAATATGGGAAAAGCTAAATAAACAGCAATGGAAAAGTACCTCATCCCTGCAGTGGAGAGAATTTGGATGGAAAAACTTGGCAAGATTTTTCAGAACACCTGCACAAAACAAATTTACCCATAAGGGATTGAACTGTTGGCGCTTGTGTGGTGAAAAGACTGCAAATCATTTTCATGTGTTTTGGTCATGCCCAGTTATCCACCAATATTGGACCAATGTACAGACAATATTGGGGAAAATATTCAAAATTACAGTTCCCTTTTCTTTTGTAACTTTGTATTTGGGTTTACTACCGGACTCACTGGAAAGACGAGGAGAAAAATACTTATTCAATGTTTTAATATTGGCAAGCAAAAAAGCTCTAACTAAAAAATGGATGTTGAAGGACTGTCCTACACCTGAAGATTGGACTAACGTGATCCAAGACATTTACTCGATGGAAAAGTTGACATTCGCACTGAGACAGGACATGGATGGGTTCATGAACTTTTGGCAACCCTGGACCGCATATGTGTCTTCCATTAGATCTAATCTTTGACAAATACCATTTCAATAATGGTTCCGCTCTTTGTTCCAACGCTACTCAGATGCTCTTTTATCTTTATTTACTTACTTTTTCTTTTTGTTTGTTTTTTACTGGTTTGTTTGTTTTTTTTTTATTTGTTTTTTGTTTTTTTTTCTCTTTAATTTCACTTTTTCTTTCACTTTAAAAAAAAAAAAAAGGGGTGTTGTAAGAATTAATCTTCCAATGTTGTCAGATATCAGAAAATAAGGGAACATGTGATGAAAATGTAAACACTGCATTGCTGTAACGACCTGTATACCCTTTACAAAAACTTAAATAAAAAAAAAAAAAAAAAAAGAGGTCATCAAACTCAATTCTTTGAACATTACAACCTTTTTGAGTCCAGAGAACAAAGTCACAGTAAGAAAGTTCTGTGACACCCAGTTGAGCTTGGATTTGGTAGAAATATTTATGAGATGGTTTCAGCTTGATGTCGCCATCAATGTTGCTTCCACAAAACTGAGGGTCTTCCACCGCTTCCTCTAAAGCCTGATTCCTCTTACAGAAAGGACATTTCACCTCCACCAGACCCTCCCCACAGCAGCTACAGGAGACAAATCCATCCGGAGAGGCACCCATGAAGGGGAAGCGCTGACTGAGGACTAGTCCAGCATCACACACTAGTAGATCCTGGTGCTGAGAAGACCTGATTTCTTCATACTGATCACGGGCCACTTTCTCATGGTCGCATCCCCATCTGTAAACAAATCGGCAAAATTATTGACAGAGTACAAAAAAAAAATGTACCAGTATTCATTAAAAACAATATAGAACTATTTTCTGAAAGAAATCTGAATATTTTAGATAGCACAATGAAATGACAATTTTTTTAGAATTATATGTCTTCTTTACAATTTAAATGTTGTCAGTTTCCATGATCAACCAACTTAGGACTCAATGATTCAATACAGCACCAAAAGTAGCTTACAGTAAGTAGCTAAGCATAGCAGGATAAAAAGAGATGATTACCGGTAAAAAAAACAATTCAGGAATTGCATGCAGCCTTGGCGGAGGTTTGCGCTCTCGGAGTGCTTTTCTAGTCTCTTACTTTGTTGCTTTACTGGTAAAACTAACTGGGTAGCATATCTTGTTCAGCAGGCTTCTCGAAGGAACGTCAAGATGAGTCTGTGCAGCTTCTTTGAAGATGGATGCCGTTATTCTGCCGACTCGCTGCTGATGCCACAACACACACTTGTTCTGCGATCTGGTAGTTTCTTCAACAAATTTTACCTGCAGAAGAAACAATGTCTGATATAACTAACCTAAATTTTCCTGCATAGATATTATGACGTCCCACATAATGATTATGTAGCATTTAATAGACTGTAAAGCACTTTAAAAGTTGTTATTTTTAGAAATAAATTTTAAAACATTTGCAGAAAAATTACCTGCTCAGGAGTGACTTTCAGAAGTTGTTGTACCTGTTCACATCTATTCAACAGCTGCTCAAAGGTAAGCTGAAGACAATCAGGACTAAAAAGGGTATCCAGAGAAGCAGGACAATCATTGTGGGCCACCTGCAAATATAATTAGATGTTCTTTTCAACTGACATGTGTAGTTATACAGTTGTGGAACACCACATATTTAGTTCTGTTCATCAGTCTTCATTCATTTTCGATTATACATTAGACATGATGCCATTTTCATTCATCTAAAAAATTAAGGAAAAAAATTGTACCAAAGCTATTAACCTGTGGAATGTACTCCTGATTATAAGGCTCAACCAGAGATAGTATAGCACACCATTTGCCTGTCATTCTAGAAGTTTGATGCAGCCTTTGATACAGTGCTCGGTGATCATCATCTGATGGAGGGCCAATGGGCTTGCTTTCCCTTTTATGGAGAATATGTTTTTTGTTCTGCATTGACATCCGTTGTTTTGTTTGGGGTTTTGAAAAATCGATATCACGCAATGCAGCAAAAGGAAGCTTCAAGTTTGCTGTTGGTGTATTCCAGGCGCAGGGAACATCAGTGCAAGTCTGGCCTTGGGACAGGCGGACAGCACACTCAACAGCAAACAACACAGCTGCAACATGTGAACAAGTCTCTCCTAACCCTGCCATACAAGTACAGTGTGAAGACAATATGACACCATCTTGATTCATGATCACCCAGGGTTTCAGTGGGGGGTCCGACATCTTCTGGGAGTGATGTACCTGTAGTGGATAAATATTCTTATAATTAATATGTGGGTATGATGACTTTTTATCTGGATAAGATAAGATAAGATAAGATAAGATAAGCCTTTATTAGTCCCACAACGGGGAAATTCCAGGATTGCAACAGCACAGGGATAGCAACACTCAGAGCAACAATCAGAAGGCAAGAAAAAAAACAAGCAAGCAAGAGCAGCTAATATACATATGTACATATTACTATAAAATATATATATACACACACACACACAGACACACAGTGCAGAGCATTGTAGCTGGATGGAATAAATATATGAATATATAAACACACAGTGCAGAGCATTGTAGCTAGATGGAATAAATATGTAAATATATAAACACCCACAGTACGGAGCATTGCAGCTAGGTGGAATAAATATGCAAGTATATAAACACACACAGTGCGGAGCAATGTAGCTAGATGGAATAATATGTAGATATATAAAAACACAGTGCGGAGCATTGTAGCTAGATGGATATAAGTCTTTCTTGTATAGACTGAACAATAAAATTTGTAATATATCTAATAGTGTTGGGAGTTGTTTATCGAGTATTCTATTGATAAGACAAGTATTTAAAAATCCTTTTACAGAATATATAGATCTATAAAAATATTTAATTATTTTTTAATTTAATTGAGATACTATATATACAGCTAATAATAATAATTGAATATTTTATAAAATTTTAATAATTTATCACTTAATAGATTCTATATAACATGACAAATCTATACAGTAGGGGAGAGAATAGAGTCTGAATTTTGGAAAAAATAAAGGAAAAATACCTGAGCCTTCATGACATAGTGGACCATTGAAGTGATGACTGGGGATATCAGCACATTTCTCACAAGCCCAGCAACAAAATAACTATAAGCGTCCAAACTTTTGTAGGCTTTCAGAGACTCTCCAGTGTACCTAGACGGTGTGTTGTCCAGGTAGTTGTAGATGTCCATATAGCGTACGTCAGGTTTGGGGCAAAAATCTATGAAACTGGTGAATTTTTCAAGCGACAAGTTGTAAGGGTCCACGCCGATAGCACTGATCTTTTCCATGTACCGGTCACGATGTTTTTTTATCTAGTAGTTGCGCTACATCGGACAAAGCCGGCACATCTGACTGAGCGGACGCCATGTTGAAACGCACTCGCACAGCGCCCGACTTGCCGTCCAATATGGCGGTATCAACAAAAATCACGTGACGCGGGACGTCACTGGCAAATGGTTAATAGTTCAAAGACAAGGCTTGTAATTAAACATTATTACACAAGAGTGTGGTATCATATCACTGCAGTGTCGTAGAAAAGGAGCATAATATAGTAAAGAAAAGACCTGTTGTCATTTCACAACATAAAACTAAACATTATCCAGTGCAGAAAGTCAGTGTTTGCATACCTCTTGAGGGTTTGTGGGTCACATGACTTACAACGATGGCTAATTAGCTTGTTAGCTGTATTGAAGAAGTCCTTTACACAGCCATGATTGTGTTACCACAACATCGTGATTATGAGTCTCTTGTTGGGTTCTTAAATGCAGCTCCAGCTTGTCCATTTTGTCATTAATTTTCCACTGTAAAATGGTTCAGCTGACGCAGATAACAGTGACTTAGCTTCAGCTATCTACGTGTTAGTTTCCACGCACTTTGCTCACTTTTTGATAGTTGGTAGTTGTTGTTGAACTATCAACTCTATATCATCTTCATAGACTACGAGAAGGTCTTCAACAGTGTGGACCATGTGACGTTGTGGAAGTTGCTGAGGCATTATGGAGTTCCCGAGAACATCATCTCCCTCATCCAATGTATCTACCAGGACATGAGCTGCAGGATCGCACACACTGGCCAGCTGTCAGAGAGCTTGGAGGTGAAGACCGGAGTCTGACAGGGGTGCTTGCTGTCACCATTCCTCTTCCTCTTGGTCATCGACTACATCGTGAAGATCACAACAACAGGCAGGAAAAACGGGATACAGTGGATACTCTGGAAGCAGCTGGTTGACCTCGACTTTGCTGATGACCTGGTGCTCCTGTCACTCCTGTCCAAACACCAGGCTCCTCCCACCACCTGGAGAAGTGCCCATCAGCATGACATCAGTTGAAGTGAAGAAACATCCCTGGGTGGGTACAAAAAAGTTGCTCAAACTGGCTCTCTGAGGTGCTGGTTGACATCTTTGATGACTCACTCTCATAGGCAGATGTTCCAACCTGCATTACCTCATACCCCAAATCCCCACAGTGACAGGCCTGTATGACTGTTGACTGGTTGCTCTGACCCAGATTGTCACAAAGTGCCTGAAGAGACTGTCTCAATGTACATCACCATGGACCCACACCAGTTCACCTACTATAGAAATGGATCCACTGACAACACCCTCTCTGCAGTGGTCCACACAGTCCTCACCCACCTGGAGAATGAAGACTCGTATGTCCACCTCCTTTTCATGGACTTCACATCTGCATTCAGCACAATAGTCCCAATAGACACTGGCGAGGAACCTGAGGACCCTCAAAATTAGCCCCTCCACGTGTCACAGGGTCCTAGATTTTTGGGGGGTTTCTCTTTCCCACATCCATTTGTTATCCGAAGAGAGGTAGTTTTTGTGAAATTTTGAGGGGTCTATCAACTCATTCCTATTCTTATGTTATTTTTGGTCTAGTTGATTGTTCACAGCAGGTTAAAGTCACCAACAGAGTTTGAATTTTCTTCCTTAGAAGTGACTTTTTTTTGATCCAACTATTAATGAACTACACACATGGACAAAATTGTTGGTACCCCTCTGTTAATGAAAGAAAAACCCACAATGGTCACAGAAATAACTTGAATCTAACAAAAGCAGTAATAAATAAAAATTCTATGAAAATTAACCAATGAAAATCAGACAATGCTTTTGAATTGTGGTTCAACAGAATTATTTTAAAAAACAAACTCATGAAACAGGCCTGGACAAAAGTGATGGTACCCCTAGAAAAGATTGAAAATAATGTGACCATAGGGACATGTTCAACCAAGATGTGTCCTCTAATTAACATCACAGGTGTCTACAAACTTGTAATCAGTCAGTCGGCCTATTTAAAGGGTGACAAGTAGTCACTGTGCTGTTTGGTGACATGGTGTGTACCACACTAAACATGGACCATAAGAAGCAAAGGAGATAGTTGTCTCAGGAGATTAGAAAGAAAATTATAGACAAGCATGTTAAAGGTAAAGGCTATAAGACCATCTCCAAGCAGCTTGATGTTCCTGTGACTACAGTTGCACATATTATTCAGAAATTTAAGACCCACGGGACTGTAGCCAACCTCCCTGGACGTGGCCACAGGAGGAAACGGATAATACGAATGGTAACAAAAGAGCCCAGAACAACCTCTAAACACGTTCATGGTGAACTCCAAGGTCAAGGTACATCAGTGTCAGATCGCACCATCTGTCGTTGTTTGAGCCAAAGTGGACTTCATGGGAGACAACCAAGGAGGACACCACTGTTGAAAACAAATCATAAAAAAGCCAGACTGGAATTTGCCAACCTGCATGTTGACAAGCCACAAAGCTTCTGGGAGAATGTCCTATGGACAGACGAGACAAAACTGGAACTTTTTGGCAAGGCACATCAGCTCTATGTTCACAGACGCAAACATGAAGCATACCAAGAAAAGAACACTGTCCCTATTGTGAAACATGGAGGAGGTTCTGTTATGTTGTGGGGCTGCTTTGCTGCATCTGGCACAGGGTGTCTTGAATCTGTGCAGAGTACAATGAAATCTCAAGACTAGCAAGGTATTCTAGAGAGAAATGTGCTGCCCAGTGTCAGACAGCTTAGTCTCAGTCGCAGGTCATGGGTCTTGCAACAGGATAATGACCCAAAACACACAGCTAAAAACACCCAAGAATGGCTAAGAGCGAAACATTGCACTATTCTAAAGTGGCCTTCTATGAGCCCTGATCTAAATCCTATTGAACATCTGTGAAAGGAGCTGAAACATGCCGTCTGGAGAAGGCACCCTTCAAACCTGAGACAACTGGAGCAGTTTGCTCATGAGGAGTGGGCCAAAATACCTGCTGAGAGGTGCAGAAGTCTCATTGACAGTTACAGAAATTATTTGATTGCAGTGATTGCCTCAAAAGGTTGTGCAACAAAATATTAAGTTAAGGGTACCATCATTTTTGTTCAGGTCTGTTTCATGAGTTTGTTTTTTAAAATAATTCTGTTGAACCACAATTCAAAAGCATTGTCTGATTTTCACTGGTTAATTTTCATAAATTTTTTTATTTATTACCACTTTTGTCAGATTCAAATTATTTCTGTGACCATTGTGGGTTTTTCTTTCATTAACAGAGGGGTACCAACAATTTTGTCCACGTCTGTTTCTCTTGTTTCAATTTCTCCCTTTAGAAGAGCATGAGAATGCGTTTCTTCCTGCCCATCAACTCTGTAAACAAGACAATAGCTCAATTTTGGAACAGAAGGAACCAAAACCTCTACAGATTAAAGAAGAACATGAAGAACCAGTACCTATACAGATTAAGGAGGAACAGAAGGAACCGGAACCTCTACAGATAAAAGAAGAACAGAAGGAACCAGAACCTCTACATCATGATCTAAGTGATGGCACCAGGAAACCTGTAGTAAAGTTTCATAGCTTAGGTATGCAAAACTGTGATGGTCTGACTGAACAAATACATTAATATACTATATCATGAAGGATTCCAACTAGAGATCTATTACATTTATTATAAAGTTCTTACATCTGTAATCAGCATTAAATGTTGAAGTATCAGTAGTAACTGGTAACTGTTAATCTCTGGTCAAAACTAAAGAGTCACTCACACTGCCATATCTGTGTTATTTTTCTGTTAGTACATTTTTTCTTTGTCTCTCCAGATATTTCAAATCTAAATGAGGAGAAGGAGGTTCTCCAGATCCAGCAGTTCTGTGGAGTGCAGAGGAACTCCAGCTTGGACCAGGACGAACAAGATCCTGCTGAGGTTAAAGAGGAAGAACTCTTCATCAGTCAGGAGCAAAAACACTTTGGACTGAAACAAGAGACTGATCCCTTCATGGTGACTCCCACTTATGAGGACAATGGCAACAGTCAAGCTGGATCAAACAGTAACCAGCTCCTCACTAACAGCTCTGCTGACACTGAGAGACAAAATGAGGATAAGACTGTAAACCCCAGATCAACTAAACACAAGAAGCCAAAACCAAAGAAGAAACATCACAGAAACAGAAATCACAGTAAAAATGTGGACAACTCCCCCAAGTCAGAGAATCAGTGTAATACTGACAAAGGTGGAAGGTCAGTAAAATGTGATATTGTTGAAAAAGCCTTCAACATTAAGTCCCACATGAATAAACATCACACAAATGAGAAACATTCTGCCTCTGAGAAAAAAATTAAATGTCTTTCCCATCTTGAACAATGTAATAGAAAGCATAAAAGTCAAAAGCGTTATTCTTGTGAAAGATGTGGGAAGCATTTCAGTCATAATTGTACTTTGATAAAACACATGAGAGTTCACACTGGTGATAAGCCCTTTATTTGTCAAATATGTGGAAAACATTTCAGTCGTACAGATACTCTGGCTATCCACATGAGAATTCACACTGGAGATAAACCATATTCTTGTGATATATGTGGTAAATATTTCAGTCAGAAAAATGTTTTGAATGAACACCTGAGAATTCACACTGTTGATAAGCCTTACTGTTGTACAACATGTGGGAAGCTTTTCACTCACAAAAGTAACTTGTCTGTCCACATGAGAATTCATACTAGAGATAAGCCATATTCTTGTGAAATATGTGGTAAGCATTTCAGTCATAAAAATGTTTTGAATGAACACCTGAGAATTCACACTGTTGAGAAGCCTTACTGTTGTATATTATGTGGGAAGCTTTTCACTCACAAAAGTAATTTGACTGTTCACATGAGAATTCACACTGGAGATAAGCCATATTCCTGTGAAATATGTGGTAAACATTTCATGAGTAGTAGTCATTTAACTTCACACATGAAAATTCATACTGCTGATAAGCCTTACTGTTGTGAAACGTGTGGAAAGCTTTTCACTCGCAAAAGTAATCTGACTATACACATGAGAATTCACACTGGTGACAGGCTTTATTTCTGCAAAACATGTGGAAAAAATTTCATCCAAAGTAGTACTTTGACTCATCACATGAGAATTCACACTGGTGATAAGCCCTATTTTTGTGAGACATGTGGTAAACATTTTACATCCAACAGTAATTTGACTAAACACATGAGAGTTCATAGTGGTGAAAAAACCTTTTCTTGTGAAATGTGTGGAAAAAAATTCACTCAACATCATATTTTGATTGAACACATGAGAATTCATACAGGAGAGAAGTCATAGCTTCATGAAATGATGAAATTATTTGACATAGCATGATGCATTTACATGACTGGTCATAGTAGTCTACTAAGCAGTGCAGATTTTAGTATTTATTTTTGAATGACTGGAATAATTTGTGTGTGTGTGTTTTGTTAAATAGTAAACAGCTTGGCATGAACAATAAAGAATCTAATCCTTTTTTTGCAAGGCTAGTCCACTGTGCATTGTAATGTTTTGTATTCTTATTAATCACAAAAATATTAACAGCAACATCATGTATACATAGAAAAAACAAATTTGTATTCTCAAACTAGCTGTCAAGAGAAATTAAAATATAAAGGAGAAAATTCCCTGCCTTAGTGGAGGCTGCACTCTTCATGGTTTCTAGTTATTTTGTTACAGAATTTGTGTAATTTATTCAATAAAAGTTTTTACACTTTTTTAAAATAATGTTATTGCGCTTTCATTTGTCTTACAAACGTCCCACTTCATTTAAAAGAGCACTGAGACATTATTTAGCAACTAACAGCTTTGTAATAGTGTGTCTGAGCTGAATCAGTAATACCTCTGAAAGCACTTCATAGACTGAGTGTAAAGTCATGATTAAAAAACATGAATGTGTGACAATGTGATAATCGTAGTCATCTCATAGGCTGTCATCTGCACTAGAAAACCTGAAAGCTTTGTGGTAAGAGGGAAACAATTTTGCCAATTACTAATGTTGAAAGGAAAGTTTAAACACGAATCAGGTGTTTTACCTTTTAGGCTCACATTTTTCTCAGAAGATATTAGTATTGTTAGAAGTACTTTTTCTGACAGCAGTGAAGAAGACTTTTGGATGAATAGCATTTTTTAAAAGATTGAATATACATAAAATATTTCAGGGTGTAAACCTGATTTTAAATATCTCATAAAGATTTTCTGTTGTATAAAAATTCCCCTGAACCCATGAAAACAAAAAATGGTATAAAGAGCTTCGGATCAGTACAGAAATATGATTTACTGGTGTACTCTGAAAAAAATTGGATTGTCAAAATTTTCATTTATTTTTTATAATTCATTTTGTAAAGTAACCCTTAATATGTTTTATGTTCCTTACAAGTAGAGGGAATATTTCAACCCTTTTTTGGTTTTCATTTTGATGATTATCATTTATCGCTGTTTGGTCTAATCGGGGATTCTTTGTTTGGACTACTTACTGCCCCCGCAACCCCAGGATAAGTGGTAGAAGATGGATGGATGGAACGTCCTTTCACTTTCATCCTTCTGTGCACCTATTTCATACAAACAATGAACACAAGTCTGAACTGTGTAAGTTTTCATTTATCCACCTTATTCCTAGCCCCCATGATGCCTTGCGTGAATTATGTGCGCAACTTCTAGTACTAGTTTAGAATGTGGGCTTGTCACTGAAACTGGACACATTTCCTTGTTTAAAAAAAAACAATAACTTCGGCATCAAAAATGCAGGAACACGGCCTTGTGTACCTCAAAAAGAGAAATATAATCATACCACTTCCCATGACTATCAAGGGATGGGAAGATGACCTTAAAAAGTGGACTCGCAGACAGTAGCTCCGTTAGCTAGCTCCGCTGCTAAGATGCTAACGCTGTAAACAAATAAATGCTCTGAGATATATCAATGTCTCCACCGCAATAAAGTTGGTTGCATTTTGTTAAAAGATGTTGGACATAATCAAATTTACCTCAGAGCAGACATAGAATCTAGTCAGAGCCACAAAGAACCACAACATCGTGCTTGGGTGTTTTAATGTCAGGGTAAAACAGACAGCTACAGCTGTTCGTTTTACCCCAAAATTAAAATGCTCATGCTGTTGTCATGACATGAATGCTTATTTCACACGTACAGATATGCTTGACAATTGTTCAAAATTTTATTGATTTTTATTTTGTGATAATTTAAAAATTAATGCATGCTGAAGCTGCTAATATCGAGTGCATATCATTCCAAGGCAGTGCAACGAATACAACCCCCCCCCCAAAAAAAAAAAAAAACTATTGATATCTTTCTTAAATCATTAAGCCTTAGGAGGCAAACTGTTGGTATTTTTTATTTTTAGTATTTTACTTCATGCAGCCTTGCATCTGGTGACATATATGACATAATAAACGTCAGATCTGTGCCAGATTGTGCCGCTAAATCAGTGGCTTCAATGCATTGCCATTGAAGCCACATATTTAGCTGTGCTTATTTGTGAAAAGCCTCCATTTATCCAGTCTATGGCACAACCACAAACACCAGCAACAAGTACCAGAACTATCCCAAACCTTTCAAAAAATACAAAAACTACAAGTGCTGAAATTAGCTGCCACTTGACTCCAAAACACATATGTGGACTATACATTGAAACGAATTTGAAAAACTTTTAAAAATGCTATTTTAAATGCCCCATTACTCTACTGTTGCTGACAGATTTAACACTACTACAGTCCGAAACCGGAAGTTGCCCACATAATCGTTTCTACAGCAGTGCCCTCAGGAATAAAGGCCGAATTACGCTTCCGCGTTGACACTATGCAGCTCTGACGTTGTTGACGCAGTGTTGATGCAGCAACAATGTGCATTCCTATTGCATACAGTAGCTGTTGGAAAAATGTAAATAGTTATCATTTTATTAATAACTCATGAAATGAAGGTTGATGTTCTTATATGTATGATGTTTTTTCTTTGATTAATCATAAATACAACTTGTGCCTTTTCTTATAATCACTGTTAGTGACTAAACTGCACCATTCTTCTGTCTGTTCACATAAGGTGTGATAAGAGTATTATGCTGTATCAAGATTTGTCCTTTGTACATCCTGTGTATCCTATTTTTTCTCTGCTGTGAGAACTCTGTGAACTTCATGAAACCTTATATGGAAATGTTTTTCCTCTGTTAAGAAATGAACCAGCTCAAACTGGTACGGACTGTATGTGCTGCTTCTTATCATCCTCCCCAGTGAGGGAGGAAAGGACTGTGAGGGAGGAAAAGAACTGTTTGGGAAGATGTCACTGTCTTATCTTTGCCTATAAAAGTTGTTGTACTGTTCTGCCTCGGGAGCATTCAAAGCTCACTCTGTAACAGGTATGTGATTTGATTGCTCTCTCTCTTGCAAGAGATATAAAAAACAGAAACGGCATCACTGTGTCAGGTCTGATGATTTCTTCAGCCTAATGCTATTGAATATTACTGTGCTTGAGCTATATTGCAGATAAAAATTCCTGACATAACGTGGTGACCGAAACCCGGGACAGCTGAGATCTGGACGGAGCGGGAGGAAGGTGACTGGATCAGTGAAAACCGTGCACGGTCTGATGGAAACCATCAGCAATTGACTAACCCGACTTGAGGGAACTTGGACCGGCGCTTCTCCTCCATGCTGTATTCAGTGACGGCTGTTCCGCTTTAACTAATAGAGCCAGAAGTAAGTCTTTGTTTCTTCCCAGTACAATGTTATGTTCTAGGTCCGCGGGATGCGATTAATGGTAATATGGCGGCATCCATATTTTTCCTAGAGCAGTAAAATAAAGGAACCAGGTCAAAACTGGGACCCCTAAGAACTAAAAATAACAACCATATAGTGAAGGGGAAAAGAAGTAATTAAGAGAACTAGGTTAAAACTTTGACCTCTGAGAACTAAAAATAACAACAATATAGTGAGGAGGAAGAAAAGTACATAAGAGAAATGGGAAATTGCGTTGGACGCAGTAAGAAATCTGACGGGGTCAGAGAAAAATCGAAACAAAGAAAAGTAAGCGACGTCTTTAAATAAAGGTAAATAAAGTGCGCGGAAGTAGTTGCAACAAGATAAAAGGTTTGGGTTGAAATCCCCGGTCAGGGACAAAAATAAGTTTTTGGGTTGAGATCCCCGAGTTTTGGAACTAAAAATAGAATATCAGGTCGCGGTTATGCTGTAATGGTAGTGTGATGGAGTTTCACACTTTTCCTGGTAAAGCATCTTAATTCCTGTGGAGTTACCAAGGGGTTTAAAAAATAATAAAAACAGCAGAAAAAAAGAAAATAAGCAAAAAACTAAACAGCAGAAAAGGGAGCAGACAGCGCATTACAGTGACCGGTTAAAAGATAGAGAACAGATAAAGGATCCTGAAAAATATCTGAGCAAACGGGAAGAGGACTATTCCTTCAAACCCACATTAGATGTGGATGAGTGCGCAGTCTTAGTGTCGACGGCAAAATTAGTGACCAAAGGAAATAAGAGAAAGCCAAATTTGGAACTTAAATGTGCAGATTTTTGGCAGCAGCTGCAGATGCCCGAATAAAAGCCAACCAAGGATGCAAAAAATAGTAAGAAAGGAGTGGATCAGGAAAAGTTTATAAAAAAAAAAGGGGCATTTTTGCTCAGTGCAGTGTGGAATGTGAAAGGAGGGGCTGCTGGAGGAGCAGCTCTCTCTCTCCCTCTCTCTCTCTCTCTGTTCCTCGCTCTCCCATAGGGGGCGGGCGAGGGATAGCGCTCTCTCTCTCTCTCCCTCTCTCTCTCTGTGTCTCCTTTTGCCTCAGGGGCGGGGGAGAGGCAGATTTGGCCTCTAGAAAAAACAGAAGTGTGAATTTTTGCTCAGCTCAATTGAAGAATGCAAGAGGCGGGGCTGTCTGCCTCACAAGGCTTGAGAGATGCTGAGTTGTATAAAGGAAATATGAAAAAACAGTGGGATTAACAAGATAATCCTTCCCCAATTTATCAATGCCACGATCCTAAGGAGGGTCCATACAGCAAATTATTAAAAGAAGCCCAAAGAGGTTGGGAGAAGGAGGAAGTAAATAAAATCATAATAATAACTTTACTCTATGTTATAAGATATTGATACTAGACTATAAGATCTAAAGACGGACGGGTTAAGTGGCAACGGAACCGGATAACGCTAAAACGGACAATGAGAAACAGTTATTTTATTTTTGTGTGTGTGAGCCTTAGAGGCAGCTGCAGCTTAGATTTTTTTTGTTTCTGTAAACGGCTCCAGTGTGAGGAAAAGCGATGAGAGTTCTGAGTTCTCTGCGAAGGCAGAGGGAGCAGGTTTTTAAACTGTTTGTAATTTTTGGTATAAAAGGATTGGTTGTCTAATTGTTATCCTTCTGAGAAATGTTTGAAATTATAGGTATCTGAAAATAGTGGCCTTGAGCAGAAGGAATCGACTAGTTTTGTGTTACGGCTGAGTTGAGAGAATGGAAGGAGCTGCGTCGACCTTGTGGAAATAAAAACAATCCTCTGTATGTGTGTGGTTGATCTGTGTGGAAAAAGTGGTCTAAATATGGGTATTTTTACAAGGTTTGGGATTTTTATCTTTTTAATCTAACTTTGTGGGGTCTTGATTAATGTTGCGTACGTGATACACTGTTTACATATTTTTTTTTTAAAAGCAATTTTGACGCACTACCGACCTTTTTTCCTTTGACTGAAACATGACAGTGCAGGACTGACGTGTGACACATATGATTTGCCAGGGGCTATGGATTATCAGACAAGGATCTTGGAGAAAGGATCCTTGTTGATAAACATTTTTTGAAGCAAAGTATGACTTTGTATGACATTGTAGATAACATAAGGTATACTGATTCAAATGACTTCGACTTTACAAATGTAATGTTTATATGATTTTATATTGATATTACCACAAATGGTGCAGCAACATCATTTTTCAGAAATGTGACAGTAAGGAGGAATGTGTTTTTCCTGATTCGGCAGTGGCCAAGCTGGGTCAGGGTAAACTACATTCACCCCATAATTTGCCAAGGAATATATAAAAATCATTTTGTATATTCCTGGTAAAAAAATTAAATCAAATTCTAATTAGGCAAAAGGTCCACCTTTCCGTTGACTGAAAGAGTGTGATACAATCTTTATTCATTTATTCAAATTCAACCCATCTGTGTTCAACTGGACAAACTGATCTTATTCATCAATGCTGAAGCATATCAAAAATGCACAGATAGTTATTTGTTTCTCTTAAATGGAATCTGTAAATTAGTTCAAGAAAAGTCACATTGAACTCTTATTTTTGAAGGAATTGGGCTACCCACACTTTTTATCAAGCAAATACCCTGTAACTTTGCTGCATGTGCGTCTTCATGTATCAAAGCAGGGGGTATCAAAGAAATTAATTAGCAAATAATTAGTAACCCTCAGAAAAATAGATAATGCATAAAAATTATCAATAAATGAATAAATAAATGAATTCAACTTTATTTTCATAACACCTCATTGCACTTTGAGCTATAGGGGGAACCCCCATACTTGCACCTCCCATAGTTGCACCCCCATACTTGCAGAACTGACAGCCTAGCTACAGTGCTGAGAAAAGAAGAAAGAAAAAACTGAGATTACCTTTGTTTTCTTCTATTAATACAGACTAATGCAGTCTAATGACTTATTTTATCTTTTCTAAAAAAAAATAAATAAAGAAATTCTTCCAGTTAAATAGATTTCATCTAAATAAATGAAGTGTCATTTTCTCTAAGGAGGAGGGAAAATGAAGAAAAATTGCTACAGCATATGATATTTTGAGGAGAGAGGAAAAAAAACGTTACACCAGCCTCCAATTTAGAATTGAGGACTGAACTTAAAGAGCTTATTGATGCTTATGTGTGTTAGCTTTGCTAAATTAGGACAGGACTTTTATTTTATTTCATTCTCTATTTTTCTGCTCATCTTTAAATAATAAAAAAAAAAAGCCCGACAGGTCAACATCCACTGCTTGTGCTGTGGCGGCATTGTCTGGGGTCCTGATTGTGTGGAGTTCCGCGGCCTGCGTCGCCTCCAATGGCTGAACTATTGGACATGAGCTACTCACCTAAAAGCAACTATATGTACTGACAGTAAATATGCTTTCAATGCAGCACATTCCCACACAGCACTGTGGAAGTTGAGAGGGTTTAAAACTTCAGCAGGGAAACCTACACAACACTGCTCTGAGCTTTTACAGTTAACAGAAGCTCTAGCATTACCATAAAAATTGTCAGTTGTTCACTGTGCTGCACACACCAAAAACAATGATCTCGTCTCTCGTGGCAACGCCCTGGCAGACCATGCTGCCCAGTGTGCAGCGAGGGAACATTTTGTATCCTGTTTAAGTGTGCCAACCGTCTCTTTAGATGTTTTAATTGATGAGCAGTCATCAATAACGCCACCACAGAATAGCAAGCAAGACGATAATGGTGTCTGGCATGCACCGGATGGGAGAATACTTCTCCCCCCCTCGCTGTACCAATGGACGGCCCTTTTGACACATGACCAAGGTCACGTGTCCACAGGAGGGATTGTGAGTTTGCTTGAAAAACATTTTTTCTGCCCAGGAATTTTAAAAATAGCAAAAACAGTTTGTCAACAATGTGTTGTGTGCCCTCAAAATAATGCACAGGGAGCAATGAGAACACGTCAAGGAAGCTTTCCCCCACCGAAAACACCATTTTCACAGTGGTGTATGGATTTTATTGAACTGTCAAAAGTGGGGCAATTGCAATATTGTCTGGTTCTCATTGATACCTACACTAAATGGACTGAGATACATCCAACAGCAAAAGCAGACGCCAGATTTGTGTGTAAAGTGTTACAAAGCAACATCTTCTCAGTGTTTGGGATTCCAGAAGTCATCTATGCAGATAACGGCACCCATTTTACAGCCCAGGTTGTTAAAGATTTGACCCAATCTGTGGGCAGTCAATTGAAATTCCACACGGCTTATCATCCTCAAAGTGCAGGCCTGGTAGAGAGAAGAAATGGCACCATAAAACAAATGTTGAGTAAGGTTACAAAAGACAAAAACATCATGTGGCCAAAAGCCTTAATACAGGTAAAAATGGCAATTAACACAACCCCGGACAAAAATACGGGACTAACTCCGTATGAATGTGCATTCCATCGACCATATGTGCTACCTGAAATTAGACTGTTATTACCACAAGGGCAATATAGACATCTATCTGACCATTTGAGGGAGTGTGTGCAACGAAAAGACTATGTTGATACTGTGAAGTCTCTCTCTGATCAACAGGAGGGCGTTGAAAAACCCCTACAACCTGGCGATTACGTCTTTGTAAAGAATCACCATAGACTGAACTGGACATCACCTAGGTGGCTCGGCCCCTATAAAGTCCTGCTGACCACACCTACGGCTGTGAGAATCGCTGAACGGCCTTCTTGGATTCATTTGTCTCACCTTAAACGTTTGCAAGTACCCCTCAGTGACCTCCAGCCACCCCTAGGGTAAGTCCAGCTACAAAGGGGAGTCTGGTCCTTTTAAGGATAGGACTCGTCTCAAACCTGGTGAAGACAGTGGCCAGCTAAGGTACACTCCTAGGGGCAACAGGCACTATGGGGAATGGAAAGGTGTTTTGGACAATTTTAGGACTTGTAGGTATGAGTCTGATTCTCACATGCCTGTTGTGGTATCCAATTGAAGGTGGACTGAGAGACGTCGACAACTGCCCGATAGATTATACTCATAATCTGTGGTATCAAACTATGGTGATGACAGTAAAACAGTTGGGTATAAATACCTCTTGTTATGTTTGTACATTGTTGCCACACTCGTATAAAACTGCTATCCCGATGACGCCTGTGCCCTTGAATGCATCAGAGACAGTGGGAGCGCTACTGGCCATGGATACTGCTAACATGACCATGGATGATGATCATTGGAGAGTAGGAGATTTGAGCGAATATCTAGAACTTCTAAATGTGTCTTTGATTAATTACTCTGGAGCGAGGGTAAGAGTTCATAATATATCCAAGGTTACTCCCTTCAAAGCAAGGAAATCAATAATGAAGGTTAATCCCACCCTTTACGCAGCCTCTGTTTGTTTTAGGAACAATTGCACCAATTCTTCTCATCATTGTGGGACTACGCCACGCTGCAATGTTACCAGGTTTGCTACATGTGGTCTCATACATAAGCAATCTCCATGTAGAAATGCATATGGTGTCCCATACCAGACAAAGGGCAACCTTACTTTGCCCTCAAGGAATTGTAGTGCAAATTGCACTGACAATCCCAGCTTATTTTGGCCTAATGATGATGGTTATGGTTGTTTGGAAAACCATGTCTGGGTATGCGGCCCTAATGTTTATGCCATATTACCTCCTAATTGGTGTGGAACTTGCCATATGGCTGCATTACTTCCCCATGTTAGTATAAGATCAAATCTTACCTACCATAGCTCAGGCCCATATGAACATTATTATCACCCTGAAAAAAATTAATATACATGTCCAGAAAAGAGAGAGCCCTGAAGATAAGCAAAGAGTATCAGAAGCTAAAATAATTGGAGGAATTTTCTTACCATCTTATGGAGTGTCTCTAGCTTTAAGGCACATTAATATTCTTGCCTTTACTATGGAAAACCTGACCATGTTGATGGATCAAGGGTTGTTAGCTTTAAATGAGGAACAACGACTATCTCGCCTAATGCGGTTACAAAATAGGATGGCTTTAGATTATACACTCGCCTCTCAAGGTGGGGTGTGTCATATTATAGGTCAGGAGTGCTGCACTTACGTCCCGGATTATTCGACGAATGTTAGCCATGTTATAAGTCACTTAAATGACCTGTTACATCAGCAACAAGCCCTAGATGAGGATAAAGGATGGTCCCTCCTAGATTGGTTTCAGAGTGGAGCCTGGTGGCAAATTTTGTTAAAGTGGTTAACCCCCCTTATTGTAATATTGATACTGTTTTGTGTTCTGTTTACGTGTGTGATCCCATGTATAAGATCAATGATTTCTAGAGCCCTAACACAACACACATTCATGTTACAACAATCCTTTTTGAGCTATATTCGAAATGTGTATCCTGTACACTCCCCTCTCTCAAGAGGATGATGCTGTGCATGATTCAAATAAAGGTGATGGTTATACTCCTGTATAAATTTGGAATTAATGCTTTATGATGACAATGTAGAAAATCTTCTGAAGTTACATTGTACTGATTGACATAACGTTCGGCTCAGGAGACGCACACACACAGGCTCAGAGTAGTTCAAACTGTTTATTAACAACAGGGATGTTTGGGTGCGTGTCTGCGGAATGTTAATGTGTTGGTGGTGGCGTCTGCTTCGGACCCAGAGGCAGGAGACCGTTCAGCCGGCAACCCTATGGGAGAAATCAGACACAGGGTGATGAGCACACACCAACACAGGAGGAGAATAGGCGAGGGAGAGAAGCTTACTTGTTAGGACAGATGACTGGCGCTTCAAGGATGGAAGCCCGGGAGACAGCCACCTGCAGGGCTTGGTGCAGCAGCGAGGAGAGACGAGGGACGGGATTGTCCGCCGCCGAGGAATCCACCTGTGCACAGGGGAGCAGACTGGAGAGATGAGGTAAGTGATTTTCTTACCGGTGACGAGGATGCTGAAGAGAATGTGGTAGAAGCCCATGGAAGGGAAATGAAGTCTACGGCTTCAGACCAAAGCTCAGGGCGAGGCGGCTTATATCCCTCGCCGCTGATGACTGACAGGTGTGTGAGCAGGTGGCGCCGTTGATGAGCGGCGCGGCGTGACACTGATGTTTGCATGTGAAAAATTAATAAAATAATAAACAGGAGGGAAATGTTGGAAAAATGTAAATAGTTATCATTTTATTAATAACTCATGAAATGAAGGTTGATGTTCTTATATGTATGATGTTTTTTCTTTGATTAATCATAAATACAACTTGTGCCTTTTCTTATAATCACTGTTAGTGACTAAACTGCACCATTCTTCTGTCTGTTCACATAAGGTGTGATAAGAGTATTATGCTGTATCAAGATTTGTCCTTTGTACATCCTGTGTATCCTATTTTTTCTCTGCTGTGGAAATGTTTTTCCTCTGTTAAGAAATGAACCAGCTCAAACTGGTACGGACTGTATGTGCTGCTTCTTATCATCCTCCCCAGTGAGGGAGGAAAGGACTGTGAGGGAGGAAAAGAACTGTTTGGGAAGATGTCACTGTCTTATCTTTGCCTATAAAAGTTGTTGTACTGTTCTGCCTCGGGAGCATTCAAAGCTCACTCTGTAACAGGTATGTGATTTGATTGCTCTCTCTCTTGCAAGAGATATAAAAAACAGAAACGGCATCACTGTGTCAGGTCTGATGATTTCTTCAGTCTAATGCTATTGAATATTACTGTGCTTGAGCTATATTGCAGATAAAAATTCCTGACAGTAGCCCAACATGCACCTCTCCAGAGAAGGAGAGGTGCACGTCGGCGAAGGCCTGAAGAGTTGTGATTGGTCCGCTTTTATGTCTCCTCCTTCACATTTCCTGGTTCTCGTCACTGTTTCACTCTGCCTGTTCACTGCGGCATGACTTCCAAGGCGAGTCAGTTAAACAGCGGTCCTAACTGAAAACAATATTGATGAAGAAAGCACAAACAGAGCATTTTGTGGCTCATTGTCGTCGTCGTCGGCCTCCGTCGGTCTATGATGACCATGGAAGAGAATCCTAAACGTCTACTCTGCTGGAACAGCACCGCCTGTGGCTGAACAGGCCGATGCGTGAATAGCAGTCCCTGTCACACAGGTCGCACTTGTGGGTGGTCTCCGTGCTGCTGGGTCTGTGGCGGTTCTTCCTGCGGGTCCTTTTTTCATCTGCTGCAGCAGTCAGTCTCTCTTCACCCGCCTTGAGCTGTCTGGTCAGGGTGCCTCTCCATTTGGAGCGGTCCGTTGCAAGGTCTTCCCAGCGCTCTGTGTAGATCTCCAGGGCCTTCATGTCTCTCTTGCAGACGTCTCTAAAGCGCAGCTGTGGGCAGCCAACGTCTCTCCTGCCAGTTGCCAGTTCTCCGTAGAGGACATCTTTGGGGATTCTGCCATCCTCCATACGGTGAACGTGGCCTAGCCAGCGGAGCCTGCGCTGCCTGAGTAGAGTGAACATGGAGGGAAGGCCGGCGCGGGACAGAACTTCTGTGTTGGGCACTTTGTCCTGCCAGGATATGTCCAGGATGTGGCGAATGCAGCGCAAGTGGAAGGAGTTCAGTCTCTTTTCCTGCCGGGCGTATGTTGTCCACGTCTCACTCCCATAGAGCAGTGTGCTGATGACGCAGGTGTTGTACACTGCCATCTTCGTCTTGACAGAGAGTTTGAGATTCTCCCACACTCGTGTGGTGAGGCGAGCGAGTGTGAAGGCTGATTTTCCAATACTCTTGTTGATCTCTGTATCAAGGGAGAGGTTGTTGCTGATCGTGGACCCCAGGTACGTGAACTGATTCATGACCTCCAGCTCGTAGTCGTCGATGGTGATGGTTGGTGGTGCTTCCGTGCCTTGCGCCAAGACGTTAGTCTTCTTCAGGCTGATGGTAAGCCCGAAGTCCTTGCATGCCTGGGAGAAGCGGTCCATCAGGGTCTGAAGCTCCTGCTGTGTGTGGGTTGCGACTGCAGCGTCGTCTGCAAACAGCATGTCTCTGATTAGAGCCTCGCGTACTTTGGTTCTGGCTTTCAGGTGGGCGAGGTTGAAAAGCCTGCCGTCAGATCTTGTGTGCAAGTAGATTCCCTCTGTTCCTGTGCTGAAGGCATGCCTCAGGAGCATAGCAAAGAAAATCCCAAAGAGGGTTGGAGCAAGTACACAGCCCTGTTTCACTCCGCTGCGTATGTTGAATGGCTCTGAGACGTTGCCATCGTGCTGCACTATTCCCTGCATGTTGGTGTGAAACAATTCGATGAGGCTTTGCAACTTTGGTGGGCATCCTATCTTTGGCAGGATTTTGAAAAGGCCCTGTCTGCTGACCAGATCGAACGCTTTGGTGAGGTCGATGAAGGCGACGTACAGGGGCATGTTCTGTTCTCTGCATTTCTCCTGGAGTTGGCGGATGGAGAATATCATGTCTACCGTCGATCGCTCAGCGCGGAAGCCACACTGAGACTCGGGGTAGACACGTTCGGCAAGCTTCTGTAGACGAACGAGAACAACTCATGCGTAGACTTTGCCAACAACGCTGAGAAGGGAGATGCCCCTGTAGTTGTTGCAGTCACTTCTCTCCCCTTTGTTTTTGTAGAGGGTGATGATCTTGGCGTCCCTCATGTCCTGTGGTACGGCACCTTCCTTCCAACACTGGCAGAGGACGTCATGCAATGGCAGCAGTAGGGCGGTCTTGCAGTGCTTGATCAGGTCAGGGGGTATGCCGTCGTTGCCGGGTGCCTTGCCAGCGGCCAAGCTATCAATGGCCTTGCTGAGTTCGTCGATGGTTGGCTCGGCCTCAAGTTCGTCCATGGATGGCAGGCAGTCGATGGAATCAAGGGCTGACGGTGTCACGGTGTTCTGTCTGGAGTAGAGGTCGGAGTAGTGTTCCACCCATCTCTCCATCTGCTTGTTCTTTTCTGTGATCATCTCCCCAGTGGAGGATTTGAGGGGAGCCGTCTTGCGCTGAGCCGAACCAAGTGCTTTCTTGATGCCATCGTACATACCACGGATGTTCCCTGTTATGGCAGCGGTTTGAATGTCTTGGCTGAGCTGAGTCCAGTACTCGTTGGCACAGCACCGAGCAGTCTGCTGAACTTTGCTTCTCACAGCCCTGAGAATCTGGAGATTCTTCTCGTTTGGGTACTTCTTATACTCAGCAAGTGCTGAGCGCTTGGCTTCAATGACGGGGGTCATCTCAGTCAACTTGGCATCAAACCAGTCCTGTGACTTCGAGGTCTTCCTCCCAAAGGTAGCCAAGGCTGTGCGGTGGATGGTGTTTCGCAGCTCTTCCCACTTCTGCTTTGCAGATTCTCCTTCTTGTGGTACACCAAGTTCCTTCTCAAAGGTGGAGGCAAACTTCTCAACAAGTTCTGGTTGAGCCATCTTGCTGGTGTCAATCCGTGCCTTTCCAGGCTGTCTAGCACGATGGAATTTCTTCAGCTGCAGCTTGACCTTGCAACACACCAATGAATGGTCTGTGTCGCAATCTGCACTCTGGAACGCACGGGTGATTAGCACGTTCTTCAGTGAGGTGCGCCTAGTCAGGATCAAGTCCAGCTGGTGCCAGTACTTTGAGCGTGGATGTTGCCAGGAAACCTTGTGTTGGGGCTTGGTCTTGAAGAACGAGTTTGTGATGCACAGATCATGATATGTGCAGAACTCGAGCAGCCACTGTCCGTTGTCGTTCATTCTGCCCACGCCAAAAGGTCCAAGACAGGAGGGCCAGGAGTCGTGGTCAGCACCCACTCTGGCCTTGAAGTCTCCAAGGAGAATGAGTTGTTCAGAGTTGGGGATGATCCTGGCAGTTGTTGCGAGATTCTCGTAGAACTCGTCTTTTGCCTCTGGTGTGGCTGTCAGTGTTGGGGCATACACACTGACGAGGGTGACTGGGCCTTGAGTGGTGTTCAGGCGGAGGGTGAAGAGTCGTGCAGAGCCAGTGCTGCCCAGTTCCACCATCTTCAGCAAGGTGTTCTTCACTGCGAAGCCTACTCCGTGTTCTCTGTGTTCGTCACTGCCCTTTCCCTGCCAGTAGAACGTGTAGTCCTTCTCTCTCAGTGTGCCTGCGTCAGCCAACCGTGTTTCCTGGAGAGTGGCGATATCCACTCCCAGTCTCTTCAGCTCATTATTGATGATGGCAGTCTTCCTGGTGTCGTTGATGTCCTTGAGGTTAGCAGCGAGTCCTGCCATCATAGTGCGGACGTTCCAAGTTCCCAGTTTTAGAGTTGGTCTCTTTTGTTTTATCGTCTTGCCTGGTGCGAAGGTTCTCAGCCTGCTGTTCGGATTTCTCCTCATCCCCATGCACCCAATGAGGAAAGCAAGCTGTGGCGGGACAACACCTTATTGGCTGGGGGCTGCCCAGCTTGAGGCGGGCGGTAGCTGTCCAGTGAGATCCGATAATCCCTCCCACCGTCGGGAACAACCCCTGGTGCCGCGCTCTACGCCAATTGAGCGGTGGCTTATAACCGGTAACTGTCATTCCCCGTGTTTTGTCTACGCAAGGCGAAGCTGGAGTGTCCTCTCCAGTGATCCGGTGTTCTACCTTCCAGCGTTGGGCGTTGGTAGGATTCAAGCCTGGGCAGGAAGATATGGAGGACAAGATGTTGCCCATGCAGCATGTCCCCCCTCTCCACGTCACTGATGAATCCAAAGGAACAGCAGGGCTGCTACAGTTTGGCACCAGCGCCGTTGCAGGAGCTGCCAGAACAATGTTGAGCACAACATAGAACTGCCTTAGGGGCTCCGACTCCGGATTTTTCCTCAGGGTTGACTCCCGAAGCCTTTCCCGTGACCGGGTATGCCGCAAGGCAGCGGAGGTTTGAAATCAGGGTTTACCTTCCCCTAGATGGGCTACCTTCCCAGGTTGACGAGCCACCATCTACCCGAAGCATCTGGTTTTAAGGCGCCAGAGATCCGCCGCCCTTGCCCCTTCTCCTATTAGTAAAAGCAGTTCCGCCGGGCTTAGAGACTAAACCACACGGGCAGGCTAGGAGTTGGACTTAGTTGTCAGAGGCTTTTCGAGACGCACGCCGTAAGGAGCATTTTATGAGCACTGGGAGCTTAACCCCAGTGCCGCTCCTGGCTATGACAACCTTGGAACCTGTGGCTCATTGTAACCCCACTAATTACACAGATTGTCCACATTGTCTCCTTCACATTTTCTGGTTCTTGTCGCTGCTTCGCTCTGCCTGTTTACGGCGGCACAACTTCTGAGGCGAGTCTGTTAAACAGTGGTCCAAATTCAAAAGAATGTTGAGCTAGTAAGCTCAGTGATTTCACTGATTGTCAAAATGGCAGCGGCGGTGGTCACACGCACTGTTTTCTCTGACTTCTCGTTTTCTCTGTGCAACAATCGTATTAAAAGTTGCTTTTCTTATTTTTTTAGTCCCAACTCCATGACAATCTGCTCCTGTCCATCCCTTTTTCATAAACAAAAACACATGACGAAGTTGTGTGTTCTTGAAAGATAAAGGAAACATCTTCTAATCAAAATTACCTGTATTGTGTTTTTCCAAAATTAAAGCACATTGTATATTGTTGTATAACAAGCCCACATCACCATACTCCCTGTTAAGCTGATGTGGCATCTATTTGAGTGATAGTTATCATTATTGTGCTTGCAGTCACTGTGTATGCTGTCACTGAACAGAACACATGGCTGTTAACAAACACTGAGTGGCAAAAATGAGTGGCAGCATTAGATGGTATGCATTAAAACAAAAAAATACAGCCAGTATTCAATCACAGCAGTACACGGAGTACCTCTTTGAATTGTAGAGAGCTAATCTTATCATTAAATCTTGTATTAATTGACAAAAAAATAACTAAATAAATAGAACTAGTTCTTCACTTGCGTGCTCTTACCCGCACATCATTACAGCCAAGTAAACAGTGTGATATTAACATCTAAAGTTAAAAAGGAGTACTACTGTGACTAAATACCTTGTGTGATTTTATGCTTTGTTGCATACAAACTGATAGACCAACGCGGAAGTAAATTTTGCAGAGGACTGCATAGGCGTTGTCCGTTGTCAATGGCGTCGACATGATGTGGGTGTATAAACCAGGCTTACGTCTACAAGGTTCAGGGCTTGAGGGTTTAGGGAGGAGATTGAGATTCGACTATAGTCTCTCTAACATGTCCTGGGTCTGCCCCGGGGTCTCCTCCCTCCTCCCACAACACACACATAAAAAGTAATTCCATTTCTGTACCTGGTCTTTCCTTCACCTACAGTATATTGTAATTCACATTATGTAGGCCAAGCAAATTCATTGCAGCACTGCTGTAGTCCTAAAACTGTCTAGTAGTTCACATATTGTCATGTTTTAATGCTGTTAGTCTGTGATGACACTTTCTTAGAGACTATCCTTTTTACATCAACAAGTTGTACCTGACTATAGTAAAAAAGGTCAACACTGACTATGGGGACAACAAAAGCTTTCCAGAGAGTGTCCTAATTGTGATTAAATTAATTGCTCTATTGCTCTCCCAGATCTGCCCCATGAACCCTGCATCTGGACTGTTTATTTTTGAATAAATATTTCACCCCAAAATAAATTCCTGTTTGTTATATGTTGACTCACATGATTTGAGGTTGATTTTCTTTTACATTCTACTCATCCACCTCCAAAAGTTGAATATTGTGGTGAATTTATTTTTAGAAATAAATCTAAAAAGTAAAACTTTCATATTTTACAATAATCCCATATAAATTTAGCTATTTTAATTTTTTTTTTTTTTGGTTTGAAATTTGGATGAATATCTGAGCTATTTGATATAGATCTGCATAGTGATGTGCTAATTTTTGGAGATGCAGTACATTTTTTACACAATATTATTTGAAAAAAGATTATTATTCCTCAATAAATTATTTCCAACTTCACTAAGAATTATTTATTACAATGTTATGTATATATCTAATACATAGAGTATATTTTAGGTCCTTGTTTATCATTACGCTATACAAAGGTTGAAAATACTTTAGTTTTGCAGAGGTGAGTGTCATGTCCAGAAATAGGACAGCGGAGGCAGGAGTTGCACTGAACTCGAACTTTATTACAAGACACAAAGATGCTACACGTGTCGGGGGTTAGCAGCTAATAAGCTAACCCTAAACTGCTACAGGTTGTGGTTGGCTTGAAGGCAAGGCACCAAAGAGGACGACTCCCCCCAGCAGTCCCCCTAAGTAGGCACGGCGTGATGATGTCACCCTGCCTGTGTCCTCACGTCCGTGCTGCCCGTCTGCCAATATATCTATATCCAACATCTACCTCCCCCTTGAAAAAAACAAAACTTCTATGAACATACTGAACCTAGAGCACACAGCAGCTTTAACTTATTTTTTAGACACCGATCCTGGGCTGCCGGATAGACCACTGGCAGACCCTGCACGACTGCATGGATTATTCTGTCACTTTGAAGCAGTCATGCTCTGCTGAACAGTTCCAAACACAGTCACTGCTGAGATTACAGGCTGGGGTCCCCTGGAAAACTCTCATGGGGGCCGCCCTGGAGGCGCTGAGCGCAGCAGGTCTGGTGATCCCGCTGAAAAGTCCCAGTCCGGGTCCACTCTGGCTGGATCAGCTCCTGGCCAGCTGTTCTCACCCTTTGCAGATGGCTGGCATGCCCTCTCAATTCATCAGCCAGCTGTAAAGTGGCTGGCCCCAACTGTGCAGTGATTCTCATCTGCAATGACGAGACCCCTTGTGGGTCCAGGCGTTCAGATCGTCGGAACCGAACCATTCCAGCACTGTGAGCGGTGATCGGTTCCGCCGCACACGGCATTGCTGTTGTAGCGACATATCCTCTATGTCGGCAACGGAACATGCCCCCAGTTGGCGTTGTCACATTGGATCCTGCTGGGCCACTAACTCTCCATCCTGCTGCCCCATGATGGCCCCTTGTTGTCTATGCCAGGTGCTGATACAGGACAAGTCTGGTCTCTGCCTTTCCTTCCCGCTGTCCTCGCCCTGCGGCCTCAAACTCAGAGCAGCTGTGTCCCCGTCCGAGTGCGTCATGCTCCCAACATCAGCCTTCCAACAGAGCCCAAGGTTGTCGCAGATGGTAAAACCCAGTTTATAAAACAGGTCATAACCCAGGATATTATCCCCGTGTGTAGCCACCTGGAAAATATATGCCAGGAGGGCTCTTGACCTGTAGCGAACTGCCAGCGACACGGTCCCTACCAAGCTAATGTGTGTGTGCCCCTTGGGGAAGTGGTTGAGTTTGCCGCAGCATCTGCATCACTGCCCCCTGTCTGGGCAGAAATGCGCTCCCTTTTGGTGCTTTGAGGAGCCACAGTTACCACATGAACGTGTCCCATGATGTTCCATTGCCCCGTAACGTTCACTTTGGCGTCCTCCAAGCGAGTCGCAGCATTAACAGGTACTTCTGCTGGGGTAACTGCAAAAGCTAGCGAGATTTGTTGTTGTGGCTCACCCAGTTGTGATGTTAGCTTGTCGGGGGCCTCCAACTGGAACACCAGCTCCACCGCCTTCAGCAGAGGTAGGTCTTCGGGCACCCTGATTAGCTTCTCCCACAGCCGCGCGTTGCTGGTGTGCTCTGCTAGCTGGTCCTGGACCATTTCGTCCTCTCAACAGCCAAACTCACATATGCTCGCCGGCAGCGTGAAGTGTCTGGCCAGCAGCACGATGCATTCCTGATATGTGTCCACTTGTCCCAGGGTGTTAAATATCCGCTGATCCTCAGTGCCCAGGCAGTGAAGTAGAATTGCTCGCAGACTCAGTTCACCATGTCTCCCTAAGTCCATCACCACTGAATAAGTGCGGAACAACTCGAACCAATAGGAAAATGGAACCATGGAAAATGAGCGGCTCGCCTGGAGTCACGAGGAATGGTGGAGGTGGTGCCAGACATGCTTCCATCTTTGGGAAAATGATTAGTTTTCCTTCAGAAAATCAAGTTTTCTCTTCATCGCCAATTGTTATGTCTGGAAATAGGACAGCGGCGGCAGGAGCTGCACTGAACCCGAACTTTATTACAAGACACAAAGATGTTACACGTGTTGGGGAATCGTAGCTAATAAGCTAACCCTAAGCTGCTAGAGGCTGTGGTCGGCTTGAAGACGAGGTGCCAAAGGGGACGACTCCCACAACAGTCCCCCTAAGTAGGCACGGCGTGATGACGTCACCCTGCCTGCGTCCTTCCATCTGTGCTGCCCATCTGCCAATATATCTATATCCAACAGTGAGGTAAACCACGACTTTGTGAAACTGTCACACTGAATAAACTATAGATTTCATCTTCTACAGGTAAATGAAAGGGCACAAATGAATTCAGGCATCTAACGTTTCACAATATTTATTTATATATTTTAAAACAATAAAAACAAAACACATTTATAACCTACCGTAAAATAAACTGGAACTGACATAAATGACTGCTGGAGCTTAACAGCAACAACTGTTTTTTTGTTGTTGTTGGTTTTTTTTTTGAAGTATCAGTAGCTAAAACGGATGAACATAAACAGACCATAAAGGTGTAATTCACACTTTTATGGTCTGTGTGATTCGGGCAGTGCGGTGGCGGAGTGGTTAGCACTGCAGCAGCGCAGCAACTCACCCTTGGCCAGGGGATCCTGGGTTTGATCCCAGCCCCCGACCAACAGTGATCTGTGTGGAGTTTGCATGTTCTCCCTGTGTCTGTGTGTGTTTACTCCGGGATTTCTCCGGTTTCCTCCCACATGCCAAAAACATGCAAATTAGGTTAACTGGCATCAAACTGGGGATTCTAAATTGTCCTTAGTTTTGACTGTGAGAGTGAATGGTTGTCTGTCTCTCTGTGTTGGCCCTGCGATGGACTGGCGATCTGTCCAGGGTGTATCCCACCTCTTGCCCAAAGATGCTGGGATAGGCTCCAGACACCCCGCAACCCGAAAAGGATTACGCGGAAGAAGATGGATGGATGGAAAAGTGTGATTCAGCATATTTACAGAAACCACACAACATCTAATAGCAGTCAAAGTCCTTACAATCTGAACTAAAGTGTTGCTATAAATACGTTATCAAAACTAGAGAGCGATCCGGTCCAATCACTGCTGTGCTACAGTAGCATTACTGTCAATAACACTATTCATAGTTTTCGATCACGTGACTTTGGGCGGGATCACCGGCCATTATGGAGGGGATAATCACGTAGTAAAATGGAACAAAAAAAGTGAAAATGTCCGCATTTTATTATGAAAGTCTTGATAATGACACACAGCAGTATGACGACAAATTAGTTTTAACTGAGCAGCAGGCCCCATCTCATTCCAAAGCAAAACTGGTCAAAAGACACGGAGAAGTGGGCTAACATTACCTATCCAGACATGTGCAAAGCTAAATATATTAATTTATCTTCATAACACTTATCATGCATGTTTATCCACATCAGCCCATAAATTATTCACAGAGCCCCCAACTTAATTTCTCCTGTTTGTTTTTCTCTGTTTTTGCTGTTTTGTTTTTTTTATGTATGTGATCTAATTTGATTTAGCATTAGCATTAGCTAAAGGCGGGCGGCGCGGTAGCGGAATGGTTCCCACTGCGGCAGCACAGCAACTCACCCTTCGCCGGGGGATCCTGGGTTCGACCCCAGCCCCCGACCAACAGTGATCTGTGTGGAGTTTGCATGTTCTCCCCGTGTCTGCATGGGTTTACGCCAGGATTTCTCCGGTTTCCTCCCACATGCCAAAAACATGCAAGTTAGGTTAACTGGCATCAAACTGGGGATTCTAAATTGTCCTTAGGTATGACTGTGACAGTGAATGGTTGTCTGTCTCTCTGTGTTGGCCCTGCGATGGACTGGCGATCTGTCCAGGGTGGACCCTGCCTCTCGCCCAAAGATGCTGGGATAGGCTCCAGCCCCCCCGCGACCTGAAAAGGATTACGCGGAAGAAGATGAATTGTGGTCTATATTAATCATATATCCCATAACCTACATATGTATAAGCATGTGAGAATGTTTGGTGATTACATATGTAAAGCGACTTCACACCTCAGAACAGGACAAAGGGTCTCAACCGCCAGTGAAGATCAAAGAGCATCCGAGGCACTGCGGTGGAGACCAGATAGGTCGCCCTGACCTCCCAGGGCCAGGTGGAGGGGTACGGAGACAAAGGAGGGGAATTAAGTTAATGGGGGATGTCAGCTTTGATATGCATGTCTTTTGTTGTGTGTGAGTATAAGTACACAGAGCCGAATGTGTTTGCTCTCTTACTTCTTCTGCTGCTGCACTAGATGAGACTTGTTAGAGGAGCGAAGCTGATAATAAACTTTGGTTTATAAGTCACATCGCCTCGTTATTCCAAGCTCATCTACACTGGTGACCCTGACGCGAGGATGGACCAGAGGCGTTCCCCCGCGATCGACTCATCTGTGGCGACCCAGGCAGACGCCGGCGCCCATGCAGACAGGGGAACAGATGGACGACGTTCCCCCACGGCAGAAGTGATAGAGAGGGCTCAACCGAGCACCAGCGCCGCTGCGAGAGCCAAAGGAAGGCACTCTCACCCTGCGGACACATCAGTGACAGCCCACACAAATGCCGTCACCGTCAAGCTGCCGGACTTCTGGCAGGAAGACCCCGCCTCGTGGTTTCTGCAAGCTGAAGCCCAGTTTGCACTTGCGGGCATCACGGCTGACGATACAAAGTTCTATCACATCTTCGCCAAACTCGACGCCGCCACTTCGAGATGTGCGCGGAGCATCATCCAGCGGCCGCCGGCCCAGGACAAGTACAGAGAACTGAAAGCGACCATCGTGGCGAATTTCGTCCCCTCTGCTGAGGAGAGAGCCGAGAGGATCCTGGCGGTCTACGGCCACAGAGGATGCAGACCCAAGGCCCTCATGGAGGACTTGCTGCA
Organism: Pholidichthys leucotaenia; assembly: GCA_020510985.1. Lineage (NCBI taxonomy): Eukaryota > Metazoa > Chordata > Actinopteri > Cichliformes > Pholidichthyidae > Pholidichthys > Pholidichthys leucotaenia. The sequence continues at coordinate 12,671,004 of CM035850.1, forward strand.
ACTCAAAGAAGAGGACAATGACAATTTCCTCTTCCAATTTATATTCCTCAGTACGCTGCCACCACACATGAGAGGGACACTTGCCAACATGCGATGCAGCACCCAGCAAGACTTCCGCATGCTGGCTCGCGAAGCGCAGCGACTCGTCAATGCCTGCAGGGAACAGACACCCACAGCAGCATCGCAGACCTCAACACCGATGTCCGGAGCCACGGGGAGCCACAAACCACTGAGCAGAATCCGCCCGCCATGGCAGCAACAGGGCCAAGACGTAACAGATGGAGCGACATTTGTTATTACCACCACCGCTTCGCCGAGAAGGCTTACAAATGCCTTCCCCCCTGCAAATTCACGATTTCGGGAAAACGCCAAAGCCGAGAACCGTTAACAGCGGCAGTTCTCGGCGAAAAAAGCAAGTTTCTATATGTGACGGACGGACACACCGGCAAGCAGTTCCCCATTGACACGGGAGCTCAACTGAGTTTTATCATGCCCTCCCAAGCAGACCGGGCCATGGGCCCCCGGGGCAATGGAGCGGTGGCAGCCAACGGCTCCATCATCGACACTTTTGGAGAAAGGAACCTGCCCCTCCGCATCCATGGCCGCAACTACAGATGGACATTTGTTGTAGCGGCGGTGAGTTTTAACTTGTTGGGCGCAGATTTTTTGTGTGCACATGGGTTATTAGTCGATCTAGCGAACAGACGCTTGGTTAATGCACTGTCCTTTGCTTCTATTTCCTGCTCAGCTCGAGTTTCTCCACCACCCGTGCAGGCCAGCGTCACTACAGCAGGAGGTAAGTTTGATCAACTCCTCACCCAATTTCCAGCACTCACAATTCCCAAATTCTCAGCTACAGTGGCTAAGCACGGGGTGGAACACTTTATTCCCACAACGGGCCCACCCGTATTCGCCAAAGCTCGGCGCTTAGACGGGACCAAGCTCGCCATAGCTCGGGACGAGTTTACTACCCTTGAAAAACTAGGCATTATCAGGCGCTCAAAAAGCCCCTGGGCGTCACTGCTTCACATGGTCCCAAAATCTGACGGTTCTTGGAGACCGTGCGGCGATTACCGCAGATTAAACAATGTGACAGCGCATGACCGCTACCCTATTCCTCACATCCAAGATTTTTCACTACATCTGGCGGGTGCGCGCATTTTTTCAAAAATAGACCTGGTCCGCGGCTATCATCAAGTCCCCGTTCGAGCGGAAGACATTCCTTAAACAGCTGTAATAACCCCCTTCGGTCTTTTTGAATTTTTGCGGATGCCTTTTGGCCTCAAAGGCGCTGCTCAAACCTTTCAGCGGATGATGGACGCAGTATTACGCGACCTCCCGTTCGTGTTCATCTACCTCGACGATATGCTGGTAGCCAGCTTGTCTGAAGAAGAACACGAACAGCATCTCACTATGGTTTTTCACAGACTAGAAGAGCACGGGTTAATAATCAATCCAGCCAAATGCAAATTCGGCGTGTCACAAATTGATTTTTTGGGACACAGAGTTTCACCGAAGGGGGCAGTCCCACTGCCAGACAAAGTTCACGCAGTAAAAAGTTTCCCACGGCCACAAACGGTCAAATCGCTGCAAAAATTTTTGGGAATGGTTAATTTTTACAACCGTTTCCTCCCCCGCGCAGCTCGGCTCATGCAGCCCCTATATGACGCGCTCAGAAAACAAAAACCTTCCAACGCGGTTGAATGGACCCCGGACCGCAAACACGCCTTCGCGGAAGTAAAAAGTGCCCTAGCTAATGCCACTTTGTTGGTTCACCCTGATCCCTCGGCCTGCATTGCGCTAACCACAGACGCTTCAGACCTGGCCATAGGGGCGGTTGTAGAACAACACGTCAGCGGAACCTGGCAACCTTTGGCATTTTTCAGCAAATCGCTAAACCAAACTGAGCGTAAATACAGCACTTTTGACAGGGAGCTTCTAGCGCTTCATTTATCCATCCGCCACTTCCAGTTCTGGTTGGAGGGGCGGCGTTTCACGGCTTTTGTAGACCACAAACCGCTCACCTTTGCGATGGCTAAAATTTCTGAACCTTGGTCAGGCAGGCAACAAAGACAGCTAGCTGCGATTTCGGAGTTCACCACAGACATTCGACATGTGGCAGGCAAACTTAACGTGGTAGCAGACTGCCTCTCTCGCGCTGTGACATCGCCAGAGCGCGAGGAGACAGATTATACTGCCTCAGCTGCAGAACTCTTCGCCAACGCGGACACATACGCAGCCCCAATCCACGTAGGGATAGATTATGCAGCCATGGCGGAGGAGCAAAGTAGTGACGCGGACGTGCGCGCACTCCTGTCTGAACCAACAGGGTTAAGGCTGGAGGAAAGGGGTTTACGCGACGGTTTGCCCCCCCTAATATGCGACGTCTCAACTGGCCGATCTCGCCCGGTAGTCCCAGCTGTATGGCGCCGCCGTATTTTCGACTCAATTCACTCCCTCGCGCACCCAGGTGTGCACGCTTCGGTTAAAATGGTCGCCGAAAAGTTTGTGTGGCCTGGTCTGCGCAAAAACGTAAAAGAATGGGCAAAAACTTGCATTTCTTATCAGCGCGCCAAAATACACAAACACACAAAAGCCCCTCTAGAGCCTTTTCGGATCCCTGCTAGAAGGTTCGACCATGTTCATGTCGACCTCGTGGGACCACTACCTTCCTCCCAAGGTTTCACACATCTGTTAACAATGATAGACCGTACTACGCGCTGGCCGGAGGTGGTCCCTCTGGCATCAACCACAGTGGAGGAAGTCGCTCGCGTTTTTTTGACAAACTGGGTGGCACATTTCGGCGTCCCATCGGACATCACGTCCGATAGGGGGCCTCAATTTGTCTCGGAGCTTTGGTCAGCCATGGCCAGCAGCTTAGGAGCGACAATTCACCGCACCACCGCTTATCACCCTCAGGCTAATGGGTTATGCGAGCGTTTTCACAGGTCTTTAAAGGCCACCCTCAGAGCCTCACTAACGGATACAAATTGGGTAAATAAATTTCCTTGGGTTTTATTGGGGTTACGTGCTGAACCTAAAGAGGATCTAGATGCCTCCCCAGCAGAATTAGTTTTTGCACAACCTCTCAGGCTCCCAGGTGAATTTTTGCCAGAGAACCCAGAGCCAGGGCATCTTCCAGCCCCGAGGTTTTTAGGCAGCAACGGACCGGACTCTCTCCCCGGGCCAGCACATCACTCTTTTCCACGGGTTTTTGTCCCCCAAGCTTTAAAAAACGCTGAATTTGTTTTTGTTAGGCATGAAGCTTTAAAACCAACCTTCCGCCCACCATACGATGGGCCATTCAGAGTGCTGGAACCTGGTAATAAGCATTTTGTGCTTGATTTTGGGGACAGAAAAGAAACAGTCAGTATTGACAGACTTAAACCTGCCTTCTTGTTGAGAGACGAGCCTGCACGGTTGGCGAGAGCACCTCGGCGGGGTAGACCCCCCAAGAGAAAAGACTCAGCCCCCCTGCAGGGAACAAATAACCACTCTCCTTCCCAAGCTGCAGATTCCTTACAGGAAGGTCCCACCAGGACGCCCAAACGGACCCACAGCAGATTCGGAAGAAGATTAAAGCCCAGACGGCACAAAGACTGATACAAACTATTCAAAAGTTGTTCACTAATTGTGCTGTAACAGTTTAGGACTGACTTGTGATATTACTATGCTGTTATGATTACCACTGAATTCTCTACAGGAGCATAGCTGCTGGAAAGTTTCTTCTTTGTCAAGAGGTGTAGCAGTTAGTATGTCATAATAATTATCTTAAACTGTGAATTTTTCTATTGTCCTTTTCTTAGTCGTTTGGGGGGGCTGTGGTCTATATTAATCATATATCCCATAACCTACATATGTATAAGCATGTGAGAATGTTTGGCGATTACATATGTAAAGCGACTTCACACCTCAGAACAGGACAAAGGGTCTCAACCGCCAGTGAAGATCAAAGAGCATTCGAGGCACTGCGGTGGAGACCAGATAGGTCGCTCTGACCTCCCAGGGCCAGGTGGAGGGGTACGGAGACAAAGGAGGGGAATTAAGTTAATGGGGGATGTCAGCTTTGATATGCATGTCTTTTGTTGTGTGTGAGTATAAGTACACAGAGCCGAATGTGTTCGCTCTCTTACTTCTTCTGCTGCTGCACTAGATGAGACTTGTTAGAGGAGCGAAGCTGATAATAAACTTTGGTTTATAAGTCACATCGCCTCGTTATTCCAAGCTCTTCTACATGAATGAATGAATTAGCTAAAGGCTGGCTTCATTCAGCACACTCACCTGTCCAGGTGCTTTCAGATGAAGTTAGACATCGTTGTCTTGCTGTCTAACTGTTATCCCTTATTGATAACAATAAGCAGTTGATTTGTAGACTCCCAGCTACTTGTAATCCTCAAAGCCACAGGCTATTTAGCTGGTGTTCTGACATTTTGGCATTAGAACAGCAAACCTTGTGTTACTACTCTGTCATTTTCTTCAGTTGCTGTTCAGAAGAATTCCCAAGCATGCGACACTCTTGAAGGTTGGTGAATTCTGGATCTCAGCGCCATTCTCGAAAAGCCTTAACTCCAGCTAAGGTTAGCTTTAGCAGCTAGCTTGTTCCGGCACGGAGTACCCCGGCTTTGCTGGTTTCCTGCCAGCAGCCTTAAGAATAAAGTTGTGTTGTTTTTCTCCTCTTTGGAGCCTTCTTTCATCGGAAAGGAAACAGGAGGTGAGCAGGATCCAAGTGGTCCTTACAGAAGTCTAATCAGCCGGAATGATTAGAAGCATCTGTGTAGCTGAGCATCAGGAAACATTTTCTGTCTCACCTGTGTGGACACAGCTGATTTTACAGACTGCAGTCTAAGGTAAGAACTTGGCAAGTAGGGCTAAATAGTGATTTGGATCTTCATAATATCCTGTAGCTTGAAAGTGTGACACTTAAGTTGGCTCGGATCCCCGATAGGTCCCGTTAGATGAACAGGAATGTTTGTTTAGCTCTCTGTGTGTGTGCTGCTGGCAGCAGCTGAGCTGATGAGAACAGGGAGCTTATGAATCTGTGAAAATGTCCACAGAGCATCACAGACTCTTCAACAATATTATTAGTCAATTATTTCTACAAACCTATTACAAAATGGTCAGAGCACCTGCAAGTTGAAATACACAGAAGGTGCCACGTCAGCGCTACTAATACTACTACTAATACTACTACTAATACTACTACTAATACTAAGCCAAATTCTCCTCTGTTTCTCTGATAGTTCCTGAGTTGACTCGCCTTGGTTCAAAATAGTTGCAGGTAACTGATAAAAAAAACATTTTCTCCTTCCCACCAGTGTTTGTACAACCAATTATTCCACACTAGTACATTATATTTATATAATTTTCGGCTTAAATGAAATAGAATTCCCCCTGCACTTTCCCACCCAATATGGCTGCCCAGATAGCAACTGGCAGCCGTGTGACGTCATCTTAAAACTATGAATACGATATAGTTATTTAAATGTTTACCGAAGATGCGCATCAGAGACGATTATGTTAAATTCACGATTCGAAACCACAAGAGTCCTCGCTTGACATGCTGTCTGGCTCATAATCACCAAAGGTCTGAGATTTTAGCAGTCTGCAGTATTTTGATGTTAGCCTCCAGGAAGTGCTGTTTATCTCTCTACCTGGCAACCGGTACAAGATTATAATGAGTCAACTGTGAGTGTGACACCTACTGGCCAGGAGGTCAGAATGTTATTTCACAAATAAATTTGGTTTGTTTGTCACACCCAAAGAATTCACTACAGTTCAAAATGCAATTCCTAGGACCACTTTACAATTGTTAAAAAAATGTGATTTTGAAATTAGAGTTCAGTGTAGCTCTGAGATTTTTATTGGAGAAGTTAACATTAAAAGCAAAAAGTGCAATAACAGGCATGTCAGAAATACTTTAATTGATAAGGCAACTCCTGATGCAAAGTTTAACTGGATGTCTAACTTTAGTGAATTAAACTGGAAAAAAAAGCTTGTATGACTTCATACAAGTTTTGCATCAGTAATAAAATCAAAGAGGTGCCGTTTAAAATATTACACAGAATTTATCCAGTTAAAGAAGTCCTAATGAAAAGGTTTAATATTGATACTGACACAGTCTATGAATTCTGTGAATTCTGTAAATTAGAAAAAGAAACTTTATTTACTTTATTTTTTTCATTGCACACAAACAAATTTGTTTTGGATGAATATACAAACTTATTGGAACAATTAATTGGGCACAAACATTAAGTTTGAAGTAAAAGGTGTCATGTTATATTTCTTGAGATCTCATGTTAACTCAAAATTGACATCTCTGATAGAGTTGTTTATGTTTCTAGGAAAATTTCACATTCATAAATCAAAATGGTCCCATTCCTATCAGAACGTGGTTTGGACCCACGTCCTCGCCTTGAGTTATCGTATGATTTTCTGTGTTTTAGGTTTTCGCCCTTAGTATTATCTGTATTATGTTCTGCTTTATATTTTCTCCTGCTTCGCTTTGGGGTTTTGATTATCATTATTATTTTGGGTTTTGTTCGGTCATTATATTGTCTTGGTCTTGTCTCCCCTGGTCCTCTGTTCATGTTCTGTGTCTCCTCCCCATGGTTGTGTGTGTAGCCCCACCCATCCTGCCACTTCTGTTCTACCCTTATGTCAGTTGTTAGTATAGATTAGCATCCTCACCTGTTCTGTATTTTTTTTATTAGCCCTTGCCCTATTTAACCTTGTGTCTCCCTTTGTAGTGTCTGGTGTCCCATGCTGCGTGATCAACATGTACCCTGTCTAGTCTGCCTGTATCCTGCCTTGTTTTTTGTCTGCCAAGTTTGTGTTTGCTGTGCCTGCCTGCCAGCTGGTTTGTTTTCTGTTTTGGCCCTTGAGCTGTGTTCGAATAACCAGCTTAAATAAAAATTTTGGACCGAGTCCTACGAGTGGGTCCTGTTTTCAATGTTCGTGACAATTCCAAACCTTGCTTCAAACACTGTTTAATTGAATTAAAACACTATATAGATTTGATTAAGTTTAGCAACAACCAAAAAGCTATGAAAACCCTTTAAACGTTTGAATATTTCAGTTTTGAAGTTTGAAGGTTATAACCAGATCCCTTTGATTTATCCTGGTGCAAATGTGGATGTATATCCTGTATATGTGTACATTTTTGTGACATTTCATATAGATAATGGAGTACCTTTGTTTGATTCTTCATAATATTTTTTCTTTCTGTGAAATAAAATGCCTTGACCAGTAATAGCCTTCTCGGTTTGTTTACTGTTATTTATTTATGTTATGCCCCCCCCCCCCCCGGTGGTTAGTGTTGTTAATGTTATTTGTATTTATCCTCTAAGTTGTAAATGAAGAGATTTATTTAAAAACAAATGCTAGGAAGCTCTCAAAGTCATACCTAAGGACAATTTAGACTCCCTAGTTGATGCCAGTTAACCTAACTTGCATGTTTTTGACATGTGGGAGGAAACCGGAGAAATCCCGGAGTAAACCCACGCAGACACGGGGAGAACATGCAAACTCCACACAGATCACTGTTGGTCAGGGGCTGGGATCAAACCCAGGATCCCCCGGCCAAGGGTGAGTTGCTGTGCTGCCGCAGTGCTAAAGTGAGAGTGAACGGTTGTCTGTCTCTCTGTGTTGGCCCTGCGATGGACTGGCGATCTGTCCAGGGTGTACCCTGCCTCTCGTTCAAAGATGCTGGGATAGGATCCAGCCCCCTCCCCCCGAGACCCGAAAAGGATTAAGCAGAAGAAGATGGATGGATGGATACTAGTATTATGTATATATTGTTATTCTGTAGGAGCTCTTAATTGGGTAGCACGAGGTGGTGGCTCCGGCTTCCAGTTCCGCCAACCCCGTGGGCATATACACACGTGGACAAAATTGTTGGTACCCCTCTGTTAATGAAAGAAAAACTCACAATGGTCACAGAAAAAACTTGAACTGACAAAAGTGGTAATAAATAAAAATTCTATGAAAATTAACCAATGAAAATCAGACAATGCTTTTGAATTGTGGTTCAACAGAATTATTTTTAAAAACAAACTCATGAAACAGGCCTGGACAAAAATGATGGTACCCCTAGAAAAGATTGAAAATAATGTGACCATAGGGACATGTTCAACCAAGATGTGTCCTCTAATTAACATCACAGGCGTCTACAAACTTGTGATCAGTCGGCCTATTTAAAGGGTGACAAGTAGTCACTGTGCTGTTTGGTGACATGTTGTGTATCACACTAAACATGGACCAGAGGAAGCAAAGGAGAGAGTTGTCTCAGGACATTAGAAAGAAAATTATAGACAAGCATGTTAAAGGTAAAGGCTATCAGACCATCTCCAAGCAGCTTGATGTTCCTGTGACTACAGTTGCACATATTATTCAGAAATTTAAGATCCACGGGAATGTAGCCATCCTCCCTGGATGTGGCTGCAGGAGGAAAAATAGAAGAGACTGATAATACAAATGGTAACAAAAGAGCCCAGAACAACCTCTAAACACATTCATGGTGAACTCCAAGGTCAAGGTACATCAGTGTCAGATCGCACCATCTGTCGTTGTTTGAGCCAAAGTGGACTTCATGGGAAACGACCAAGGAGGACACCACTGTTGAAAACAAATCATAAAAAAGCCAGACTGGAATTTGCCAAACTGCATGTTGACAAGCCACAACGCTTCTGGGAGAATGTCCTATGGAGAGACCAGACAAAACTGGAACTTTTTGGCAAGGCACATCAGCGCTATGTTCACAGACGCAAAAATGAAGCATACCAAGAAAAGAACACTGTCCCTACTGTGAAACATGGAGGAGGTTCTGTTATGTTGTGGGGCTGCTTTGCTGCATCTGACACAGGGTGTCTTGAATCTGTGCAGGGTACAATGAAATCTCAAGACTATCAAGGTATTCTAGAGAGAAATGTGCTGCCCAGTGTCAGACAGCTTGGTCTCAGTCACAGGTCATGGGTCTTGCAACAGGATAATGACCCAAAACACACAGCTAAAAACACCCAAGAATGGCTAAGAGTGAAACATTGGACTATTCTAAAGTGGCCTTCTATGAGCCCTGATCTAAATCCTATTGAACATCTGTGGAAGGAGCTGAAACATGCCGTCTGGAGAAGGCACTCTTCAAACCTGAGACAACTGGAGCAGTTTGCTCATGAGGAGTGGGCCAAAATACCTGCTGAGAGGTGCAGAAGTCTCATTGACAGTTACAGAAATCGTTTGATTGCAGTGATTGCCTCAAAAGGTTGTGCAACAAAATATTGAGTAAAGGGTACCATCATTTTTGTCCAGGCCTGTTTCATGAGTTTGTTTTCTTAAATAATTCTGTTGAACCACAATTCAAAAGCATTGTCTGATTTTCATTGGTTAATTTTCAGAGAATTTTTATTTATTACCACTTTTGTCAGATTCAAGTTATTTCTGTGACCATTGTGGGTTTTTCTTTCATTAGCAGAGGGGTACCAACAATTTTGTCCACAGCTGTAAGGGGCTGCTGGTAGAGAGATGCTCTCTTCCGCCTTACCTCTGCCAGTGGCTGCATGCACGGTTGGGTGTACAGAGTCCAGTTCATTAATAAACAAGTGTTCAGCTCCACACCTGGTGTAATCCTTGTCTTCAAGTTACGACATAACATTTGACGACGAGAGGTAAACACACGGAGGCATGTGGAACACCTATTCGGCCATTCCTGTAGCTCCCGAGGGAACCGCCAGTACTGTGGCCTTGATAGTACGAGGCTTTTCAGACATACATGGTGATGTTGGACCAGGGACTAATGGAGAAGCTGAGGGCTTGTGCGTTGTTGGTACACAACCTGGGAATGGAGGGACAGAGAATTTGGGGCACGCTTGGAGATGCGGACAATTACGAACAAGTGTTCGAGTTAATGGCCCGCCATTTTAGGGTGCCGGACAACATCATTGTCAGACGGATTAAGTTCAGACAGCGCTGGCAACAGGTAGGCAAACTGATCCAGCGGTTCGTGTCGGACTTAAGGCAGTTGGCCACTGAGTGCCGGTTCAGGCTGTTGGAGGAAGAAATGGTTCTTGACCAGTTGGCAGAACACACCAACTGTGCTGCGGTCTGCTCCAAGCTGCTCTCATTCCTGGGCGAGTTGATGCTGACTAGGGCTGTCGAGTTGGCGCTACAGCTGGAAGCAGTGGACGAGCTAACTCAGGACCTAAGCAAGCGCCTTTCACCAGGAAATTCAAGATCCCCCATGGCCGCGCAGGTAGTGGACCCAGGCAGAGATGGGAGCATCGAGGATGACATGGAGAAGGCCAACGCTGCATGAATGAGGTCTGCCCTGGGGAAGTTCAGGTGTATGGGTTGTGGGTCCATGAAGCACTGCTATAAGGCTAGAGAGTGTGCGGCAAGAGGGAAGCACTGTGGAAAATGTGGCCGTCTACACCACTTTGCAGGAGTATGCCAGTCAGCAGAGCAGGAGAGCCTGCGCAGGGAATTCAACTCCCCCCGCCCTGACGGTGATACACATGGTGTCCCCAAGTACCTGTGGGCGCACACGCTGCACGGTGGTTCTGGATGGAGTTCCGGTACTGATGCTGGTCGACACGGGAGCAGAGAGTTCGGTGCTGAATTGGTCTATGGTTAGAGAATGTTTTCCCCACTACAGGACTGGATGTTTCTCAGCGCCACTTTGCAGCTGTGGAGGAGGACAGTTGGCCACGGTGGGTACCGTCAAACTGACGGATCAGTAGAAATCGGCGGAGACGGCCGAGGTGGAGTCCGTCGTGACGGCCTACGGTTCTAACATCATGGGCTGCAACCTGTTTTATGGCCTTGGGTTTTACATCAAGAGTGGCACTGGAGAAGAGTGGTCGGGCTGCGGACTGTGGGACCGGCCGGTTCCGAGAGTTAGGGACGATGCTATGTGGGATGAACAGTTACAGGGCACTCCGGAAAGTGGACAGGCCGTGTCTTGCTCAGGGATGTCGCAGGAGGGCCCTGGTGCCAGTGTCCGAGCTACCCTGGATGTGGGTGCCGGGTGGCACAGGGGAGGATCTGTGGTGGCGAGCGATGCTCAACTGGTGGTCTCAGGCGTTCCTGGAGCACGGCCGTGGAGGACTGGTGAACATGGGACCACAGAGGCAGAGTCAGCAGCGGATTTACAAGCGGTTGGGGCAGGACCAAGTGGCACTGGAGATGTGAGTGCCAGGGGGAAACACCGCAGGCCATGCAAGGCCCTGTTTGGAGTCATGCACTGGGTTCGGGCTCGGGCATAGGCGAGGTCCAGTTGGGTGAGGGAAAAGCGGAAGATGGAGTGGTGGTACCAGGGTCTGCTGCAGGTGATGGATGTGCAGCATGATGGTTATCTTCTGCTGTCGGATGGCTTGTGGCGCCATCCTAATGAGCTACGGCATGCGCCGAGGAAGGCAGAAAGGCATGGCCCCAAACGGATGGAGCACTAAGAACAGATGGAGCGCTCGGAGGTGTGGAGAAAATGCTTTGGGATTGAAGCGACCAGCTGTGGTCCGGGAAGCGGACTGCCTCCAGGGGTGGACTGATGGTGATGGGTCTGGGGATGGGAGGCCGCGGGTCATCCTCACCGAGTCATGGATGTGTTCTGATTGTTTAATCTTTTTCTGTGTTAATAGTTTTGGGTATTATTTTAGTATTGTATTTTATATATGAGACACGGCAGTAGTTTTTTTTTCTGGACTGTTATATAGCATAGGCGGCAGAATTACCCGCCTCGCCGTGTGTGTGGGGGGGGGGGGGGGGTAGGACGGCAGTCTAACCATCCCCCCTAATTTTAGTTCTTCTGGTATGAATGTCATAGGCCCCTTTCGGCGATTTTGGTTTAATTATGTTTAGCAGATGATTCGGGTTCCAAATTGGGGTGGGCTGATTGTGTGTGTGCTTTGGATTTTTTCTACGGGGGGGAATTATGTAGTTATTGTTCATATATATTGTTATTCTGTTGGAGCTCTTATTTGGGTGGCATGGGGTGGTGGCTCCGCCTTCTGGTTCCGCCAACCCCGTAGGCATATAAGGGGCTGCTGCTAGAGGGACGCTGTCTTCCGCCAAAGGCTGGATTCGTGCTGCACCTCTGCTGTGCACGTACATGTAACCGCAAACCTTGTGTGATGAAATTTACGTCATTGGCTCCACTCCGGTAGTGTCCGGAGTGCTCGACCGCGGACGACCGCGTGCAGCCCAAATTTTGTGACCATGCCACCTGCCCACGACCTGAATGCGTTGAAAAGCACATGCACAAGACTGAACATGCTATTCACGAGGTGGTGATATCGACACAGTGTAGCGGACTTGAAACTGTTATCTCCGTCTGCGTTGTGTAGAGAAATAACTCCAACAGTGGGTTCGCAGCTGGCACTTTATTCTACGAAAGACATTCATTAATCAGTAGGGTACACGCAGCAGCAGCACACTCTCTCCCCGTCTCAGCAGGGTCCACGCAGTTCTTGCTAGGAAAACCCCTGCATATGCAATGAGCCCATTTCCTGTGTCCCACCAATTAATGACCCACTAACAGCAAGGAAAATTGGAACCTCTAAATTATAAATTTGTTCCACTGACTCAAAATGAACTAGATCATTAATATTGTCACTTTACTCTAGTTTTGAAGAAGTTCACTTAAAAATAAACGTTATGCCTCAGCTACAACAGCATACCAAGACAAAGCAGACGAAGAAGACAATGAGAAAGCAGAAGACGAGAATAAACATACATGAATCATACATACATACATACTTCAGCAGCAGCAACAGCAGCATCTTTGTGGAAAAGGAGTAAAAACCGGGAAGTCAAGGAGCAGAAAGCAAGCAGCTGTTCTTCATGGGTCTTCCGGTGAAATGGCGAGTGGTGTGGTCGCATTCATCTGAAGCTGCAAACGCCATCCTGAATATTTTATTTTTGACATGGTGTTACTCCACTTTTAAAAATTTACAGTAAAGAAAATTCACCGAACAACATGATGAAAACTAGAAAAGCACTCGGAGAGCGCAGGCCTCCGCCAAGCGCCACAGTTCCCTCCATACAGTGTTTGTGTGTACGTTTTCAGATTCCTTGACCATGAAAACATATGACTAGCAATTGGATTGACAATGATAGGATTAGTGGTTCAGTAGTTATTCACGAAAATCGCATTTTCCGTAATGGCGGTTTTCTTCTGGACGGTGATCCGGATCACCACCAAAATGTAATCATCTGTAGGATACCCCATTTCTGACAATCTCTGAAAATTTCATGAAAATCCGTCCATGACTTTTTGAGTTATCTTGCTAACAAACAAACAAACAGACAGACAGACAAACCAACGCCGATGAAAACATAACCTCCTTGGCGGAGGTAAACATGAAGAAGCCTCAAGGGGTGAAATCCCTCCCATTTAAGAATCCAGAAAGTGCAGCTGAGCATGACTATACTATGCTAACGGAAGATGTCAGCTCCACGGCTAAGCGGGGCAGAGACAATATGACGCCAACAAACACCCCAGAGAAGAACCAACAGGATAAAAAAGCAAAAGGGACTGTTGTGCCCATAATCCCTCTATCAATGACCAGGCTGGAGGATGCAGTGAAGGCAGCTTTATTACAACCACAACTATATACATCGCAGCTACAACGTGGCCCTTGGCGCTCCTGCTTGCCAAAGGTCAACAGCGAAAGAGACATGATGTCATGTTCTGGTGAGCACGCTCTTCCCCCACCCATTCGGCTCAACTTTCACCTACTCCAAGAGCAATCATCTCCACCTGCGTGATGGGATGCACCTGCTCCTTTGACTCACCAGCGCTTGAATAGATCTTCTCTTCAACGCTTGGGCGCTGGCTCGTTGGGTAAACTACCTGCTGCAGCAGTAAGTTTTGTTTCTTCACTTATTTGGAAAAACCTTGTAATATTCTGCTTACCTCTTACAGGCTGCTACCTCCTCTGTGGTGTGTCTCTTGGGGTAGTTGCGCGCTCACCTGCCTCATCATCACCATCCCATCAGCAACCGTCTTCACCCGGTCAGACTCCTCACCCAGCTCTACTCCTGCCATCCTGCTTCGCCACAGGTTCGACGTAAGTGCTGGGTTCTTCTGCTGGGTTCTCTTTTCTCTCCCACGTGAGTGTAGTCTCATTGTCCCATTATTTTGTCTCCCTCCTAATCCTCTGCTCTCGTCTCTTTCTCAGGCTGTGTTTTCACCTGGCGAGTGGCGTTTTTCCTTTGCAGAGGCATTCTTTTGCATTAATAAAATTCATTCAAATTTGCTCTCTGTGTCACTCTGTGTTCCTCTGTTGCTATTCCCTGCACGTGAGCTGTTGATTAATTTCAATCATGACATATGGCTGCCTCCCGCCATGCCCTTTATACCCCAGGTGACGCCACCACTGGAAAGGCAGGCCGCCACCCCTCACCATTCCCCGGGAGCCTCAGCCGCCATCTTACTAATACTATTTCCATACATAACATACCCCCCCCACCCCGCAGAAAAATGGCAAACACACCGATTAGGCCCTCCCAAAATTTACAACCCGACTCACACACTAAACCACAAAACCAAATGTACAGAAATAAATAAACAAACCTATCCACGCACACAACACAAGCTAGAGGGGCCAGGTAGACTACTGGCGCCCCCTCCACGGCCAGGCGGGTTATTCTGCCACCTAATCCAAAACAGTCCAAAATAAAAACAGCCATGTTCCTAAAACAAAATAATCCCAGAACAAATTCGGCATATACATAGAACACACAACTATAACAAACCCCTAATGGCGGCCCCCACCTCAACACACCCACCCCATACGTGGCACATCATACAAAAATCAAAATAAACAGTGTTGGGTATCCTCAATTATTATCCTTTCTTAGAAGTTCAGTACAGCCAAAATTCCAAAATACATCCCTTACCCAATTTCCACATTGCTTACATTTACTTTTGGTTTTTTTCCCATTCAGTTAGATCAATTTAATATGCAGGCTTTACAAATGTAGACACTCTCACCCAGGGCACAAACCAATAGGAGCAGGTAAACACTAAGACATGGGGAATATAACATCAAAACATTCTAAACATACCCCAGTCACTTCACAAACCCCGTGGAGGGCCCCACCTTGGATTGCCAACTGGTGGTTCCCACCCAGAGCGCCTCCATCTTTTGGCCTCCGGAGATGGACTGCGTCGCCTCCTCTTCTCCGCTATGCGGCACAGTTCGTTAGGGTGCCTCCACAATTCATCAGACAAGCCTAAATAGCCATCACTTCGGGCCGCTGTCACCTGTAGCCGCCCCTGTTCATCACTCTGCTCGCGATGTTTACGGGTCCCTCTCAGTCGAGCTTCAACCCTTGGGCGAACCTTGTCACTGACATGCAGGGGAACTCTGACATTCCTCCTAGGACCACCGTGCTGCAAGCGGGCCTCCCATTTTGGGCTGGTCGTCCGGCCTGAGGTCCTCTTCAAAGGCCATCGTTTGGTGCACTTTAAAACTGCACCGGTTGGTCCCACCCTGGGTTCTTTCGGTGCTCGCACCTCAGTCCTACCTGCCACTCCGGGAGTCCCGTCATGCCGTCCAGTTCCCACACCAAGGGCAACTTGGACGTTGGCACCGGATCCATCCCGGGATGGCCCACCGTGGTGTTTCATATGTACTCCTTCTGTAATACCAGACCAGTCATTGTCCCACACTTCACCATCATCCACATATGGTGCAGGTCGGTCCCACAGTCCACAGCCCGACCACTCCTCTCCGGTGTCGCTGGTGATCGAGAAGCCCAAGTCATAAAACATGTTGCATCCCATGATGTTGGATCCCGCTGCGGTCACCACCACCTGGATGTTCACCATTATTCTTGACTTGTACACCGCCAACAGCTCCACAGACCCCACCACAGCCAGCTTATTCCTCCCATAGCCGTACTAGGGCATGGACACTCTGCTTATGTGATAGTGGGGAAAGAGACTCTTCACCGTTGCCAAATTCAACACCGAGGCCACCGATCCTGTGTCAACCAGTAGCGACACTTCAGCGCCATCCAGCAAAACAGTACAATAAATACGTCCATCCGTCTCCAGGGAAACTGTGTGGGTGACCGTCGGAGTCTTCACAGGGGAGCCCGTTTCCTGTCCTCGGTCCCCGCACTCAAAATTCTTACAGGTCTTGGCAAAGTGGTGCAAAAGACCACATCTACCACAGTGCCTGCCTTTCGCCGGACACTCTTTGGACTTGTAGCGATGCCTGGCGGACCCACAGCCGTAACATTTCGGTGTCCCGGGGCAGACGTAATCCTGACAACGGAGGTGTATTCCTCTTCTTCTACGTCATTATCATTATCAGGGTCCAATGTCAGCGCCTTAACATAAGGCTCATCTAGGGTAGGAGTGGACCTCCCACTGAGGTCCCTCGCTATGACTTCCACAGCCTCAAACTGCTGTGCTACCTCGATAGCCTTGGCTAGCGTCAGTTCACCTGAATGTGTCACGAGTCTTGACAGAACCGCGGGACAGCGCACATGCTCCGTCAGCTGGTTCCAGATCGTTTCATCCTGCAATGCTCCAAATTGGCACTTACCAGCCAGCTGACACAGGTCTGCAACGTACTGCTTAACAGACTCATCCGTCCGCTGGTGGCGCTGCCAAAACTGGATGTGTTGGAACCACGATGTTCTCTGGGGTGTGAAAATAGTGCGCCGTTAGCGCCACCACCTCGTCAAAGCTATCTGCTCCTCCCAACGTCTCGAGGATTCAATGACCATCCATGCCTAAATTATGGACCAAAATTGCCCTCGCATGCAACTTCTCAAGCTCGCCAAAGTCAAAGGCCACCAGGCAGTTGTTAAAAGCAGTGAACCACCTAGGCCAAGGCACAGGTGGCTCGCCTGGGGCCTCCAAAAACTGTCAGAAACTGATGGCAGCTCTCTCCACTACCGTGTTCTCCTCGTCGCCAAATGTTGTGCCCATTATCCCTCGATCAATGACCAGGCCGGAGGATGTAGTGAAGGTAGCTTTGTTACAACCACAACTATATACAACGCAGCTATGGCACTCCTGCTTGCCAGGGGTCAACAGCGAAAGAGACATGGCTGCCTCCAGCCATGCCCTTTACACCCTTTATACCCCGGGTGACGCCACCACCAGAAAGGCGGGCTGCCACCCCGCACCATTCCTTGGGAACCCCATCCGCCATCTTACTAATACTGTTTCCATACATAACAGGTACACCCAATGTAAATGCTTGCAACATTTTAAAAGAAGATATTTTATCTTCCATAAGTCAACTCGGCCAACGTCTTGATGACTGCATATCTGACCTCAGCTCACAATTACAACAGCACAGTGTGATGTTAGCTTCAATAGCTAAGATGACACAACTCAACTCAGAAGACATAGAAAAATGCAAGACTAAAATCAAGACTTTGGAGCAAAAGGTTGACACTCTTCAAAAAGAAAAAGAAGACTTTAAAGAAAGACTGGTTGAACAAGAAAAATACAGAAGAAGATGGAACCTTAGAATTAAAGGCAGAAGAGAAGAGGTGAAAGAGAATGTCAGAGCTTACACTGTCGACCTGTTATGCAAAATAGCCCCTGACCTGACTGAGAAAATGGAGGATGCCGTGGACATTGTTCGCAGAGTGGGAAGATTGATGGAAAATAGACATCAACCAATCATTATTCTCTTCTCCAAAAGAATCATCCGAGATGAAATATGGAAAAGCACTAAGTCTTCTGCGGTGTGTAGAGGAGAAGGTCTCCAGTTTGCTGAAGATCTAACACTTGAGGACTGGCTGTCCAGACAAGCGATGTGGCCGAAAATCGAGCAGGTGAGAAAATAGGGGAAGACAGCAGGCTTCCGAGGTCCATACGGCTACATCAATGGCGAGCGCATCGAAGAGAGGCCTAAAGGAGTGGGATGAGTATGTTAATTTGACTGAGATGTCAGGCAGAGCGATTGTTCTAAAAATGGGACATTCACAGTTATTTCTATTTCCTCCTTAACTGTTTTCAGGAAAAAGTTCGTTATTAGCGACTTTACCTTATTAGTTCATTGTTACTATTTTAAATGTTCCTTTTATGTTCATCCTTTAATGCAAGGGGCCTCAAAGACTCAGTCAAATGGAAAGCAGTTTTTCTTTTTTGTAAGGGGCAAAGATTTTCTATTAATAGTGTTGCAGTTTTGGGGATTTGGAGATAAATTTTGCAGCATAATTAAAATGTTTTCCTCTGATATCTCCAGCTCTGTATCACAGGATCCTGGAATCACTCCTAGATTTAATGTGCAGCGTGGGATTCATCAAGGATATCCGGTTTCTCCAAAGCTTTTTATTTTAACAACTCAGTTACTTACTGTACATCTCTTATAAATGCTGTTTCTGATTTAAAAGGCATCACAATTTTTAATAAGGAATTTAAAATTAGCCAGTTTTCTGACGACACATGCATCCTTTTAAGAGATAAATCCATGATAGAAAAAGCTCTAAATTTGATTTCAGTGTTCTCTAAAGCATCAGGTTTAGTCTTGAATATGAATAAATGTGAACTGCTTCCCATCCACACTTTTACGGAATCCAGCATTGCTTCCATTAGAGTTGAATCTGAAGTTAAATATTTTAGCATAACAATTAGTAAAAACGTGATGAGAAGGGAAGACACTAATATTTCCAATAGAATGTCTGATATGAAGAAATCTCCTCCACTGGTTAACTAGAGATCTGACCATTTTGGGGAGAATTGTCCTTTCCAAAGATGAAGGCACCTCTCAGTTATTATACCCATGTTATTCATCGTATATTTCATCCAGCAATATTAAAAAGCAAACTCACTGATTTTTCAGATTCTCTGGAGAAATAAAACTCATTACATGAAAAGATCTCAGCTGGTCAAAGAGTAGCACCAGAATTTGAATGGATAATTGGATTATTCAGGATTAAATGGATCAAAACATTTTGGTCACAGTCTAACTCCATGTGGTTCCATTTACCCAAATCCTTGTTTAATAATACAGGAGGTCTGGAGTTTCTCTTAAAATGTGATTTTGATGTTTGTAAAATTCCCATTTAATTGTCAAATTTTCATAAACAGATTCTTAATTTTTGGAAAATGATTTTTACTCATAACTTTCCAACCCATAATTTGGCTTTATGTAATAATAGAGTAATTCTTATCAATGGAAAACAAATTTATAAAAAGGAATGGCTTGAGAAAAATACCACATTTATTAATGACATAATGGACGAAAATGGAAATTTTTTTGGAATTTAGTTGTTTTTTTGTTTTTTTTGTTTTTTAGGAAAATACAACTTTAATTATACAAGTAAAGCTTACAGTAAGATTTGTACTGCAATTCCAATACCCTTGCTTCAGCTGGTTCAAAACACCAAAAACTTTCCATGGTTAAATCGATTTTGCCAGACGATAGGATTGGTGAATATAATTTGATTGATTATAGGTTTAATAATAAAATTATCAGTGTAGCTTTTAAATCTGAGTTGTTCCATGACTTTAATAGAGGCAAAGATGCTCAGGGTTCAGCTTTGAATACTAGAATATTTACTGAGAATGCACACTCCAAATTTCTTAAATGGCCAGTATCTTCTAAGATTAAAGAAACTCATTTTAAGGTCATTAACAGGATAGATCCTGTTGTGGAATTTCTTAAGAAATGATTTGATTCTGAAGCTGAACCTTGTGTTTTCTGCACCAGCTCAGATGAAACTCACTGCCTCTCCTTTCCTTCCAGTCTGAGATGAATATCCCATCATGGGTTCCCCATACCTGTCAGGGCTGGCCCTCACGAGCCAGCATAAGACGCCACAGACCAGTAAGTTGCATAACGGTTTATTATAATTCAAGGCAGGGGTTGAACAGGATAACTAGCCGCATGGGCTTAGCAGCAGGACAGCTATTAGCCAAACAATGAGGGATGACGGTTGAGACGAGGAGCGCTCGCTCACCGTTTAGACAAGGGAAAAAGCAAGGAACACGAACGATAACTGCGACAATAGACACACTTACATCCAAGGGGAATCGTGGGTGAACCCAAGGAGAACGTTGACGGGAAAGTTGATGAGACAGCCGCGAGATGCAATCGCTGGTGTTGGCATTTAAAGCCAGCTGCTCACGATTGCAAATGCAGCACAGCTGCTCAGACTCTGACAGCGGGGGATTCCCGAGCGTCTGACCAACCAGAGCCCGGGAAGCCAGAATGACAACACCTGCTGTCAAAGCCTGACAGGGATGATGTATAACCCGAGAGTGAACAAAGTAGCGCTCGGGATATGACAATACCTTCTTCTTTTTTCTTCTCTTCTTGTCAGTTGGAATGTGAAGTTTGATTGATTGTTTATATATTTTCTGTGAAAGTTCTGTTTTTATGTTTTGTTTTGAAACTCTTTGTAACAGTTATCCTCATTGAGAGTTTGTATGTTGTAGTTTGTTCATTCAATAAAAAAAAAAAAAAACATGGCCACAGTCATGTGACCATAGCAAACAAGGCCTCGTTGTCACATCACGTGATTGTAGACCTGGCAGAAAATTTGAAAGGGCTGGGCGTTACATATGTCAATAGTCAAGGATTTAAAAGGAGTCTGATTCACCACTGAAACTGAGGGTTTTCTGAGAGGAGGAGATTTGTTGTCATCATTGCATTCACTATTTAAGTAGAAGTCAGGAACAGTATTACACAAGTTAGAATTAGGTTTAGTAACGTTAAATAACACATTACATTTTCTCAATATTACACATAGTTACATTAGTGATGGTGAAACAGAGGCCTTATAAAACAACGAACAACTCTGAGACAATTGCTTCATGCTCAACACAGTGTTACGAAACAATACAAAGCAAACAAAAGAAAACTTAATTCCAATAGAACCCTCTCAAATTTCCTGTGAGCCCTCAAGTCACATGATGTGACCGACATAACAAGGCCTCGCTTGCTACGGACAAATGACTGTGGGCATGCTGAAACAGCGATCGATGCACTGCTCATGACACTTCCGCTTTATATTGCACGAATCAGTGTCAAGTGGGCAGTGTTGAGCGTAACATCCCTACCTCTACCCCTATGAATTGGGACACCCCTACGTGTCTGCACATGGCCAAAGTGGCTGTAGAGTGCAGCTGTCTTACCGGCCACTGCTGAAATTCACCAGCCATTGGCTGCTGTTAATGTCAAGCCTATCTGTCTGGTTTTGTTCACTGAAAATTGTCCTTCCACAGAATTTTTTCAGCATTGACTACAAATTCTGAAAGCTGTCTATCATTTGACAAATTACATGGAATGTGATCTAATTAAATTCAATTAAAATGATAGATAACAGATTGACAGAATTGTTACAAGCCTGTCTGAGAAAATGATATAAAAACTGTAGTGCAACCTGTGATATAGACGTTTGCCTTTTTTCAGGTTTTCAACTCTGATGCAGTTCTGACAGTGAATCACCAGATGGCAGTCTTTATTAGATGTTTCTTAACACTGTGTCCTTCATGAAGCAATTGTCTCAATGTTGCTCATTGTTTCATGAGGCCTCAGTTTTAACATCACTAGTTATGATCCCATATTTCACAAATTAGATTAGGCCTGGGCACTTAATAGAAAGATTAAAAACACTGCATGATAGTTTAATTTACTCATATCCACCTTATTCCTGGGGGTGCTGTTGCAGGAATGATTATGGGCGGAGCTTCTGGTTTTGGCTGACCCAATGTTAAATCAGTCAGTAAGAATGGAGTAGCAGGGACATTTAAAATATCATTTTTAAAAGTTTTTCAAATTCATTTTAATGTATAGTCCACATACATGTTTTGCACACATAGTGGCAGCTAATTTCAGCACTTGTAGTTTTTGTATTTTTGAATGTTTTTCCGTAGTTCTGGTACTTGCTGCTGTTCGTGGTGTGAGGCTCCTTACAGATAAACGCAGCTAAACCTGTGGCTTCAACAGTAATGAGTAGATCATGCACTGAAAACTAAAGGATTGTTCGTGTGATCGGTGGTACAGACACAGCAGCACCAGTTATGTTTTCACTTGTCGTTTTTTTTTTTTAACAAGGAAAAGTGTCCCATTTCAGTGACAACAATACTGTGACGTTTGCAAGGGTTCACACAAAGACAATGGAGCAGATGGCTCTGATCAACCAGATTTATTTTCACACACCCCGACCCCCAACCTGCTTCTCAGCACAGACAGGAGCGGAGGTCATTCTCACAGACCTCTGTTTACATCACGGTTACACACACATGATACATCTTGCCCTAATCCTGCTAAACACTGCTGGGCCATTATAATGCAGTTATAATGACACAGCAGTATAACTCAGAAGTAACACATTTAACACACACACAGTAACGTTTCAAACTGGCAAAGCATGCTGGGAAATCCCTGGCTCCCTTAAAATGGCCCCGACGTTACACTGCCCCCCCCCTGGACTGGTTTCTGTCCCCAGAAAATTCAAAGTCCACTTTCAGAAATCCAACGCGAGTCAGCCCGGTGCCAGGGCGGCATGCACGGGCCATCTGAGTCTCGGTCAGAGCATCTGGTTGGGGTAGGGTTCCGGTTTGGCCATCAGCGGGCGGATGGACACATCTGACAGCCTCTGTAGGACCACGCACAGTCCCTTCCCTGGCAGCGGGAGTCCCAGGCCCGCTCCGGCCGACTCCCACCGCTGCCAGTTCTCCCAGGCGGCCGCTGGCCCGCATCCATGCGTCCAGCCTTTGCCGCGCCTGGAAAGTGGCCGCATCTTCGTCCTGCTCGCTCCGCTGCGTCGCTCCTGCGCCTCTGTGACGTCATCTGCCGGGGGAAGCATCTGCAGGAGGCGGCTTTTTTCCCGTCCATGCCACCTCGCTCTAATTTAGCGTCGGCGAGGGGCCAGTTTGTCGTGCGCTGTGTGCGGGGCAGTACCATGCCATGTACCCTGGCTCTGTGCAGCGGAAGCCGTCCTTCCTCGCGTCGCCACGGCTGTCTCCTTCGTACACGCGCTGCTGTGATCTGCCGTAGCTCCTCCTCCACTCGCTCTCAGCACGGTGGTTTCCTCTGATGATCAGCGCGGCAGCCAGCTCGACCTGGGCCAGGCGGTCATCCAACAGGTTCTCGCCGTTGTAGCGGGGAATCTTGGCTCGCTGCTGAATGGATGAGACTGTCATCTCCCGGTCGATTGCCGCTCTTAGTCGCTCTGGAATCGCCAGCCCGTCCTGCCCTGAAAAGGGCGGGAAGCGGGGCTGGTTTGCTCTGCTCCGTCCATCGCGGCAAAGCTCTCCAGGGGCCGGCGTCTCAGCTCTACACTCCATTCCCGGCTGAGCGATGAATCGCTCCGGCCGCTGTACCTCCACCTGGATCCTCATCTCGCTCCATATCCCACTTCTGACACCAGTGTGACGTTTGCAAGGGTTCACACAAAGACAATGGAGCAGATGGCTCTGATCAACCAGATTTATTTTCACACACCCCGACCCCCAACCTGCTTCTCAGCACAGACAGGAGCGGAGGTCATTCTCACAGACCTCTGTTTACATCACGGTTACACACACATGATACATCTTGCCCTAATCCTGCTAAACACTGCTGGGCCATTATAATGCAGTTATAATGACACAGCAGTATAACTCAGAAGTAACACATTTAACACACACACAGTAACGTTTCAAACTGGCAAAGCATGCTGGGAAATCCCTGGCTCCCTTAAAATGGCCCCGACGTTACAATACATTCTAAACTAGTACCGGAAGTTGCTACCATAATTCATGCAAGGCATCAT
This sequence comes from Pholidichthys leucotaenia, assembly GCA_020510985.1. Classification (NCBI taxonomy): domain Eukaryota; kingdom Metazoa; phylum Chordata; class Actinopteri; order Cichliformes; family Pholidichthyidae; genus Pholidichthys; species Pholidichthys leucotaenia. The sequence goes on from CM035850.1 coordinate 12,694,731, forward strand.
GAGGTCTAGGAATAAGGTGGATAGGAGTATCATTAGGACTATTATTATGACTACATGCCTAAACCCACTAACTGCATGCATTAGTCACAGAACTACTCGCCTTGGCTTGACTTTTCCGATTATCCAGCCTTCCCATGGCCACTAAACATAATATCAAATCGATTTCTATAGTTCATCGGTTACATAAGATTATAAGCTGCCACTCCATACCAAGAAGTTTATAATCAGTTAATTTTTTGGGAAGTAATTGAGGTAAAAGTGGCACCGTTTACTACTAAACCCATTCATTCTCCATTGACAAGCTGAGTGTTTTGGGTGTACTAATATGGCGGCCACAGAGTTTCCGGTGGCTTCACGTCTGTCGGCCAGTGAGCGATCCAGTTTTTCAGTGGTCATAGCCACCAAAATAGTCAGTAATTAGAGTCCGTACACCTCTATGTTTGTTGTGGACAGTAACTAAATCCTTCCTGTGAAGGGTTAACCCGTCTGGTGCTCTCATGAATAACCAGACGTTACACTGGTGTCAGGAGTGTTTAGCATGGACGCTGGGAGTGTAACAGCTAGCTAGCCGATGCTAACCGTCAGGATGGAAACAGAGCAGCCAGAGATGGAGGCACGGCCCCGAACACCCGAAAACCCCATCAGCGTCCAGAAGTTTAACGGTAAGACGGCGGGGAAGTTTTCAGCAGAGCTTGACTTTTAGCTTGGAACAAAGAGCTGACTGGTGATGAAGACCTGACGGATCATTATGGTTCATAACCGCAATCATATGATAACAGAAAGAAAGGCTCTATCAATGTAATTAAGTGCATTCAACCCGAATGTAAAGTTTTATATATAATTATTTAAAAAAATATAGGCAAACACCCCCTCCCCCATGTCTACATCATGTGATCTAACGTGCAAAAAATAACATGTATCCAGCATATTCCTGGGGGTGCCGCTGTAGGAACGATTATGGGCGGAACTTCCGGTTTCGGCTGAAGTAGTGTTAAATTAGTTAGTAAGAGTGGCGTAGTGGGGCATTTAAAATAACATTTTCAAAAGTTTTTCAAGTTCATTTTAATGTATAGTCCACGTTGTGGAGAGTGTGGAAATGATGAGGCAGGTTTAGGAGCAGACGAAGCTTTATTACACTCTCACATCATCCAAACACAGAAAAGCAATGAATCAGCCAAACCAGGTTATAAGCTCCACAGATCATCTCACATCTGCATGACATTTCACATCACACTGCATGATATCCAGCTCCACAATACATTTTCCTTCAACCCCCCAGCTCCCTCTTCCTGCCAACTCCCCATGAAGTCCTTGCCTATTATTCTCTTATGTTTACTCACTGCCTCCTGACTGAGACGCTGTCTGCAGATTCCTCCACAATATGCATTCCCACATCACCCCCCCCCCCCAGACAGAGTTTCAGTCACTACGTCTTTTAGGCTTCAGTCTCCTCCCATATCTGCTGTAACTGGGGTCTCTGTGCCGGCGGGGGGCTGCTGGACGTGTGTCTGACTGCGGGTGGGCCAAGGTGAGGGGGGAGGGGGACTTCGCTCTGCCTGTGTGGCTGTTCTGGTTAATCATTTGTCTGGGGAGTTCTCCGTGGGGGTCTGCCACGCCGGGGGGCCTGGGCCAGCAGCACT